>QNUK01000083.1:1256701-1444201 GCA_013621035.1 Clarias magur | reverse complement strand
TCTCATCATCTGCACCCGTTTCTCACTGCTTCATGACTTAATTTAGATGCTTTTTTTTATGCTTGAATGATTCATAGGTCACTGTGTGGCTCAACAAACAAAAAACATTTCTCTGAAACGTCTGAGGTACAGGGACTTGACTGAAAATGAGAGACAAAAAGCTCGGGAACTATTTCTCAAGTCTACATCTGGTTCCACTTGAGCTAATGCTAAGGATACGAGATGAGGTCTGGCTCGAGACTTTTGTGCAGTTCTGTAAACAATATAAAAATTCTGAATTGACTCTGAATCCAAAACTCTCTCACAGATTCATGGATTAAACCACACAGGCGATTAAATCTCATTTACCTCACGTTTCTTCTCTACCACCCCTTTTTTTTTTTTTTTTTACCTCTCTCCACAGAAGTACAAACACCACGATGAGGACGGGTCTCCCCAGGAGCAGAGCTCGCCCCAGCTCACTGACGACACGCCGGGGCCAGAGCTCGTCCAGGTGGCCGAGAAGAACATCTCGCAGATCGAGAACGTCCACGGCTACGTGGCCCACGCGCACATCTCCCCCATGAAGGTAACGCCCAGACCCTGACTCATCTTTTCTGACACACACTTGTGTTCCAGCATTAGCTCGGTGCTGTTTATTTCTCTGCCTCATTATGGACACATACACACACACACACATACACACACACACACACACACACACACACACACACACACACACACACACACACACACGCACACACAGTGTGAGCCAGTCTCCTCCTGTGCATGGGTGTAAAGAAAAGCTCACAGGCCCAGTGCCAGATTTTCTATCATCAGCCTTTTTCTTTTTTGACTCGTGATGAAAATGTTCTGCGTCGTCTCAGAGCCGCGCTCTTCCCTACACAGAGCTAGAGTGTGTATATAGAGAGCACATCTCTGTTTAGCATTAACAAGTTAACTTAGCTCAAGAAGAACAGTAGGTTTAACAGATGGACAACAAAAATACAAATATTTAAATATCTAAAACGTAAAATGTTTGTTTAAAGAGATCCAAAATTCTATTCATACTTTACAGAATATTACAGTATAAATATATATAGTTATGCATTTTATCATTTTTAGTGTTTTGTTTTTTTGCTAATCGGGTCAGTCATATCGTATTCGGTGACGTCTCTGCTCGACTGAGACCGACTCTGAAAGCCTTCTGTGTGAAACCTCTGAGGCGTTTTTTTTTTAAACTCAAGGTGAACCGCAGTCACGCTTCAGTATGCTAACTGAACAGCAGAGTGATTGGGTGTCTTAGGAAGGTGTGTGTGTGTGTGTGTGTGGACATTTAGGACATTTACGAGCGCTCGTCCCATGGTTGTTGTGCTTCACTGCTCCCCTCTGCTTTCAGATTTATAACTCCTCGGCCATCGCTCGGTCCAGCTCCTACATCAAACATACACACACACACACAAACGCGATTCCCGCCTGCCACCTCTCATAACTCTCGGCTCACTGGTGTGAACCTGGTGAACTCTTACCTCACACACACACACACACACACACACACACACACACACACACACACACACCTCTTCAGTGCAAAGCCTTTATACTCGTCCTCTTCCTCAGCGTAACGCTCACACTGAGAATGCGGTATGATGTAATGTGTACCACATGCTGTCGTGACATACAAGATAAGATAAGGTTTTCACAATGTCGTACAAAAAGATTCTTCGGAAATGTGTCTTTTTATATTTTCTGTGTGGAAATTCTTAATAAACATTTACACAGACATCAGGAAGAAAAATACAGCTTGGAATGAAGTCGCGTCGCTGGTGAGTGGACGTACGGTACTGCGTGAAAGTCTTGACCCGCTTGTCATCGCATCTCTTCAGATTTTGCTTCCAACGAGCCGTACTTACTTTCCTGAGGAACTTTTTTTTTTTTTTTTCATTTTCAGTCCAGTCCTCTAATCAGTACCTGATCCGTTTCAGAGGAATGTTTTTTGTTTGAGCCACACGGTGACCTATGACCTATGAATTACTCATAGCATCTAATTTACGGCATGAACCAGTGAGAAACAGGTTCAGATGATGGCCGATGATCAGGCTAGTTAGCAGATTAGCATACCCCCGATGCTGAATGCTGAGTGACGAGAGGGGAAATGAGGCTGCTGCTGCTGCTGCTGTTATAGTTTTTAGATAAAATTGTATCTTTTAGTCATTTTTTTCCATCTATATCGTTGAAATTAATGTAGTAAAAAGAAATGACGGGGGCTCGAGACTTTTTTTTTCACACTTTGTCTACGACATTTAGCTTGTTTTGCTAATACAGTACGTTAATAAGCGAGACCTCATTTATCCCATATCCCGGATTCTTGTTTGAGATGATAAAAAAAAAAAAGGTAGATTTGATATGAAAAGGAAAAAGTAGGAGTCATTTGATCTGAACCTGTAACTGAAAAGATTGAGATTAGTTTCTGAACAAACGCTAAGTGAGTTGCTCACTGCTAGAATGTGAAACCCGCTCAGGTGCTTGGAATCTAAAGTCTAAAGTAAATGAATACAGTAGGCCAAGTGTTTCATTTCACCAGCAAGACTAAACATTTGGGGTTTTTTTTCTTCCATTTTTCTTAATTTTTTTGTTTTTTTTCCCCCTCATCCACCTAACTTAGTCTCATTGCTCGGTGTGTGATTAAACGCCTCAGGTGCGCTTGTGATCTGTAGAGTATATTCACGAAGCTGCGCATTAGAACACACGCCCTTATCACTCGTCGTGATTAATCGCCTGCCATCACGGTTTGTCACAAGACGAATAGGGTGTGTGAGGGAGACGCTGCTCGGAGAACGCCGGGTCCGTGGTCCATGTTGTTGATCGCTATAGACGGAGCTTTAGCTCCACCTTTTGGATTCCTGATATCGGTGCAGCAGAGGTACGCTTCAGTGCTTTAATACTTTGTTGAGCTTGGGTAATTGAATTGGGTAATTAATCTTTTTTTTTTTATTCTTTCATTTTTCTCTTTAGATATTGTATAATTATTAAGACTTTAAGACAGATTTTTTTATATAACCAGAGTGCGGATAATTTTTGACCCACCCTCGTGTACAGTACTTTAAGACATCCAAAACTTCTAACCGATTTTCCCTCACAGTGAACGTCATGCTTCGATCGAGTTGTTAAGTAGATTTGTATATAACATAACATAAGCACATAGTTCATTCATAGTTTGTAACCTGCTCTCTGTCTGAATACCCACAATGCCCCTGTGCTGCAGTCAGAGCATTCCAAAACGCTAGAAATGTACAGCTCAAACATATGAAAAGGTATTAAAGCGTCTCCTTCCTTTATCCCCTGCCTGTCTAACCATCTCCTTCTGTCCGAATCTCAACTGTGAGCTGGTTTGAGCTCCTGCTGGCTGCTGTGTATGTATGTGTGTGTATGTGTGTGTATGTGTGTGTATGTGTGTGTATGTGTGTGTATGTGTGTGTATGTGTGTGTGTGTACGCATGTGTGTGTGAGTTCTGTGACGAGCTGAAGTTGCCCCTCCCTGTAGGTTGAGTCTCTGGAGTGCATCTTCGACGGGCCGCCCACGGCGGTGATGAGCGAGGAGGGCCCTCTCCTCAGCCCTTCCACCCCGTACCAGGTAACACCCCGTTGCAGCGCGGGCGCCTGATGCAGCCGTCAGTGTGTGCGCGGTAGTCCAGTCCGATGTCGTGTCTCGTCACGTGCTGTAGCGTGTCGGCGCACGTGCGGGCTTTGTGTCAATGCTAGATGGCGCAGTTCCCAACGTGCATGCCTTTTTTTTTTTTTTTTTTTTTTTTTTTGGTGGTATTTGATCATGTACTGTGTATATGTATATATATGTACATGTTTGTCTGGCCAGGCGTTGTTGCTTCCTGCTGAGTATCGAGGGAATCACTGATGCTGATCACCTGCATGGCTAAATGTGTGTGTTTAGGGTGTTAGGAATGTGAATGCTGCTCCTATACGTTCCCAGAATATATCACCCTGATCCTAACGAGATCCTTGATTAATCAGTAACGACACTTTTTTTATTACGCTGAAAGCGGGAATACGCATCATTCAGAATTACAGGAATAAAAGTTGTTCGGTTTACAAGAAATGCCACAAGTGTCGATGCCGTCATAAACTTTTTTTTTTTTCCCCCCCTCCCATCACTTCGGAGCTGCCTCCCTTTTTCCCCCCCGTCAATGACGTCATCCCTGATACGTTTTCCCCCCCAGTTCTAGCTGCTGAGTAGAATGGATAACACCCCACATTAGAGAACGCATTAGCAGGATGATGCGTCAGAGGCGAAGAGACGAGAGGAGACGAGACCTGGCTCGGTGTTCCGCAGCCTCTGGCTGTCCGGATTGGAGAGAAGAAGAAGAAGAAGAAAAAAAGAGGATGAATTCAGGCTGTGAGCACGAGTAGGACACGCTGCACAAGGACTCGGATCTCGGACACGCCAGAACTCGATAACGCCAGACCGCAACGGACCGGACCTGCTCTCTGCAGTCCTCGAGCAGTGGAGAGGACGATCGTTCGAGGCGAGTCAGGTGTTCCTCTCTCACGCTTCCTGCTGAGTCATTTGGAGCGTTTCGAAGAAGCAAATCAGGCATCCAACTGCTCTGCTCTGATCTGGTCTGCCCTGACTAGACCAGCGTGTGTGTGTTTATGTGAGAGAGAGAGAGAGGGGGGAGGTTTGGAAATGAGAGAGAAGATAGAGGGAGGTGAATAAGGCAGCGTTTTAGGAAGACGAGACGTCGTAAGGAGTCTCTCTCTCTCTCTCTCTCTCTCTCCTGCTCTCTTCGTGTCTGTTTATCTCCCTCACTTTCAATCTCACACGCGCTCTTGCCGCAGCAGCACTGTGCGTCAAACCGCCGCTGCCTCTCTTTCTCTCTCTCTCCCTCTCACACTCTCTCACAAACACACACACTCTCTTACTCTTTACTCGTCACACAACCTGAAAGAGATGTTAATGTCTCTGAAGTCGTCCAGAAGTAGTCTCTGAGATGCTTGCGTAGAGAAAAAAAACAACAACAACAACAGACAAGCCGGGACTGTACCGTCGAGCCGCGCGTCGTCAGAGCGTGAACCCTTGCGTCCGCGCCCCCGAACCCGAGCCACGATGCTCAACTCGGTGTGGTACGCCAAAAAGATGGGCCGGCGC
The DNA here is from genome assembly GCA_013621035.1 of Clarias magur. NCBI lineage: Eukaryota > Metazoa > Chordata > Actinopteri > Siluriformes > Clariidae > Clarias > Clarias magur. The sequence goes on along the minus strand of QNUK01000083.1, from coordinate 1,439,058 downwards.
ATCATGGGGACGCTGAGGAGAACCAAGAGGCTACACCTGCACTTGTTGGTAAGTCTGGATCATTTCCAGGAGTTACGATAAAAGTGTGTGTGTGTGAGAGATATCTCAGTGTGTACAAGCACTCGTTTTTCTGTTTGTTCCATGACAAATTTCCATCTGTTGCATTTTAGTACTTCGCTCCGACGTGGCAACGCTTGACTCGGGTTTAAGGGGATCTCCATTTGTTTATAGTCTGGTTCTGCACTCATGAGGCGGCAGCGGTGCGTCATTTTCAGGTGGCGCGTCAGTGAGGGCAGGAAAAAAAAAAAACCTGATTTTTTAAAAATCTCAAAGCAGATAAAAAAAATCAGAAGGAATGTTTTTTTTTTCCTTTTTTTTTTTTAACAGGTTGTTCTGCAGCAGCCGTGCACATACACATACCCCCCCCATACCACCCCCACCCCCCCGCTGCTGCCTGGCAACCTGCGTGCTCCTGTCATGCAGCAGCTCTCGGGATCTTTTAAACACGTGTGCGTGCGCTCTCAAAAATAAATTTAAAAAAGCCGCACACTTGGGTTATTTGCTAAATGAGTTCCATGAAAGTGTTGGGGTAAAAAAAAAAATATTTATAGTAAAAAAAAAAATAATAAAAATTTAACCCCTCCCCAAGAAACGTAATAATTTGCTGCGCAGATACCTCGGCTGTCTGTTGCTGTGGAGACGGAGATATTTAATGAAAACATGACTTTCAGCCTCTAACATAACTGAGACCTGACAGGTTTTTCTGCTCATTCACCAGCTGGTTTCCAGCCATGGCGTATTAACATGAAATCCTCCATAAAAGTTCTCTCAAAGTTTCTGAGCGGTCACGCCGGATTACAGAAGGATCGGCCCTGAGTAATTAAAAGGAGGTAAGAGACAAAGGACGTTTTCACATGAAGAACCCAGGATTGTTTTCTGGGAATAAATAAACCCCAAGAACATCATCGGTGCCGTCGGTCTTTCTTGAAATCTCATCCTCTGACATTTTTTTTTTTTCCATTCTAAAATATCAATAATATTAGGTGTAGCAGGAAAGTTATCTTGCTTTGTTCTCTTCTCCTCACAAAAAAACTAGGTGTATACTGCCACCTGCTGGATCGGAGAGCGTATACGTAGTCGAGTGCGGAGAGCAAAAACGGCAGCAGGTAGAGCGTGGTTCGGGCTTGAGCATTGTGAAAACAACCTAAAAGACTAAAGTGTCGCTCTCTTTAAATAGCGATGACGCAAGGGGCGGAATCGCCTTTACCCCGCTATCTACCATCACTAACTACTTATACAAGACTTCCATCCTTCCTTTATCTACATCGCTTTATCATGTGCAGGGTCGCGGTTCGGCTGGACCCTATCCTAATGAACTTGGGGCACAAGGTGGAGTACACCCTGAATGCGGTGCCAACGCATTTCAGGGTACAAGTACCCTCACAATCAAATGCTGTGAGAATTTTAAAAAGGCCTTGGAAAGCTGAATACCTGGAGAAAACCAGCTAAAGACATGTAGCACAAGGAGAACATGAGAACTTCACACATTTACAGGAGTCAGGTTTCAAAACCCCAACCCTGGAGGACGGCTTAGCTCTGAGGAAAGCCTCTAAAGGGGTTTTGCAGGGATCTCGTTAGACAAGCAACACAGTATGTTCAAGGCTAATTGGGAATGTATTATTGATGGCCTGCCATGTCTGTCATCAGGGTTTTATCCTAACACCAGATGAGAAGATGCTCAGTGCTTATTTTTTGAGTGCCAGCCTGCTGATTTCCTGGTGCGCAAAAAAAAAAAAAGTCAAATTACAAGATCTGGAAAACTTTTCTTCTGGATTATTCGGGTATACCTGATGATTCCGGGATACTTCGATGTCTGGGCGATTTATTATTTTGAATTTTTTTTTACACCAGTAAACCTGTCAGCAGATGAAGCTGAGAAGGGCGTGTTTACTGAGGCGTTGCTGCAGGCCAGGAGACCGGAGCCTGTGCAGGAAATCCTGCTGGCTCTCTTAGATGTTGGAGCTGTTGCCATGGCTTCGTCTCCCGCAGGACTGAAAGCAGGCAGCGCCTGGTGACAAAATTACCCGACCCATGCGACACCTGTGACACATCTCCGGAAGCTTCTAACCGGAGAGGGTCCCTTCGGAGCGGCAGCTGATGAGGCGCACATACATGTACAGCTACGACCTCGTCCAAGCCCCACGGATGATCCGGAGATCTTTATCGGATGTTTCCATGTGGAAGGTTATTGAAGGATCGTCGTTTATTCAGATCAGCCACCGTTCGGTCTGGATTGTGTCTCTTGTCCGTTCGGCTTTTCGACTCCGGCGAACTCGTCAGACAGAGGACTCGTTGTTGAAGCGGTCTGAGCGAGGAACTGCAGTAATTCAATTGTTGGCCTCCACATTTACAGTTTGATTGATGTTCTCGGAGGGACACAAGGGTATTACTATAGCAACCGAGAAAGATTGACTGTCAGCTCTTGATGAGTTCCACGATTGATTCTTTCTCGGAGCTTGCCGTCACCAACTCTTCATGAAACGTGGCGAGAACTCCTACTCTCGAGTATGATATTTCCTTTCTGGCTTGACTTTTGCCAGGAAACATTAGTTCCAAGCGTGTCTGGTCCGCTGGGTGCGGCTTAGTGTGCGCTGGCGAGCGTCCGTCTGGAGAACCCCGGGGTCGCGAGGATGAGATCGCACAGATGAGACCTCCAGATACAGGCCAACACAGGAAGCGTCTTTCATAATTAAGGAAATTGGTCGATAAACGCGTGTACCAAACTCCCCCCGCCTCGGGCTAGATTTGTGTTTGTCCGTGAAGCGCTTTGGATTCGGGGTCGGAGCACGCTCGCCGGTGATGAACTACATCTTCGGTGGGAATACGTTGTACTCCAGGGGGAGTCGTGGCGGCAGCACCAGCTCGGCCCATGGCGGCACGGTGGGACCGAGGCTCCGTCAGTGGTCCATGCGGAGCTCGTGCGAGGAGCCCGCCGAGCCCAACCCGCCCCGCTGGCGCCGAATCTTCAACATCCTTACGCGCCTCAACGCCTTCACTAACTGCGTCATAGCCAGAGTCAACCAGGTAAGACTCTCCAAGTGAAAAGATCACGAGGAGATGCTGGAGCTTCTTACATGCACTGTCGGGATGATTTCTAATCTTAAACCGACTGCGTAGTTTTGTTTTTTGTTTTGATCTTTGACTATCTCTGCTTCGAGCTCGACCCAATTTTCTAATCTCAGGATGCTCCTTTTGACCATAAAATGTTCGTATCGCTTTCCCAGCTTTTGCTTTGACTTTAAAGCTGCAGAGACTCAGCTTTTACTTTCCCATCAGTCACTATGGTGTCGCCTCAGAGGATTCGGAGGTGGGTGTGTGTGTGTGTGTGTGTGTGTGGTTGGTTGATATCATGTGACACATTTCCCTGTTAATTTCCATCTCAACACTCAAACGTGTGCTGCGGTTTTGTATGCATCATAGCCACAGCGTGTCCAAGCTCTCTCCGTGTACTCAGCGATGCCTTTTACACAAATCAAACACACACTTCTGAAGTCTGAAATCACTTCAAGGTCAGAGAAAGAAAAGCCCGTATCCTTTTAGCACAGATTTTATTTTTTCATTTTTCCCTGCATGATGTCCTCCGGTCTGAGAGTACCCAACCCTTAAAATCAGATTCTGACAGCCGAATGAACATCTGATCGAATAAACTTTCAGGAAGCTGACAGGCGGTGTACTCTGCACTCAGCACTTTTCTAAAACCGTATTGCTCACGTCTTGTAGCCTCGTTGCTATTTTTCTTAGATTTTTTTCTCTCTCTCTCTCCTGTAGTGAATTTATTTATTTATTTTTTTTTTTTTAATCCAAGACTGTGTGTTCTTTTATTGCTACACTTTGTCATTTTATCATTTGATTCTTGTATAGCTTAATAAACCAAAACTATTTCCTGCCTGTGAAAAGCTTCGACTTCCTCCGGACTTCTTTCTTCTTTCTTTTCAGACCAATCATGTGTGTAATCGGATAGTCTGTGGGCTAACTGCTGACTTGCACGGACATCTGCACCAGTCTTTTTTGTTTCATTTCCTTTTTTCCTTGAATCTCTTTTATTCTTGAGCCAGACAGTCCTCTTAGTGCAAGCTGTTATTTATCACTTTGCAAAGTCGTTCCTTTTACATGGGATTTGGGCCTGAAAAAAGAAAAAAAAAACGTCTAAAACTGACGCTTTTCTAAATAGGCTTGTCGATCGCGGGGCTAAGCAACGAGAGGGTGCATTCGGGTGCCACTTTGACGTTTGAAGTTATTTCCAGGTGTCTAGCATGAATCGTGTCTTGTCTGTTGGTTGCATGCGTTGCGAGTATCTTGCATCATTTCCAAAAAAAAAAAAAGATTCTTTACCAGAGTTGTCTCTGAGTATTGTTGATCAGCCAAATCCTTGGGCATAATTCATCCTAATGACTTAGTAAATGTAAATTACTGCATGTAAATCACTGAATGTAAATGAGTCTTCTCTTTCAGGACGCAGGAGGTCTTTTTCCAAAGCTGTGGGTTCGCTCTTATTTACTTATCTCAGGGTGCAGCAGCATTTTCATACGTGTAACAATCGAAGCTTGAATTGATTTATATCGATGTTGAAATTAATGATAATACCGATTTAAGCTTCAATTAGTGATATCAGGCTCCTCCTGTTCTGTTGTGGTTTCCATCTCCAACAGAAATTTTTCCAAGGGATTAAGTAGAGAAATCTTCTTATAACCTTTTCATAATCATCTCCCAAGGATTCTCTGTGGCCTGAGAGCTAAAGGTTAACGACTCGAGAGGCAGCATGTAAACGTCCGGTTTCTGCGTCCGTGCCACTAATCTACAGTGCGATTTACATGTAGTAACGCTTTGTGAGCCTGTTAATTAATATACTTACCCATAACAACTTTTTAGTTAAAAGAGGCAGAACCTCATCTGAGGAATGCGAATAATTATTTGCTTTAAAAAAACACATTGAAGAATTGCACTTTCAGCACAGTTACTCAAATTAAACATAAGTATAGGAACCATCAATTTAAACTTGAGTCTCTTAAGACTCTCTTAATTTTTTTTTTCTTCTTTTTTTAAAAATTATTATTTACAAAGAACCACTTACCAGCCGTTTATGCTTACGTTTTGGGATATTAATAAGAGGTACACACCGGTCATCAGCCTCTTGCACGCACAGCACTTTTTCTTCCCATAAGTCAGGATATTCAACTAATGACTTGAATCATGGACCTGATGGAGTTCACTTTTTTGAAAGTGGTGATTAAGTCACTGTGCACGTGAAGGCACGATTCATTTCACACTCTGCTTTAAGCACCGGTCGTTCCAGATGCCACTAGATGGCGCCGGAGTTGTATTATTTGCCGAAAGTGAAACGGACTACCAAAGGCCTGGTCGTGATCCTGATCACGTCCGGATTTAGATCTACAGTACTGTATGTTCTCCTGCTCTTATATTATTTTGTATGGAATGTAGAAACATGCGAGATCATGTGATTCTACTACTAGAACGTAACAGATTTTGTACTCGCAATTCTTATTTTAATAGCAGATTGTTTAAGGAAAATGCTGATCATAATTCTACCTTGAGACGCGCCAGCAGGTTATAGCTCATGAATTCCAGACCCGCTTGTTCACCGGTCCAACACCTCGAGCTGTCATGTCAACACTATCTTGGCTGTTGTTGTATTATTTATCTCACTGTTTATAATTTACCTGGTGTAAATAGCCTTTGGATCCACACACACACACACACACACACACACACACACACACACACACACACACACACACACACACACAGTGACAAGCCATCTGTCATGAAGGCACTGACTTCCAGAAAGCATGCAATGCTCAGATGAAATAAAAACGTTTTAAATTCAGACGTTTTTTTTTCATTGTGTATCGTGAGCTTGAGGCCATGCGGTACACTCACACACACCATATAAACGCACAGACAGGGGTGTTCGTGTGTGTGTTTGCTGTGTGGATGTGAAATCGAGCTCACCATTGATTATTCATGCCAGGAAAAAGCCCCACAGCTCCCGTTGGCTGGCCCTACTGGAGCTCGCTAATTGGCACAAACACGAGGAGATGAGCGCGAGAGACACAAAAGCGCTAGATGCTAAGGAATTTACGTATGACCTACACGTTCTCCGAGCTCGCGCGGAAGCTGAACCGAGCCTAGATCGTAGTCTCATCCGTTTCTGAGGCTTTTCTGAATCTCACCAACTTCTTTTCCGATGCAGTTGAGGAACATCTTCAGTGCTACCTAACACGTTTCTCCGTCATTTGGTCCTGCTAATGACCTCCTGTCACTCCGGCATGGATTATACCTCCCGAAGAGCCAGCGCCGGCATCCCAGACATAAAGAGTCCTAAATTAAACTTTAAACCGCTCCAGCAGTCTCAACTCGTCCCAGCACCGGTTCTCCAGACGAACCCCCTTTGCCACTCTTCCAGCTTTGGTAAGAGCAAGACCAAGTTTCTGAACCTGCGGGACAGTGTGAAGAAGAGTCCCACCAAGAGTCCGGCTAAAGTGAGCAGCCCAGTGCAGAGCTTCTCCATTAGAGAGCGCCCACTCTGGACCTCACTGGGATTTGAGAAGGTACAGTACGTCACGGTGTGTGGCCTCAAGCTCTGGCTTGACTCCATTGTGTAGATCTTTTGGAGTGAATTTTGGAGTTAATTGCGATTATCTTGATCGCTTTGGCGTTGCTGGTCTGACTTGACGTTTTTATTAATATGCAAGTTCGCTGAATGCCTCAGTGTTCCCAAGACATTCAGTATGCGTAACAATTGATGTAAACTCCAGCTCTGGACCATCCATGATGTTTAAGGTAGCAGCTTGAGAAGTCCATGGACTTCATAGTTTTGTACTTGTGGTGCAGCATGCCAGTATTTGACTTTTCAGGTCTTAGGCTGCACCATGCTTCTGGTTTGAGGATCCTCTTGAGGACATTCTCAAGTGATTGTCTTGAGAGGAACTGAAAGGACGCTTCCCCGATTCCTTTCTTTAATACTAGAATTCCGAGAATGAGGACAGTTTACATGAGATCCTTGTTACATGGTCCTTCTTCCATTCTGTCTACCTGTTGAACTGTGCACGCTGCTCTGTAGTAAGGTTCCTATTACACTTGACATGGAGTTTTTTTTTTAAGGGCCGAGTGGAGATCTTGAACAAGATTTTTTTTTTTTTTCTTCCTCTGCCTTTTTCTTGTAAGGAGAAAAAATAGTGACCTACAATACATCTGCAAGGAAGTCAAGGACACTCTTCCTTTCTCTGTGGAATTCCGTTTGTGGTCTCATAGTGCAGTGTTTTCACAGATGTGTTTTCATGATGTTTTTCTGAAGTCAGCATCACGCTGTGCTTAAAAATAAATAAATAAATAAATAAAAAAGTGTGCAAAATTAATTGCCTGATAGGGGTGGTGTATGTTTAAATGCCACCAAAAAATTAATTAGAACAATCTACTGTAGATATTCAAGACTTATCAAACTAATCCAGAGTTAAAATGTTAATGGTATTTTTTTTTTATGACAAATTGAAAGTAAAGATAGATATATCAGCACGCACAGATCTTTAGCGCTCACTTTTATAACGAACACGTTTTATACATACAGTGGAACCTTGGATTGCGAGTAACGCGGTTTACGAGTGTTCCGCAAGACGAGCAAAGATTTTTAATATATTTTGACTTGAAAAACCGAGCAAGTATTGGTTAACGAGTGCCGAGTATCATCTATCACGCATTCGCTCGGTTTGACACTGAGCGTCAAGTGATCACACCTGAACCAATGATTTTTCTCTCTCTTGCGCACACACTCTCTCGCCTTTACACCCCGCTCCCCGGCTTCACACGCACATACAGACACACACTCTGCTTTACCCAGAAAACTCAGCTTGGTCGCGATTCTTTTCAAAGGTTAAGTGCTGGTTCATTTGTTATTTTTATTTTACTTTACAGCAGTGATTACGTTAGTATGCGCTCACGCGAGTGGCATTAGAAAAAAAAGTTTTACTGTGTAAAACGAGCCGAGAAAAGGGGCTAATTCCACACACACACACACACACACACACACACACACACACACACACACACACACACACAAAATACACGCAGCATGCGCGCACAAACAGAAACACTTATCTGTCAGGATTTTTAAAAAACTTTTTTAAAGGTAAAATACAGGTTAATTTGTTTAATTTTTACTTTATATATTGTATTAATAATTTTTATGTATTTAATTTTTTGGGCTGTGGAACGAATAATTTGAGTTTTCATTATTTCTTATGGGAAAATTTGATTTACGAGTGTTTTGGAATACGAGCCCACTTCCGGAGCGAATTATGCTCGTAATCCACGGTTCCACTGTACAGTAATACATTTACACAAATTTGTTGTTACAGTCAGATCACATGTACCACGAACACGTCATTGTCTTAAATTTGGACTTCACACATTCTACACAGTTTTCCTAGTTTTGTTCCAGGAGCACGTTTGTAAGTCGGATTTGTTCTCAAGTCCGACAAAGTGAGTCTGATATGCATACCATTGATTGATGGCATACTAATCCATTTATCTAAATCTCTGTCGTCTTTCCCCACGGCAAAAACCGACGGTAATGGCGCTTAAGGAAATGAATCTCACGTAAATGTCTCTGGACCTTTAAATCACTCAGAGTTGTTTTCCACTGTATTGGTCTGTGCAGTACAGTATTGGTACAGTGGCCGACTCATTTCTCCCGATGCCCCACCCACATATACAATATTCCGGATTTTAGACATTCACTTACACACTGAAAATATTGTATACAACTGTAAATATTGGTATCTGGTGCACTGCAGTACAGAATTTTTTGTACAATACGCTGCAGAGAAAGAGGCCATCTTATTTAGAGAGGAAGAGGAAGAACCTGTAGTTTTAGTGTTAATACCTCAGCTGTTTTTTTTTTTTTTTTTTTTGTGTGTGTGTTCTTGACGAACAGGATTTAGTGCTGTTGCGTGTCTGTTCGTCAAGTTGAATATCGAGACAAGATTTATTGATTTCTTCCCTTTTTGTTGTATATTTGTTTCCAGCCATTTTAAGAACATGTTGAAGTCCCATCTGCAGGTGTGTGAGCTTGATTCGGTTTGCCTTGGCGTGTGCCACGATGCAGTTTGTAGCATCTCAGCTTGTAGCTGTGGTAGGATGCAGAATATTTCTTCAATCTAGTTGAAATGATTTGATCAGATTGTGACTTTTTAACAGAAGTTTGTTTTCCCCCCTGCAACTTTTCCAAGAAGAAGATGACCGAGATGCACCCACATCATGTCCTGCTTTTTTGATACTATATTTGCGTTTCTGCTCTTCTTTCTAATTAAGCAGCATCTCAGACGCTCAGTTTTTGAAACTGAAACAGACGTAGAGTACATGAGGTCCTTTACAGCTCATCAAGAACGCCAAACTTTCCTGTCAGAAACTCGGCATCAAATGTTATTTATCCCTGTACGAGGCAAACATGGACCTCATAAATAAATGTTCTGGAAAGTTTTATTCTTTATTCTTTATTAAACAACTTTATTCTTGTTTATCCTTGGCGTTCACTCACGACGTCCCTAAGTTACATCTAATACATATAATTTTGTTCTGTGAATTTTTGTGTACACGTGACATCATTTCCGAAATCGTGATGTGCCTGAATAGCACATGTGACGAAAGAGATTCATTTTAAAAAGCCTGTTTTTATCCTGATTAAGAATTATAATGATTTCATAACATCTCATGTTTTATATTTATTCTGTGTTGTCTGCGTTTCTCGAACGAACCGATATAAAATGACGGAAGGAAAAAAATCCCACTGGACTTTAAATACTAAATTCCCTTTGTTAAGAAAAAAAAATTCAGAAGACGTCTATCAAAATGTGTTCTGGTTGGTCTGGGTTATACAATATCTCCCATAGTTTCCCTTACTGGAGACATGGGCCTGGGCACTTCTGGGTGTGAACAGTTTTCCTTCTGATCAAGGTGGGTACATTTGGGGCCCAAGCGCTATGACATTATCACGATGAGGACATGACTGTGACCCCTAGAAGAAAGACCTGATGATGATGATGCCTTAAACTTACACTATGCATATTGAGTGACATCAGCATCAGGGGCTTTATAGAGGTCTTGGCATGCTCAAAAAACACACAGTTTGTGTGGAGCTCCCAGGTGGCAGTTCCACAGGTGCTTGGGCCCGCTCATCGCTGCTTATAATTATATTGTGCAGTTTGGTTTTTTGTTTTATTTTTTTCCATTATTATTATTATTATGAGAAACCTTGCCGTGTTGAACGTTAAAAAACTTTTGATTTAGTAGATATGCTTCCTGTCTGTAAGCTCACTAGCTTTAATATGACATACGACAAGATTTGAAGAGCAAGGAAGTTGTTTCTGTTGCTGTGTTCAGGCTGTATTGGGTGGGGTTGGAAAGTAGAGACAAATTTTTTGTTCTTTGATGTCAGACACCGGTTTTTAGGTGGTCGTATTCAAGCTGAGGAATCAGCAGACCTTTGTCCTGCTTTAGAGTAAGTTACAGCAACACCAGTAATGTGGAACGGCTGTAAAGTAGGGCCCGATCGATGTTGTTAACCAGATCTAAACCGCGCCTTTGTTTGGGTTGACCTGGTCAACATGTGGCGATTTAAAGCTCGCTCTCTCTCTCTCTCTCTCTCTCTCTCCATTGGCGCAGTTCTGATTCAGTCTGATTCATCCGCATCAGGCTCTGTCTTATGACCTGATAAAAATGTGTGTGTGTAAGAGTATTCTGCAGTCTTCATTGTTGTGTCTGCACTCATTTATTTATTTATTTATTTATTTATTTATTTATTTAAGTGGTGTTGACTTGCGCAGTTTTACACTCATCATCTCTCCCATGCACAGTGAGCGTCAGTCGAAGCATAACAACCCGCCTTTACCACCTAAACACACACACACATACATATGCATACAAATGCACCTTCCCATCCCCAATGCCCTCCTGTATATTTCTGTTTTGTGTGTGTGTGTGTGTGTGTGTATGTGTGTGTCCGTGTGTGTGACCTGACCTCTTCACCATGCTATTGTTCAGCAGACAGATGCCACCCCTCCCTCCACTCCCATAATCCCCGTGATCCCAATCTCGCCTGTCCCTGCGGAGGCCGCCGTCATCCCTTCACCGACGTCACAGGTCTTTCTTTTTTTATTTCATTTTTCATCCATTTCTTATATTTTTCTCATATTTCTCCTCCTTTCTCCCATCCTTTCTGTCGATTCCACTGCTCTTTGGGTGACCCTATCCCAGCTGTAGGGGAAAAAAAGTGTCTCGAGTCTGACACTGAGGATCAAATCCTACTAGGATCTAGAACTAGTAGCATTCACACTCCACTAGTGCAGCATAAATGTCATGTCTGTGCCACTGCTGCTGTTTGTAGTGCCGTGAGGAGAGCTAGTCCCACGTCTCTGGCATGTCACTGTGGAGAACGATGTGTTTGGACGTTGGTTATTTTCCTGCCCAAGCGTCTGACGTTTAACTGTGCCGCTCTTTCTTCCAGGCGAATCCTCCTCCTGTCGTGGTGAACACGGAAAGCCTGGATTCAGCCCCATATGTGAGTTTCATACAATTCATTTATCTTATTTCTAAAATGTCTCACTCTTGGACGGGTTAGGGAGACGTGTGTAAGTCATGCACTGTGACCGTAACGCCACATGTTTTTATTTCCGTACGTTGTATTTAAGAGACGGACTAAAAGAGTTGGACAAAAGTGAATTAAACAGATTTTTAAAACTAAGCTCAGAGTAGAATCTTTTTATTTTCTCTTCTTTACTGTACTGCTTTCATTTTTAAATAAATTGTATTTCTTTTCTTTTTTTGGTATATAATGAACCATTTCTGTTTATTTCTTTCTCCTTTTCAATTTTGAGGCATGTAAGGAACCCATTATTTTTTCTTTTTTTCTTAATTGTTTTTTGTGACTCTTTGCTTTTATTTTATTTTCCCCATTTCCCTTCCTTGTATTTTTTTCTTTTACCTGTTTTTAATGTAATGTAGTTTTTTTTTTTTTTTACCCCTGTATTATATATTTTTTTACATTTCTTCTCCTTTCATATTTGTTCCTTCTGTTTTCTTTTCTTTTTGTTCTTCCCTTTCTTTTTTGTTGTTTGTGTATAATAAACCCCTTCTTTTGTTTCCAATTTTTCATCATTTCCAATTCTCTCTCTCTCTCTCTCTCTCTCTCTCTCTCTCTCTCTCTCTCTCTCTCTCTATATATATATATATATATATATATATATATATATATATATATATATATATATATATATATATATATATAGAGAGAGAGAGAGAGAGAGAGAGAGAGAGGCAACTTTTGGTAATCACAGTGCCAAAACTTGCAGTGAATCATGATGAACCGTACTTACGGGCACCGCGCGAAACCGCGTAGGTGAGATACGGGTATTACTGTAGTAGTTAACAGATTCTGGGCCAAACGTCACTGAGTGATGATGGTAGAATAATTTAAAAGGTCTTGACTAAAACAACATGCACGAGGAAGCACAAAGGAGTTTTCATTTTCTGCAATGGAAAAGTACTCGAACTAGTTACTTTTATCAGAAAGTAACACATTAATGTTACGGATTACTTTTAAATAACAGTAATATTGTAATGTGATTAGTTACTTTACAAAGTGTAACGTCCCTCAACACTGTCTAAAATGTATCCAAGTTGAATTTCTATAGTGTTGTCCTTTAAAAAGATATACTAAAAAGTTTGCTGAAATTAGGAGGTGTGTACTCAATTTTGTGAGTGACAATAAATGATGAAGTATTTCTACTGTCCGGCATCCTGCGGCGTAACACCTTTCCTTCTTCTGTCTGCGGCTCCTCAGAAACACTTGACTTGAATTTGACCTTCAGAGAAAAATGTATTAGGTGTAGATTTGTCCCATGACGTGTCTTTCCTGGAAGACTCGTATTTATATTTAATTTTACTTATATTAATCCTTTACTGCGCAGCGTTCACACCTATGAATGAAAAGCTCAATAATGAATTTCTACTGAAGCCACTCTGTAGAAGCGTGAGCTTGGATTGGACCCGAGCGCTCTCACTCACTGACTCTCTAGTCGCCCCGCTTGAACATTACTGAGAACGTTATTACAGTCCAGTCGTACTTTATGACCAGCATCATGAGGTCTATTTTTAAACCCCGCCCTCCATCATTGACATTCGCTTGTATCTGAAACGATCGTTTTCTACGCTTCATTAGTCTCTTTTTGCCGGTTAAATTGTTCAGAAGATCTCGAGCTGTGACGCCGATGCTCATTTGGATCTGATGTGCTCTATCTGTGTTTTTTTTTTTCATTGTCCTGCAGGTGAATGGCACAGAAGCGGACTATGAGTACGAGGAGATTACGTTGGAGAGGGTGAGTGGAGCGCCTCATGCTGGTGATTAGCGAATGTTTATCCTCGCCGGCTGAATCTCCTCCTGAATCCGTGTCTCGTCACCAGTAATGATGCTCTGTAGGAAACGTTCACTTTTAAGATTCCCGCACCGCGGTCACTAAGATAAGAGTTTAGCAGTTAGTAGTTCACTGTAATAGTTAAAATCCTCAACTAAAGACGGCATGCCATCACTTTTTTTCTTTTCCATCCTCAGTTGTTGAGAAGTTGTACAATATCTTGAGCATAAGTAGACACCGATGCCATCTAATAAAGCTTACTTAGTAATTCACCCAAGTTTAAAATAAAAACTTGATACAGTAAGTGAAGCGTTTTGTATTCATAATAGTAAAGTAGAAATAAAATGTTTCTATAATATAATCAACAATATTTTTATTGATTTCGGACAGAGACATAACATAAAGCAGACATGTACAGTAGTGTGCGTTTCAAGGCACAATCTGAACCCCTTACAAACCCCTGCACCCCCACCCCTAACTTAATCCTAGGGGTTTGTTCCTATCCCTAACTCCATGCCAGCCTTGGACATGCCTAAGAAGAGCACATTTAAAGAAGGAAAAGAAAAACAAAAACATGGGGCTGGAAGTCTGGGTTTTGTGTGCAAAACATAAAAAAAACAACCCCTCAAAAAAAAAGTGGATTAAACTATACATTTATATGAGAAAAGGTGAACTCGGGCGAACACATGATATCGCTGAGCCACCAGGTGTGGGTGGGTGAGGTGGCATCGTTCCACTTGAATAAAATGGAGAAAGACGTCCGTCTAGAATTTTTCCAAATTGGGGCCTGTCTGGTCCATACAAACAAGAGGCGCATCTTCACTTTTACATTTATCACAACAAGGATCAACGTCTGGGTAGAAGCGAGAAAAACTTAACTTTGCCGAATTGAGTCCCATGTACAACCTTAAACTAGAGATATAATTTTGGTACATTTATTTTCTCCACAAATCCAACTCCAACCTTTGTAACAGCACCCGCTTCAAATCGACGACGTGCTTTTAAACTGGCTATATTGAATTTCTCAGCCTGCTTCATTTGATTTCGGTCGATTTGAATTCTTAATCCTAACTTGTGTTCATCTCAATCAGTACTGCGACATAAGCCTTAAACAGATTAAACATCTAACGTGCAATCTCGGTGTAATAACCTGACTTGAACATATAGTCCGGGGTAGAAAAGAAACCGGCCCCAGCATCGCTACTTGCAGTACAGTACGTCTTTGTATCGTTCAGTAAGTGATCCATCATACCTTATTTCACTCGCGGGTGGAAAGGAGCAAAACAGCTCTGTCTTCTGTCACACAATTGAGATCTTTAAGCCCTGACTGTGCCAACTGTTCTCTCCTTTTCTCTGACCCTGTTTGCATCGCTCTCTCTCTCTCTCTCACTCAACTGCGCGTTATCACCTCGGAAGAAATAAGCCAGATGTCACCAGCGCTTTAACGTCCGCTCTGACAAACGGCGTCTGAGCCTGAACCTTCTCATCTTTTTGTTTCATGCTACAGAAACGTTTTTAAAATTACCCTTGTATTATGTCATTTCAAAGACGTACAGTATAGAAGTGGTTTAAGTTAAATATAATATGGCAAATTACACCTAAACATTGTGTGTTATTACTGTATGTGCTTGTGCTTCCAAGAGAAATAATTTTTTTTTGCACTTGGCTTACACCCAAACTTACCTTTTATTAATGGATGTCTCCTAAAAATAAAATCAGTACAGCGGTGCCCGTGAGGTACATCATATTACCTGCTATTTTTAAAAGCGTGCTACGCAACCCGTTTGTGTGTTCAGGCAAATTCCGGCCTGGGCTTCAGCATCGCAGGTGGCACGGATAACCCTCACATCGGCGAGGACCCCAGCATCTTCATCACCAAAGTGATCCCAGGGGGCGCCGCCGCGCAGGACGGGAGACTCCGGTGAGTCTGGGTTCACATTACCACCGCGGGTCCGTGCAGCCGTATTCGGTTCGGGAACTCGATATAGCCGTGTGAGGGTCACCTTTAAGGAGCGTATAAATTTGGACTCGGTTTATATAAATACTTTGTTAATAATAGGAGACCGGAACACTTTTAGACCTGGCATGGAAGAGCTCCGCCAGAGTGAGACGTTGTATTTTTACCTGCTGTTGGAGCATTTTCATCGTATGCCGTATAATCATTGCAATCCTCACACCTTCACCTTCAAGGATATGTATTTAATAAAGGTCAGAGAACTAGATCAGTTAATTAAAACTGAGAAAGACGTCATGGAGACTTTTAAAGAATAGCACGTGATCCAGCATCTTATATATATATATATTTTTTCCCACATAACTTTAAACTAACTAGTGTTCAGTAGAAAATATAATAAGTCTAGTCTATAATAATGGCCTGTTGATGTACGTTACACCATAAACATAATCTGCAAGGACAAATAAAACAAATTCCGTCATCATTGTGTTAAGCGTTAAGGTAAAAGGATGTCGGCTGTAACCCGCCATCATAACGCTAACAAGCAAGACGGCATCGCTTCCTTATTCAGTATGATTTACCGATTAAAAAAAAAAAAAAAAAAATCAAATGGGCTTTAAATATATTACAAAAATCCGACATGGTGTGTAAGGGAGAGTGGTGTATCCGAGTGTGCTGTCGGAGGCTCATTAAAGCTGCAGCAGTGTGGACACGCAGTGGAGCTGAGCGCTGACAGTGATGAGGACACATTGACATTTAGTCTGTCAGAGGGGGAGAAAGTCTTTTGTAAAGGGGTCAGGCCTGTCCGTACGTGTGGGTGTGCGTTTGATATGTTTTGAATAGAGGTTTGGATCTGAACTCTACCGCTGACCCGTGCTGTAAAAGGCTTTCTATCTAGAAAGATGATGAAAGGCTTCTTCGGAAGTAAGTGAAGTACGTGTACGAGGTGTGCGCGTGTGCGAGTGTGTGTATTATGAGCGCGTTCTCTGTGCGCAGGGTGAACGACGTCATCTTGCGTGTCAACGAGGAGGACGTTCGGGATGTGACCCACAGCAAGGCGGTGGAGGCGCTGAAGGAGGCAGGGTCACTGGTCAGGCTGTACGTCAGGAGGAGAAAATCCGTCTCGGAGAAAATCGTCGAGCTCAAACTGGTTAAAGGACCTAAAGGTACGGCAGCTTACGGTACCTTACCGTAATGGGATTACCGATTTCGCCATGTAGTAGTCCAACCGGGTCTCGTCCAGAACCGGGGTCTGCAAGGTCGGTGTCGTCAGGGTTTTGTTTGTAGCAGCAGTGAGCTCCGGAGTACATTCAGGCACCTCTGTTCATTAACGTAACGATAAATCAAGGTGATACAGACACCCGGTGTGACTTTACATAAAGTTTCGTTTTCAGTGACCTTAAACTGCGTTTGCATGTGGACTAAAGGCCCAAACGCTGAGAAAAATGGTCTAAATTTTTTAAAATACTCAGCTAAATTATAGATCAAAATCGGGGCAAAATCCAGAGAAAAACTTGATTTTAAAAAAAAAATTGACAAATAAAATGCAGCCCATTTCAAAATCCTTAATGTTCTAAATGTAGAGAACAAAAAAAAACACACACATCTACTGTATACATCACTAATTAAAAATTGTAGTATTTATTTCATTATGTTTGTCTTTATTATTTATTTACTAAAACCTGTTGTTTGTGTAACTTCTGTTGTTTTTTTTTCCTCCCCGTTTTTTTTTTTTTTTTCTCTCCCTTTCCTTCCTTTATTTTTTTCCACCCTCCAAATCATCCTTGGTAGATTTCATCAGCATGACCCCGCAGTGTTCCTCCATCAAACTGCACTAAAACGTAGTTGCCATGGAAGCGGTTTGCCCTGCCTCCTCCCCGTCCTGTACTTCTTCTTCTCTCTCTCGACAGCAGCGTCTTTATTATCCCTTTTATTTTAGCAGTTATCACTACACTTCCTCGAACCTTATATGTGTATATAAATCAAGTGATTTAACTATTTAATTAGCTCCTGTACCGTGTCATGACTCATTGGTTTATTAATTCACTGCTTAAATTTGCATTCATAAGGTTTTTCCAAATAAGATGTAAAAAAAAAAGGGTTTCGGAAAAACACTATACCTTCCGTTTTATGTTTCATTATTTTATATGTTTCCATTAAAACGACTTTATCGAATGTTGTATATTTCTGTAATGTGACGGTTCAGACTTTCTACTGGATGATAAATCACTTTTTTTAATAAGCGTTTTTCTCGGTACGCTCCAGGCCTTGGTTTCAGTATAGCCGGAGGTGTAGGAAATCAGCACATACCTGGAGACAACAGCATCTACGTCACCAAGATCATCGAAGGAGGCGCCGCACACAAAGACGGCAGGCTGCAGATTGGAGACAAACTCCTGGCCGTAAGTCGACCACCAGAGCAATGAAGAAATCTTTCACAGCTGTCCGTCGCTCATAATAGGCTGACGGATATGTGTGTGTGTGTGTGTGTTAGGTGAACAGCGTGTGTCTGGAGGACGTGACCCATGAGAATGCCGTGACTGCCTTGAAAAACACTACAGACGTGGTGTACCTGAAAGTGGCCAAACCCAACAGTGTCTTCATGAACGACAGTTTTGCTCCTCCTGATGTCACGAACTGTGAGTGGAGCGATGAGTGCTCACACACACACACACACACCAGTGTTAATGCTGTTTCTTTTACGCGTTTAATGTGCCTTCATCTACGCCATGAGTAACACCAGATGAATAGATCAGATTATTAACTGGATGATAAAGGTCTTAAATAGATTGTATAGATGGAAGGGATGGGATGAAGAGGTGTGGGTGGATGGATGTAGGTCGCTTGATGATCCGATGTAATAAATAACTTTTAGAGGGATTTGTGTGGATGGAAGATTGGCTGATGATGGTGATGATGATGGGTGATTAGGTTGATGGATTGATGGTTTTGGGTGGATGAATGAATGAATGAATAGATAGATTTGAGGACATAAAAATATTGACAGATTTGCTAGATTGGGTGATGGATAAATTTGGGTAGATGGATGAAAAGATGGATTTGAGGGATGTGATTTTGGAGTTGCGGATAAGTAGATGGATTTCAGGAGGTGGATAAATGGAGGAGATGGATGGTTTAGGGGGCTGTCGATTGATGGATGGATGGATGGATTTGGGGCGATGCGTATGGATGGATTTAGACACGATGGATGGATTTGGGTTGATGGATAGATTAATGGTTGCGGGTGAAAGGATGGATTTGAGGATATTGGTTGATGGGATGAAATTCAGGAGGTCTATAGATAGATTAGTTTGATGGATAGATGGATGGATGGATGAATTAGGGAAGATGGATGTGAATAGCTAGATGGAGTAGATAAACGTATGGATAGATGAATTCTGATGGATGGATGTGAGGAGGTTTGATAGTAGATGGATTTCAGGAGATGAGTGGTATTTATAAGATAAATGGATGGATAGATAAATGGACTGATGGGTGGATGTTGGATGGCTTTTGATGAGCAGTGGGTGGATTTCAGGGGTTGGATATCCTGTAGATGGATTTTTGGAGACGGATGTATGGATTGATGGATGAATGATCGATGCACAAATGGATGGATTAGGTAAGGTGGTTGTAGATGGCTAGATGGATTAGATGAATGGATGGATAAATAAATTAATTAATTGATGAATGAATGAATGGGTGGTTGAGGAGATTGTTCTTCTCAGGCCATCTGGTATGTAAACGTAGTTTACTTTATAACTAGTTAATCTTCACTATTTGGCCTCAGCTTATTCGCAGCACATGGAGAACCATATCAACACCCCCAACTACCTGAACCAGACGCTTCCGGCGTCCTCCTCTGGACGCTTCTCCCCAACGCCCAAGACCTCGCCGGGGGAAGACGACATGACGAGGTAGACTTGATCTCCAGCTTTGTGTTAGATATGTGCCTCACCGTCTTAAACATGACCTCAGTTATCTTTCAGCTATCGAATTAAACATGTTTAGAGAAGAAACTACTGTAGATCGGGACTCTGGCGTCAGTCAGGCAGTTCAGAAAGCTCCGCCTCTTGTACTAGAAAACCAGCAGAACCGTCACGTTTACTTGAATCTTGAGTTTTAAAACAGTAACTGATTTATTCATTCATTTATTTATTTATTGCTTTTCTTTTTTTTTTTTTTTTTGTATAAGAATTATTGCCTGTGTCTCGTTTCGGTCTTCATCTCTCACTCCTGCTTTGCATTTTTCATGTCTCTTTCCCTGCTGCAGAAAGAGATGAGCTGAAGTTATGAAAAATTTATTGGCCTCACGAGTCGCGGGAGGCAATATCTGCAGCGGGAGGAAAAAAGAGAGTCTCTTCATTCTCTCTCTCTCTCCATCACTATCTCGCTCTCTCTTTTTCCCATCCCCCCCCCCCCCCCTCGCTCTTTATCTTCTTTTCCTGAGAAGCTCAAGGTCACCACATTTTAGCCGTGCTTTCAGACAGAATGACTCTTGCTGCTGTGCGCTAATAGAATTGAGCAATCGTCACTCATAAAATGACACACACACACACACACACACACACACACACACACGACCTATCAATTTAGTCTTCCTGCACGAGTCCTTGGCTAAGGGTACAGGTGGGACGTCAGGATGAGCATCCAGACGTTGCACTTGACAGCCCTTCGTCACTGCGCGTATGAGACGCCGCTAACAGAACACTAATGAAAAGAGAATGCATTTTATACAAGCAGGATAAAAACAGCTATTTTGTACTACGGTTATACTATAATATACATATATTATGTGAAGTAACGCAGAACTGTGTTGTGCATGGAAATACCACGGTATATAATATTTAAAATAATTTCTGCATAACTGTAGTCGTTGTCAGGATCACGTAGAGTATCGCGTTCATGGATTTAGGTTATTGATGTCCTCCTCGCTGAGCGCATATCCGGTTACTAGATCATCTTCCGCGGGTCATCCAGGTTAAACAAAGAAGAGATAACAGGTCTACGGTTTGTCTTTCATTTTCTCTCTCTGTCTCTTTCTCTCTCTCTCTCTACATCTTCAGATATCAGTCTTCAGTGCTTTAAGATTGGGCAAAAGGCTACTATAATATCAGTAATTTAGTCATTTTAGGGACACTTCACTTTTTTGAGATATCAACAATATCTTTATTTTATCCATCTATCTATTGAGTACATACTTGTTCGGAAGCACCGGATTTGATGGTGAAATTTAATACTGACCGTTCAAAACCTGTTATTGTAACATCATATAAATTTTTTTTTTTTAATGAATTTTAACATTATTATTTTTTCATTGGTTTTGTTGGGCGCTTATCATCAGACCTGTATGTCAGGATGGTTTACCATGTATTGTAGAAATGTCTTACGATAGTATTTTTACCATCTCACCCGCTCACACTCGTATTAATGTTTTATTTTCTACACCATAACTAAAGCTCTCCAATCACTTCTGTATTTTTTTTTTATATACAAATTACAAATAGAAATGCATTTGATTGGACGATAGTCTCCCTCACTTATCCCGTAAAACTGATAAAATGGTCCGCATCATGTGATTTTATTTTCATAAAAATGTACACTAATGTCCCGTCAGTCTTCATCTCCTTGACGAGCTCATAAACAAGATTATTCTAATGTGCCGTTAGCGATTCGTTTAATTGGAAGTAGATTTACGGGGAAAACTAAAAACAAAGTAAGATCTTTAATTGCGTCAACACAAAAAAGGAATAATACAATGATAACGACATAAGTAGCTGATAAAAATGACTGATCATTTCATTTTTCATTTTTTTTTTTTTTGCTCTTTGATTACTTTAACTGGTAAAAAAAAAAAGATCAAAAAGTTAATTATTCATTAAACTATTGTGAATACATGGGTTAAATGTAATGTATAGCTATTTATAATGTACAGTATGCCTGGTGCAAAACTAAATATGTATTAAATGTTTAATTACATGAGTGTTTGAAGGATGCAGGTACGCAGGCTTCCTTTTTTTGCTAGACATGTATAAAATCCAATATCTAAAAGCAGTTCTTGAGCTTTTAGGTTTTAGTTCCATTCTGTTTGTTTTCTTCCCCCTAACCTTTTTTTTTTAATGTTAATTACAATAATTGATTTGTATCAATAGAGGTCTCTTGTACCCCTCATAATACACACCCTGCTCCTTTTTTTTTTAAATTCAGCTCAGTACTTTGCATATAAAATAGGCTTAGGGCAGCAGCGCCCTCTAATGGCAAGTCATTATAGGTTGAGCTCGTTTTAATGCTGTGAGTTATGTTTTACAATGTGACTTTTATTGCGTAATCAGATAACAGTTATGAGTTTTATGCGTGTGATAAAGTTCTGTATGTGATACCTGACCAGAGTTAATGTCCTTTTTCTGCCGTTTTATTGTCATGTAAAGTACTAAAGCGTGTAGCATGTGTGTGTTTACGACAGAGAGCCGAGGAAAGTGGTGTTACACCGCGGAGCCACGGGACTAGGCTTTAACATCGTAGGTGGAGAGGATGGCGAGGGGATTTTTATCTCCTTCATTCTAGCAGGAGGTCCTGCTGATCTGAGCGGGGAGCTGAGGAAAGGAGATCGCCTCATCTCGGTACGTCAGACACGCTGAGCAACAGTAATGACTGAATGTCAAGTCTAGTTTAAGGATAGGACTTTAACACTGGGGATGCTTTCATATGCACAGGAGTCAGGATGTTTGAAACGAACCCTGGTGTGTGTTTTCTGTCCACGAGAAAGCAGTTTAACTCTGAATCGACTCCACGGCAGAAAGTGAACCGGACAGGACACGTGATTTGAACTACAGCTTCTTTTTTTTAATTTTTTTTTTTTATTGTTCCTATGGATGTGAGATCTAAAACTGAGCCAAAGGACAGAGCTAAAGTAGAATGGCATGAACTCGCCATGTGTCCTGGATGAATAAGTAGAGAAAATAAACTCTTAAAATGTTCATGCAGTCATTATATCATGTATTGATTTCCTGATGTCCTTGTTACTTTTTTTCTTTTAATATCATTATTTCAGGACACATATTGCAGACTTAAACGTTTTATTTTTTTTACCTGAGCTTCATGAGTAATTTTTTTTATTTTTTATTTTTATTTTTTTACATTTTTTTTTATCCATACTCACCTCTTCATCACCACACCAGCCTTTTGACATGACATCACTGTATTTATATGGTGTTCCATCCTTAAACCGTGTCCAGCCTTTCTCCCACATACTGTACACTCAGTCATGTCATTGTACATCTCTCTCTCTCTCTCTCTCTCTCTCTCTCATTCCCACACATTTGTCTGGGATTCTGCTGTGAGACCTGAAAAACTCCCTGAAATCTATTTTTACCCTTCTCTCTACACTCCAACAGGGCTGGTCTCTTTTGAAACACACCCTCATGTAGGCTTGATGTCACCAAATTGGAGTCATTTCCTTCTCGTTAGGAAAAGGCGGCGCACGATCCAAAAAAAAATCGTTCAGTTTTAGTTTCTAAATCAAATAACCGCACTGAAATGTCATGGCGGGGTTGAAACGCCCAGGAATTTTACTTGTACTACTTGCCAGGCTTTTTTTCTAATTAAGCCACACTATGCTGTATGAAATCTGTAGAGTTAAACTTTTGAACCTAGTACTCCACTTCGTTAACGAAAATGGAAAAGCACAAAAAGTTTATAAAGTTTTTAACATATGAGAAATGAGTGTGGATGGAATTTTAAAAAAATCCCTATTTTTAATTCCTTATAATTTAATAATGTTTTTAAATGATTATGGTCATAACTGCCCCATGTTCCGGGCAGCCAAAGAGGGCTTTAAAGCAGAAAAACATCCGTCCTGCTGCAAGAAAAACATTGACCATGGTGTTCTGTAAGACTTATTTTGCAATTTTTTTTTAAGACTAGCATTTCACTGTATGAAAAACTCAGGAATAAAAATTCCTGTTTTCCGGGCTGCAGGTGAACGGAGTGGACCTGCGAAGTGCGACTCACGAACAGGCAGCGGCTGCTCTCAAAAACGCCGGTCAGACCGTCACCATCATCGCCCACTTTAGACCAGAGGGTGAGTCTCACCTGGAGCTCGTTTTTATTCTCGTACTAATTTAATGCTGCTTCTTTGTCATGTCAGTTACACTTATGTTATAATGTTCTGGTTTACTGAAATAGAATAGGAATACTTGCTTAAACCGCAATTTAACTACTTCATTGATATTGTCTTCTACTTCTCCTAAATCCTAGACTTGAATAAAGATATAAAGTAGAGATGGGTAAAAGAAAATCCATTCTGTTATGAGTTGAGATCCTAGTGTGTGGTGATTTGTGTACTCCAAAATACTTTTATGTACAGTATATACTCTCGTTAGAAGCCCCATGCTCACCCAAGTGATCACCGTCAGTTGACTTTATAGACTTTTGAGGCGGTAAAACATCAGTTTCTTTATAATCCTACAGGTGGCGCACTCTGTACTCTGTACTATTTACACATTCTCATGCCGCGTGGTAGGATTGAATTATTTGCTTGAATGAGTTTGTTTAGGAATAATAATTATGGAGGATGACAGATACATGCTGCTCCGAAAAATGTTAAACTAGAGAGAGCTGATTGGCCGAGCTCTCTCAGAGGGGAGGGATGAGAGGTACTTGGTGCTCGCACATTAATCACGACTCTACAGCCAATCAGAGGCGTCTGTGAGCTCACGCAAGCGGAAGGAGCGGATGGCGCCGTCCGCCGAGTGTGTTTCGCAGTTCGAAAAAATGCGATCGGCTGCCGTCACGTGGTTGGGAGGAAACGCGCGAGAGTCTTCGGCCCTTTCGACTTAGTGGTAGTAGTAGCCTTAATGTGGAGCCCCCTAGTGACAGGGAGGAATTGGACACGACTAAATTAGGGAGAAAAATTATTATTTTTTATTTTTTATTTATTTATTTATTTTTAAGTTAAATGGTTTTTAAATTAATCATTAAACTTTTTTAAAGGTTTAAAATTGTAACAAATTTGGCGGAAAATGTAACATTAAATTGGACATTTATAAACTCGACGCTTATAGAATCATAATTTTAACCAAGATATAGTAATAATATCGTATCATGAGGTGACTGGTGATTTCAATCCCTAGTATAAAGTGGGCGGAGCTGGTTTCTTTAAGTGCCCTTACCCCACCAATCACAAGGGTTAAATGACAATAATGGCAGACTTATTTCGCCCTCTCACCTTAAATTTTTTTTTTTTTTTTTTAAAGAGTGTCTCATTGTAAAGAAAGCTGATTAATTGCATCTCTCTCTTTCTCTCACATATGCTGCTTTGTTTAGCTCTGCTGTGACTGATAAGTAAAACTTCCCTCGTTTGACTATTAAGCCACGCTCACCGGACGCTTCTCAGTCAGTGCCTGGTTTGGTGCAGAGATTGTCGAACACATTACAGTCTGTAACTTAAATAGATCTTTACATCAGTGATCTGAGAGGTACTGTAGTGGATCCTAAACCTCGTCAAAGCCTTGGGAAGTCCCCCCCTTTTTTTTTTTTACAGATTAGCACTTTAAATAATGAGAAGAAAAACAGCCATGATTTATTCATTAAGTTGTGTAAATACAAGACATAAAGGCATCTCTGTCTCCTGCACTCTTGCTTATTTGTGTTTTTAATTAGTTATTTGATCATCTATATATATTTTTTTTTAATTATTAGAAGTAACAGTAGTCTGCTTGTCTTTGTCACACACCACATGATGAACTCCTCTCCAGCTGCGGTGTGTATGCGCATGTTGTTTGCTCATCGCTTCCCCCCCCCCCCTCTGGCTGACATTTATTTAAGGACTACGTCACTGTGAGTGAAGTGTGTGGCCTTGAACAGTGAGGGAGCGAGGGATGGTGAGAGGGACGGCGAGAGGGATGAGCAGACTCGGCTGGGAGGGGTTGAGTGCACTGAGGCAGGATGAGAGAGACAGAGTTAGAGAGAGAGAGAGAGAGAGAGAGAGAGAGTAAACATGGAGTCTTGCTGCCTGTTAGAGAGCTGTAGTCACTAGGAGCGCTCTAGGAAGGGATAGTGTGTGGACAAAGTGTACTCTTGGGACTGATTTCAGAAGCTGGACGCAGGGAAAGGACTCGTAAGTATTGCTGATGTAAAATGATGATTTTTTTTTTTTTTTTAGAGTAAGTAGCTGGACGTTATTCTGTGTTGTTCGACGCATTATTATTTAAGAGATTTAAACGTTAAGGAGTTGCCTTCGATTGTAAAAACGTTCCTCCCGTGTGGCGTATCGTCTCCTCATTTTACATTTAAATCTCAAGCAAAACAGGATGCGACGGCGCTGCACAGCAACTTTTATATACAGGACCTGTAACTCGAAAAAAAGCTGTCCGGTATCGCTTTTCACTCATCGTTTAATGTGTTAATAATTCATTGAAAACCGACCATGATGTTGCAATTATAAAGTTATAATTATTTAATGATGGAACTAGTTGGAAAAAATATTTTACCAAGGAGTCCAGGTGTGTGCAAATAATAAATAAATTTGTTAGATTTGTTCATTCAGACTGGAAGTACAAGACAATTTATCCATAACCTGATATTTGGGCGTAAAGAGCGTGCTTCAGAAGTGTCTTTCGGAGCTATCCGTGTTTGCAAAGGCTGTGTTAGTGCTCAGACCTACTCCATGTGTAATTACGAGACCCAGGACATCACTTAGAGTCGTGCTGAACGCTTATTGTCACATCCTGTTTATTGAAGTTGTAGAGTGGAGAGAAAAAGATTGGTATTATGTGTATAAACTTTGCTCTGATCCGTTTGTACGGCGGAGAGAAGATGGCTTTTAACTGCCGTACACACGCACACACAGTAAGCTTCATTATAAATGAATGAACATATTGGCTCATTTTTCCTCCTCTGTGTCTGTCTCTCTTCCTCTGTTTTTCTCTTCAACTTTCACATGTGCACATTTAATTCTCAAATTGAACAATTCCTGTAAATAAGAACCTGATACAGAAAAACGTCCAATCTATGAACCCGTGATACACAGCGTATTATTAATAAATGACGGCGTTTAATACTTCAATTCTACCAAAGTCATTTATTTACTCTTTCTGTACATAGAGTACACTTTTCATGCACCTGAAATTTATTTTCCATGCGTATTCTGTCAGGTTATACACGCGTCAGCTTGCTTGTGTTGGGATTCAAACCCATAACCTTCTTTTCTATCTGGGTGGCCTAGCACGTTAAACACCGAGCCACACTAAGCACTCCTTTTACTCTGTGTGGAAAAAGTCACGACTAGAGTGCTTGTCTTACTGTATATCTGTTTTATATAGAGTAACAACATGAGACAAAAAAGGGGGATTAACATAACGAACACACGTGGCCCTGTCACAGTATGACGTCTGCTATCTGACTCTATGAGTAATAATAGTGTCTGCCTTTACTTATTAACAGCAAATATTAGATCAGTCAATCAGGTATATATACTGTACTGTATATAAACCTTTTTCTGTTTGCTCACTAATATACCAGCACATTATTGCTTTATTGTATTTAAACCACCAAGCTATGACCTGATGAGTCGTGGAAAACATGGCGGGATAAAAATACATAATTTGGGGTCTCATGAACTTTTTTCGCATGGAATTACACGTCCGCACGAACGGTTGAAGAGAACAATGCCTAGGGTAACCAACAGCCCTAATCATCACTTCCTGTTTGATTGGAAATCAGGGCATTTTTATCAAAATGCTTAATGTTACCATAGAGAAAAGAGAATGCTGATAATGTCTGAGTGTGAAAGAGGCTCTTGTGCCTTTATTCCCCTTTTGTCCAAACCATCTTGAGCATTAAAAGCCTCGACAGTGTTGTGATCGGCCATGTCTGAAGCCTTTCTGCCAAACCCTGTTCAGACACACTACACTACACTACACTACGCTTGCTTTCTGCTGCTTATGTGATCTGTCCTGATCTAATCAGCTTGTATCAGTCTGCAGTGAAATTACTGACAGGAAGTCGTCCATTTCAGGGGAAACATGCAAACTCGGTAACGGGAACAAAGTAATATGCATACAGTGATGACCGAGTGTCGATATTACACAGCTAAAACATTAAGCAGTAGGGATAGGAATCACCAGGGACCAGGCGATACGATATTTTCACAATACCCGGTAATCGATTTAATTAATATAACGATTCTGTAAACATCATGATTTAAAAAAAATATATATCCTGATTTAACTATTTTTGTCAGATTGTTACAATCCTTTAATTTAAAAAAAAAACAATAATAATTTGCTCTTGCCGGGACGCTGTACTGCCTGCCAATGTGTGAACAGTTTAAAACGCCACCTGTAGGATAATAGCGGAACTGCATCATTTTACCGCCGCAAATGCAAACTTTAAAAATGAATTAAGAAACATTGATTTCAGGGTCAATGTGGCAAAACATGAATTGCTAAACCTAACAGTCGTGATATTTCATTGAATCAATTTCTTTCGCCCATCCCCATCAATTAGTACAATGAATCTCTCTTAAGTGGCACAATAATTGCTTGTTTGGTTGGTTTTATTTACTGTAAGGTATTATACTGTATCAAAAAGCACAGATGAACAATTGTCCTGACTCAAGTACCTTTAGTACCTAGCTAGTCCAAGTACTAGTGTTAGTCTCGAGCTGCTAACAAAACCTGTACAGCTTACAGTACATACCTGGTACTGACCCAGTGGCCAACGTTTTCTGGTGAAAGTTCTGGAACTGGAAGAATATCATCAGCACACATTCCTCTCGAACCTTTAGTAAGCAGCAAAAACACAAACATCACTACAGAGCACGACGAGATGTTTAACACGCGTGTGTGTGTTGCAGAGTACAGCCGCTTCGAAGCAAAGATCCATGACCTGCGGGAACAGATGATGAACAGCAGCATCAGCTCCGGGTCCGGTTCTCTGAGGACCAGTCAGAAGAGATCACTATACGTCAGGTATCACAAACACACTTTTTTTTTTTTTTTTACATTTGAAAATTAAGTAAATCTAATTAAAGAAAGCAATTATTGTTTCAATTTATGCAACATGTAAGTGTAAATGTCAGCCGTAGACTCTGCCGAAACAAAATAAGGCCACTACTGTGTATTCGTTCAAGTATACAGTACAGCAAATATTCTGTTTATCTGTTATTTATTTTTTTAGGCACATTATTTTCTCGTCCCCATTTTATCTCTAAACTAAAACTCAATGATAAATATAATAACTTTGGATTTCTAAAAAACAGGCTACCTGTCTATGCTTCATGGTGGTGTGTTTTTTCTCTCTAGGGCGCTGTTTGACTATGATAAAACCAGGGACTCCGGCCTCCCCAGCCAGGGTCTAAACTTTAAATTTGGTGACATCCTGCACGTGGTGAACGCCTCTGATGATGAGTGGTGGCAGGCGAGACAGGTCACCGCCGATGGCGAGGTTGAGGAGATGGGAGTCATCCCAAGCAAAAGGAGGTCAGGCTTCACAAGCACAAACTGGCTTAATAAGGGCTTATAATGGCTACAGATTGAGCCAGTCATCTGCTTTAGATTACTTCCTGATAATATGAAAGGTACATTTGAAGACCTTTGGCAGATTCATCAAAAATCATCTCAGAAGAAACATACCAGCTAATGTCCCTATACTTGTACTGTGTATACATCAATGTTTTTTCTTTCGTATTCATTTCATTATGTTTTTTCCGTTTTCCCTTTACATCACGTAGTTAATAACAAAATGACTTACAGTATGGGCAAAGTAAGTATTTTTCATGAAGAGAGAACAAAACAACTGTAACAAAGTAAGCTGTAACACATAAATAATAAACACCTATCCGTGTTCATTATTGATGGCCACCATTATAGTAAAACATTATGTAGGTCACATGACTTGAACTAGTGAACTACAGGCCTGCAAGATGATCCAAACAGTCCTCGGGACTGTTGTATTGACCTGTGCCCTTTGTGTTCTTCAACAGAGTGGAGAAAAAGGAGAGAGCAAGGTTAAAAACAGTCAAGTTCAACTCGAAATCACGAGAGAAAGGAGTAAGTGCACCACAGCTCACACCCATTCATGTACACAGGTAGAGATAACACACTTTAACAGTGCTGTATGAATAAACTGGATTAAATTATCTTCTTAGATTCGAATAAGGATCTACTTAGAAGTAAAGGAATTTCATAGTAGATTATAGATTTATAGTTAAGTTCAAGCTGTAGTATAGTTTCATAGTTAAATGTATGCTAGAGGTTAGCTTCGTAATTCAGTTTAGGCTAGACTATAGGTAATATAAAATATATATTTTATTTTAATATATTTTAAGTTTAACCTCAAAATTACATTAAGGCTAGATGATAAATTCTTAATGCATGGTAAAAGACCTAAGAGTATCATTTTAATTTCAAAGAGTATAATAATACTCTTAATATATATAAATTTACGTTGAGGCTAGATTGCAATTTCATAATTGAATTTCAGCTTGTACAGATTGTTATTGATTTCAAGAGAAATTTTTGCTTGAAGTGTAGCTTTGTAATGAAAATGTATACTAAACGTTTAGCTGCTTAATTAAATTATAGTAACGATAATATTTTAATTCAGGCTAGTCTATAGCTTCATAGTTAAAATTAGGCCAAAGTGTAGCTTTAAAATTAAATTGTGACCAGGGAGAAAATTCTAAACTGTAGCACCATAATCAAATTTAAACCAGAGTAGTTAATTTGTAATTAATTTTGGGTTAGAAAATAGATTATAATTAAATTTCAGCTGGAAATATAGCTTTATAATTAACTTGACGCTAGAGTAAAACTTCTAGTGTATATTTATAATTAAATGTAAATATTAAAATATAATATGAACTTATATTAAGGCTCGGGTATGGCTTTACAATTGCATTTCAGTCTAGATTATAGCTTTATAACTAAATTAAGGGCAGAGTACAGCTTTATAAGTAATTTTCAGTCTGGTGTGCAGCATTTTAATTTAATTATGTCTAGATTATAGCTTCACAATTAAATTTAGGTTAGAGTAAATCATCGATTATTTTTATTTAGACTAGACTATAGCTTTATAATAACATTTAGGCTGGTGTATAGCTTTTTAAATTAAATTACAGCCTGGAGTGTAGATTTATAATGAACTTTAAGATGGAGTACAGCTATGTAAATTGAATTAGATTTAAATAACATTTACCTCATAGTATAGGCTCAAAATTAAGGTTAGCGTATTGTTTTATAATTAGATTTAGTATAGAGTTTCAGCTAGAGTATAGCTTCATGATGAATATTTCTTCAAGCTAGAACACATTAGTTTGGGTCAAACTTACAGAAATATATTCTCTTTTGATCTTAAATCTCCAAACTGGTTTCAAATTACAGTCTTTTTATTAATCCCATATCTGAAACTCTTCATCAGCTGACACACCAGGAATGTTTTATCTTTTGAATCGTTTCAGTATTAACTCACAAGTGCAAAGGCATTACTGCCTTTATAATGTACTGTAACACACTGTGTGCGATGAGATAACAGCATGTACAACAGCGCCTCCTGCTGGCCCACTTGATATCAACGTTCTCTTATAACACCAATAACAGCAGAGTTTGCATCCACACTGTATTCACTCTAAAGCTAACTCCCTACAACCAGGCATGCATGAGCGGAAAAACAGGACATGTACGCTTGCCATTGATGTCAGACTGCTCGTATTACCATACGCCACTCGTCTCTTTCTGCCCTCGCTCACCTCCCCTCTCTCCACTCACCTGCACTGTGTTTGTCAAATACGATCTACTGACTATGTGAACAAAACTTTCTCTCTTTCTTTCCTTTCCTTTTTTTTTTTTTTGGTTTTGTTTAAATGTGCATTTTTTGATAAATTCTCTTGAATGATTGTTGCCAAGCATAAAAATAAATAAATAAATAAATAAATGTGGTCTTCAAAAAAGAGTTCAGCCTCTTATAAGTGTGTGCTGTAATAGAATTAATTGAAGTGAGGAATTGGAGCATTTGCACTTTACTAAATGTTACTAA
This sequence comes from Clarias magur, assembly GCA_013621035.1. Classification (NCBI taxonomy): domain Eukaryota; kingdom Metazoa; phylum Chordata; class Actinopteri; order Siluriformes; family Clariidae; genus Clarias; species Clarias magur. The sequence goes on along the minus strand of QNUK01000083.1, from coordinate 1,407,585 downwards.
ATTCTTATCTAATTTTCGTCTTTTTGCCTTTTACGTTCTTGCTTTCATTCCTTCACTTATGCTGGAGATTTCTTTTGTGTTTTTCTGTCTTGCTGCTAGGTGATAATGAAAGCGGGTCAGTGCTAATCAGTAGCAGATGCAAAGCCCCTTTCCATATGGCACATATGAAACAATGTGTGTGCGTATGTCTGAGCTATTACTGGTAGGTCGCAGCCCCCTAGTGGCCTGCTAGTGACCGGTGAGATGTCATTTACAACAAATAAATAAACTGTGTTTAGTTTTTCAATTTCGTAATTACGTTTTAAAATGACAACAAAATCTTTGTATGTATTTACATTAGTCAGAACAAAAAAAAAAACAAAAAAAAAGCAATAGGGTTTAAACATAGGGATTTATATTAATCTCATGCACTGATCATCAAACTTTATATATTGTATATTAAAAAATAGTATTAGAAAGTATTAGCTCTGTTTTGCTTTTTATGCTGATAATTTTATCTCAATTTGAAACAAAAAGAGTTTTCTGTGACATTTGTGAGAGAAGAACAATTAGAATTTGATTAGACTTTAAAAATAAACTTATTTGTTGATATTTTTCCATAAGATTGCATCAGAAGATGTTTAGTAGCACATTATACAGGTTTTTTTCTTTTTTTTTTTTTTTTGGAAGATCATGAAAAAACAAACATTTTGCCTTTTAAATTATGGCTTTCTATTTTAAATAAATAAAAATGCACAAATAAGGCAAAACTATGCAACCCTCTAGCTTGCTTGTACCTCTGCTTCTTCAATGTTGAAAGTTTTTTTTCCCTCTATTTTATTCAGTGAAATGAAACTTTCTCAGCTCGTTCATCATTTTTTCTGCTTCTCATTCTCTCACTCTTATTGTGTCGATCTCAGCGGTGTAACTCTGGCTCATGGTGATCTTTGTGTTCATGTTTTTGTTTGTTTGTTTGTTTGTTTTTTATTTATCACAATCTATGCTGACCTTGTGCATCATTTAAAAAAGATTGCACCAACTAGGATTGTGATGCACGAGGTCAGCACTTAAGCGTCATCCTCCACACCTTTCTCTCCCCTCTTCTTTGTTTTTTTTTTTTTTCTTCTTTCCTTTTTGTCCTCCATTCCTCCCTCCCTGTTTTTCGTCCTCAGCAGTCCCTCAATGACAAGCGTAGAAAGAACCTCTTTTCCCGCAAGTTCCCTTTCTACAAGAACAAGGAGACGAGCGAGCAGGAAACAAGCGATGTGGACCGTAAGTACGAAAGTATAGGGTCCGGATAGGCACGTTAGGGTCGACACGGCACAAGGCCAGCAGGGGGCGTCACTCCACCGGATACAGCAGCCTCGACCCAGAGCTGAATGTCAGATCTGTGATGCTGCTCTGCGACGTCAGCGGTTGCTGTATGCGGTGGTATAAGCCTGTGTGTGTGTTTTGAGTAACCTGTTGTACTTTTGTGGTTGTTTTTTTTGTTTGTTTTTTTTTTCCCCTTCTTTCGCTAACTGATCCACAGGACAATGCAGATGACACACTTTCCAGAGGCCTGAGTAAGTGCACAGTGTTCCAGATGCACACGTTCCTCCTCCGTTTACACATCCTTCTGTTTCTGTCACTCTTGCAGCTCATTATCATTTTCTTGGAATCACCCACCCATGTAAACACAAGCTGTCGGTGTGTTTACATGTACTGTATATAATATAATATAAATGTTTTACACCTTGGAAGTATATTTTATGAACAGATTGGCTAATGGCAAATTCTACAGTTTTGCACATACTTATTCTCACACACACCTGGAAGGAAAAAAAAGTTTAACATTTATGGTTTGATGTTGTCGATCATTTGACAAAACTGAACCGCAGCTAAAACTCAAACCATACTGTAAAGACACTTTATCCTTAAACTTCTCAAATAATGTTCGTACAAATTGAGTACATATTGTAAAATTCATAGAATGTCATCAAGAACTTCCTGTCCAAAAGAACCAGTATAATCATATTTGTAAAGAATAGCCTGTAGAGAAGTTGAGACGTTTCAACATAGACATCATGGTCCTGTACAGCTCAGTGTTTCCTCACTCTTAAGGCTACATTCACATGACCAGCCTGAAGTCACCCAAGTATTTTTTTTTTTTACCCTAATATGAAAGATCTGATTTTTTTAAAGAGCTGTCTGAACACACAAATCAGTTTTTCAGCTCAGATCTGCACAAAGACGTATCGATGTGCGCATGCACAAAGTCACTTGCGATTATGAGCCGTGCAAAATGACATGCAAATCCGATCGGACCAAAACAAAGTAAAATAAAAATCAGAACTGAACAACATGGCTTGTGATGCGAACGTAGCCGAAGACAGCTTCAGAATGTCGTCACTGCAGGGAAACAATAAAGTGTGACGGTTTCTGCCTGGGCTGATGTAGAAACACTGTTTTTTTTTTGGGGGGGGTGTTTTGAAGTTTTCTACTTTGTCAACAAAAACAAAAACATTTGCTGGGGGTCTCCGTGTGTCTGTGTGTTTGTTTGTGTGGTTTTGGGTTTTCACCATCTGTTTCCCCCGTGTTGTGATTTCAGAGCATGTGACCTCTAATGCCAGTGATAGTGAAAGTAGTTACCGTAAGTTTTCCTTCTCTTCTTCCCCTGCTTCCATGTCACCCGCCGATCTCGTCTCACATGTCCGGCTTTATCTGATATCTGTAATGATTACGTTCTTACTAACATACACACACTATGTGAATATACAGTAGATGCATGTTGACGCACAGTTTGCTGTGTTTAATATTGTATCCAGCATCACATTGGTACGTAGTCCGAAAATAAATCTAAAAAATCTCCCTCTGGTGCAGTTTCAGTGTTCGGATTCACGAGTCAATAATGTTGTTGGACAGAAAAGGCTGGTCCAATTTCCTCTCTGTGGGAAGGGCACTGCAGTGAGGGAGAGGAAGCTGAATGTTCGAGAGCGTGCAAGCTCAGAGATACAAAACTATAATCAATCAGCGAGGGCGAATCCAGCCCCGGGCTGGTCTCCATAGCAACAGAGCTTCCCTTTCTCCACCCTTTCATCTCTCTCTCTCTCTCTCTCTCTCTCTCTCTCTCTCTCTCTCTCTCTCTCTCTCTCTCTCTCTCTGTGTTGACAGACACGGTGAGTGGTGAAGCCGAATTAGATCCAAACTGCGTCCTACATACAGTACATATGCAATTGAGAAGTGACATCACTTGTACAAAACCACTGAGTCCTCTTTTCTTTTAAGTGAGACAAGGATGAATCTCGGGGACGGATCGGTCATCGGATTCTTTACGGCCGTTTGCTTTCATTCGGAGACGGGTCCAGCTTAACGTTGGAAGAGAATCTTTGTAAAGAATTTTGCATTAAAGGAATAATTTGTAGCCTCAAGAGAGTACAGTCCTTGTAGCTTCAACTTTTCATGTGTAAATCTGTAAATATTAAATGTGTGTGTTATGAAGGTGAGGTTGTAGCATTGCTGCTGTGAACAGCTTTGAATCCGACTTTCTTCATTACAGTGATCAGCCCTGACATTATGACCACTGAGAGGGGACACGGATAACGTTGATAACCAAGTGAACCCTTTTTCCTGACGTTGATGTGTTGGAAGCAGAAAAAAATGGGCGCGCATAAAAGGATTTGAGCCACGTTAAAAGGGCCAGATTGTGATGGCTAGACCACTGTGTCGGGGCAACTCCAGAACAGAACAGCAGGTCTTGTGGGATGACCAAAAGAGCTCCAAGGAAAGAACCCCACCGAATTGGCGTCAGGATCATGGCTGGGAGTGAGAGAGTGTGTGTGTGTGTCGCTGGCCTGGGGACGAGAGTGCCAGGATGCGCTATGACAAAACAGCATGATGCTTCGGGCAATGTTCTGTTGGGAAACCTTTGGACCGCCTACTTGAACATTGTTTGCTGACCAAGTTCATGGAAAAGGGTGTTCCCTGATGCCAGTGGCATCTTTCACGAGGATAATGTTCCTTGACACACTGCAAACATTGTACAGGAAAGGTCTGAGGAACATGACGAATACTGTAGTTGGCGGTGCTGACTCGACCCCCAAATTCTCCAGATCTCAGTCCATTCAAGTATCCGTGAGATGTTCTGGAAAAACAAGTTAGATGCACGGAGGCCCCACCTCACAACTTACAGGACTTACAGGTCTAGTGTAGTCCAAGGACAGGTCTAGTGTAGTTCAGGTCTCGATGGGTCAGAGCTGTTTTGGTGACAAATCAATATTAGGCAGGTGGTCATAATGTTACAGCTGTTTATATCATGAAGAAAGAAAATTACTTAATGACTGTATAATTAAAGTAACTTCATTTGTGGCTTCATTTGCTATTAGCATAAGAGCTAACATCTGCCATGTGTTTGCATTCTGTTTACTAATCCATTACGAAATCAATTCCGGCCCTGTCAATGACTAATCCATCAGCAGACTTGTGAACCATATTTAATGTTCCTTTTACAAACAACAATTTACACATCTGTCTGTTTACATGGAGCGTTACGATTGCGTCATTAAATCCACGTGTTTGCATGAGCCACAGCGCATCATGTACCAATTAACTGTTTAGGAAAAATACACTGGAAAATAATTCTATGGATATATCTGCTTATACTTTACCTGAAAGAATCCTCATAAATCAGAAATGTATAAAAATATTGATATAGTTTAAATATATATATTGTAGCCTAGCAAACAGCTGGAAGTTTTTTTTTTTTTTTTTTTTTTTTCACAAGCCTAACCGGCTATCTTGAAAGGCGTAATTGGTCACATGACTAAGGCTGAGTATAATATTTGAGTTAGAAACAGAAATGGATGCAAGCAAACTCTTAACAGATTTTGCAATGAGCCATAAAGCTTTTCTGAGACGAACACTGTTTAATCAGAGCGGAGAGTAAATAGGAGAAGAGTTGGATAGATGGTGATCATGCGATTGTTATGCACTTTTGTGTAAATAATTCTTTAGCAATACTTCCTGTTTTTTCATGTCACAAGTTATGCACGTTTCAAAACAAAACATTTGACTTTTATATTATTACAAAACTTCAAAGTAACAGAAAGTTTTTATTTCACTTAATATTGTGAAACATGAGAAAATGTACATATCCATTGTACATGTTCATGTGAGAATTTTAGAGGACAAAAAAAACATTTTGAAAGAAAAGTCAAATACAGCTTTAAGTAATTCAGCCATTTACTTTGTTTTCCTTTAGAATAAACAATTCAGTCAAAAGTTTTGTGAGTCGCTTATTAACACGGCATTAAAAAAATCATCAGAAAATTTTAATCTGACCGTCAGTAAAATCCTAATTGTAAATCTGTATTTTAATAATATTTTAATAATAACCCGGCTTGGATTCCCAAAAACGTGTCTGAAGGCTCTGATGGTTTCATCCCTGACGGTATGATACTTTATGTACCGCCTAGATTGAACCTGGTGACCCCTGAACAAGCACGCTGTGTGAGATTTAAAGTCACCACGAGCGAATAGAGGATGTCCAGCACGTTCAGTCTTTTTCTTAAATGGACTTTCCGGTGCTTTACTTCTGCATCTAATGATCATAAACACTGTACTAATCACTGCAACACACATCACACCCTGAGCAAAGCTAGTCGGCTCTTTCTGACCGCCCTGTTGTGTTTGACTCTCAGGTGGTCAGGAGGAGTATGTATTGTCCTATGAGCCTGTGTGTCAGCAAGAAGGTGAGAATCACACTGTAACATCATCCAAAACTCATGATGAAAATAATGTGAAGTTGGTCCTAGTGATCAGCAGAGAAATCTGTATATAGTTAAGCTTAGAGTCCATTTCCGTCTCTACAGTGAACTACACTCGTCCCGTGATCATCCTGGGGCCGATGAAGGACAGAGTTAACGATGACCTGATCTCGGAGTTCCCGGACAAATTCGGCTCTTGTGTTCCTCGTGAGTATCTCCAGGCTAAAGCAGCCCATGTGCCAGAGCTCCGATCAGGATGTGCAGGGTTTTTAAACCTCGTCTCTGTTCCCATCGTCTCAGATACGACGCGGCCGAAGCGGGACTACGAAGTGGACGGGCGCGATTACCATTTTGTGCTGTCTCGGGAGCAGATGGAGCGAGACATCCAGGAGCACAAGTTCATCGAGGCGGGCCAGTACAACAACCACCTCTACGGCACCAGCGTGCAGTCTGTGCGCGAAGTAGCTGAAAAAGTACGACCTTCTTTTAAAAGTACAGCTGGATAAAAATGATATATTACACCTATTAAAAAAAAAAAACATAATCGAGGAACATAATCAACAGCAAAGTGTTTTATTCTTCTTGTGCCACAGCAGTATGTTCTCATTAACTTACAGTATGTTTCATTTATTAAGGAAAGACATGACGTCACCATATTTAAATGTTTATATACATACGAATACCTGGGAATGTGCGGTTACTATAGCAACAGTGCTGTCCTTTGTCGATTTCTAAGGTTAAATAAATAAGCCTTTCATCTCTACATGCAGTTTTTAAGAGATGACACTTAGATTGTTCAAAGTGTTTAACGTGAAAAGAAAACAAAAACAAGGTAGCTTCAGATTTGACGTGTTTGGGTTAAATGGTCTGACTGTCGTTTCCTCTCGGCAGGGTAAACACTGCATACTAGATGTATCAGGCAACGCCATCAAGAGACTACAAGTTGCTGTGCTCTATCCCATCGCCATCTTCATCAAACCAAAATCAGTGGAGAATATCATGTAAGTTATTTTAGGTTCAAAACAGACACACGTGCACACGACATACAAATCATTATTATTATTATTATTATGTTTTTTTTTTTTTCATAACTTTTCCCGTTTTTTTTCTGAACACATCATCACGTGCGAGTTAAATGTGAAAGGGTGTACTGTATGAGTGTGTGTATATTAGATTAAAACAGTTATCTGGCACAGTCGGCTCAAAAAATTATTCGCGCCCTTTCTGACTATGAGGAACTTAAGTAAGTGCTGTAATATTCAAAGAACGGTCTGGTTCGATTGTGGTTTGAAATTTAAATAAAAATCTAAAATGACTTCTAAGGAAAATGCCTACGGGATCAGACTTTTCATTCTATTTGTCAGTCTGTATGATAGATAGATATGTAATAAATGTAGTGTATAAAATAATTTAACTTAGCAGCCAGTCCTAGTTAGTGTGACTGTTAAGAATCTGTAGGTCTGCATAAAACAGCAGGTTGTGGTTTGGGTGAAGAGCTTCAGTTTTCATGCGTTTGTGTGTGTCAGGGAGATGAACAGGAGGCTGACAGATGAGCAGGGCAGAAAAACCTACGACAGAGCCATGAAGCTGGAGCAGGAGTTTACCGAGCACTTCACAGGTCAGTCGCCTCGCCGTGGAAAAGAAACGGAAACTCTCCACTTAGTTCTCGACATGCTGTACAATCCTTGCGAAGGGGACATGAGGTCTCAACTTTTCTGTTTATATCACAGAAGTGTTTTTAGGAGAAAATCTTTTCATTCATTTCTAGTCTGTTATACAAAGTTCCTAGTTCTAAATTAGGAATGCTGAGGAATGCTTCTTAATGTTGTTTACACAATTCCAACATGGCAGACTTTACCATGATTGTGTTACCATGTTATTTATGTACAGTAGCATGGCAGAATGATGGCCATGGTGTAAAGGTCATGGGGTCAGAAAACTAATAAAATAATAAAATACTACACTAGTGATGAGTGCAATGAATCGGATTGTTTTGTGTGTGTGCGTTTCAGCCATTGTCCAGGGAGACACATTGGAGGAAATCTACGATCAAGTCAAGCAGATCATCGAAGAGCAGTCTGGACCATACATCTGGGTACTATCCAAGGAGAAACTATGAAGTGCTGCAAAGCAAAGTCCATTCTCCCTTTTCTGTTTTATTTATTATTCTTTTGTTTTGTTTTTTCCTCTGTATTTTTTTTTTTTAACAATTTAATCCCTGATCCCTATCAAGTCTGGAAGCCCAACTCTCGGTTCACAACGACACTTGGGTAGGTGTCCCACAGGTCTGGATGCTTGGCCCCCTTTCTGATCTCCACTGCTTCCGGTTTTACACGGAGATAAAAAGGGCGCGGTCACGCCAAACCTAACATTCATTAGCAGGACGTTGGTACTGATACAGTTCCTTAATGTTTAAGGGAGGATGCTTTTTACAGACGAGATACATGGACTGAACTGGATCTTTTCTTTTCCTCTTTCCTCATTGCGTATGATGTTGATACAGAGGTTGAATCTCAGGCATCAGAATCATAAAATAGCAGAAAATCAATTACAAAAAGCAAAACTTTGCACGTTATAGCTTTAAGAGCATGTCGTCTTTAACTTTGTTTTCTCCTTTTTTTTCTTTCCACTCTAGTTCCATGTTTTACATTTATCATACTTTTTCGTTCATTCGATTTTCTGTTCACTCTGTCAATATTCATGTCAGGATTTTGTTTGTGTTTTTTTTTTTTCGACCACCATGCGTTTGTACAGGATCGAATCCCGTTACATTCATAAAAATAATTGTTTATTTCCCAGTGTCTTACATACAGAACATCAGTTTCACTTTGATTTTTACATGTAGAGAAGTCTGCCATTTGTAAGGAACTGCCATTAAGAGATGTATGTGTACATCTGTGGCTTAAAATGCCAATGCGTAGCTGAAAGAAAATTTATTGTACAATGAAATCTTAACAGATATTTAACCCTCCATGAACTGCCTATTTTGTTATAATAAAAGTCTATAGTGAACTTTACTTAAGCATTAGTACTGCGGGAGTTATTTTCTTTACATTGTAAGACCTAAAAAGCAACGAGGAATTTTTCAAAGACTTATAATATGGATATATATTTTTTCTTTTTGTTTTTGTCGGCCTTCTTTATTTTCTTACACTGACGCGGCGTGCCGACTGACAGGAAGGAAGGCAGTGAGGTGCGTCACTGAGCTCTGTCCGCGCCTGCCTGCTCTGTGAACGTCTGTGCTGTGTGAAAGAGCCGAGCGCCGCCGTGTCCCGGTGCATTCGCTATCCGTCACAGACGCTCGGTGTGTGAACGCATCGGGCTGAAGCTCCTGCTTTTCTGAACCTGTCCAGGAGAGGGCGCTTCTTGCACCTGGGTTGTTTTCTATACCGAGACTGCTCGTTCTGCCACCTCAGCACTTCTGCTTTTTAGGGACATTTTGGGACTGGAAAAAAAAAAAAATCAATCCATGTAAATAACATACTGATCTGATTCATTCCATTAATCCGAAATAAAACCAGAGGAAGGAAGGCTAATTCAACAAATAAAACAGTTTCTCATACAGCAGTGTGTTTGTGTGAGTTATTTAAAGGTGTACTGAATGTGCTATTAGATGGATTCGCTGTTATCTGTTGCAAATATGATTTCAGGTTCAAAAGATTTTCTGTACAGGAATTCTTACACGATATTAGATTAAGTGTTTCAAGACAGAAAACAAACTCTCAGTTGTTATCAGTCTCTGATTCTTTTAGTCCCGTTATACATTTTAAAGCTTCCTGTCCTTTAACTACATCACACACACACACACACCACTTACTGTAAGTACTTATTTCTTTCAAGAGCATTATTCAGGCTGTGTTCACATTGCAGGCAAAAGTGACCCAAATCTGTTTTTTTATTTATTGTAAACAATTCAATTATTATTATTTTAATTATGGAAAAAATTAGGGGGGGGGGGTATGAAAAACTCCCTGGGATTACAAGAGGACGAAACCTTGAGGGGACCCCATCCTCATTTGGGTGATATTAAGTAGTATGATCTTAAATCAGTGTGTGGTATATCTTTGTGCTTACGAGGTTACTGCAAACTTCATGGAATCTGAACTTTTCAGAGGGAGGATTTAATTGGCAGGATAGTGAGGAAACACCTCATATTTCTTTCGCACATATCGCAATCGTTTTGTGTTTGAAGGGTTCTTAAAAGAAATGCCTGAATGTGGCCACTTTGCCTCCGTATCAAAGGAAAGCTGAAAGTTTAAAGTAAAAATAACTGATGATTTATTTCTGGAGGCAAAGTTTTGAAACTTCCACTGATACGAGTTGACTTTGGTGCTTGGACCCCTAAATATAATACCTATTAAACAAAATTTCAGGAACCACCTGCCTATGCGAACACGCCTATGTTTAAGACACCACTTTGAGCTTTTAAGCTGAACAACGATTAACAAACAGAGTTCAAAAAGAAAAAAAGAAGCCCAGAGCTTTAGCATTTGAAATTGTATCTGTCCCACTGAGATGTCACAAAATCTGAAGAAAAAAGGAAAAGGTTTAAATGATTACAAAAAGAGATTAAATAAATAAGAGGATTGTTTTTCCTAAGTCGAATTTAAAATGAACTCGGGTAAAATGGAACAAAAAACACTTTACTGTCACTGCCAGCCGTTGTGCTAGAGCTTTACTGATTGATAAAAACCAACCGTCACTTATGGCAAGGCTGCTTTCTGCGGATCACTGTAGTAACAAGTCTTATTTGGGGAGTGCTATATGATTGTAGCAATGTGTTGAATAGAGAACAGCATAAGTTCCTTCTCTTGAGTTGAATTTTTTGCCAAATTGAGTTCATTTTGGAACAAGGTTGCTGCTGAAAAAGTTAACCTACAGTGCCGAAAACACTAATTAAAATTTTTCAGCCTAGACTTAAACACTGCTAATGTTCCGTATCTGTAGAACTTAGTAACAGAAAGCTCTGTGCCCTTGCTGTAGTCTTTATTATACAAGGCACTAACAAACAGTTTGCACCTTTCAATTAATGTATGCATGGCTGATTATAAAATACCAGAAGCTCAATCAGGTTCTGTGGCACATGACAATTTAGTGCTTTATAGGCAAACAGTAGTGTTTTATGATCAGTGCAAATTTTTATTCAAAAAGTCAGGTGTCATATAGATAAAAACAGGGCTGATGTATGGTCATAGATCCGATTTCTAATAAAGATTTTTTTTAATTAAATAAAAACATTAATAAAAAGACTTAACTGCTACATTCTGGAACTTTTCCATTGCACCTTCTTGCAAAAAATGGGATTTTCAACATGCACATAGTGTTCAAAATCTATTTTTATCAGAAATGAGTGTGCACACTACAGGGAACTTGTTTCCTGTGCAAAAACTGTGACCAAGAAGAAGGAGGTTTCTTGTTAATTTAATACCATAATTTATGAGGATGGATTGTTTTATTATTTTTTTGTTATTCATTCATTTTCACTTTTTTCCCCTCATTTTACTTTTTGAGTGGTTTCCTTGCATCTGGCAACTCTGTCCGGGCAACAAACAAAAATCAAACATGTCACTGTTGTGGTGAGATTGAGGTCCAGAAACTGCTGAGATGAGAAATTAGAAATCACAGCTTGGGGGAAGTCCAGGTAGCACGAGACAGGTGTGTTAAACATGTGGTAAATATGTAACACACATTCTGACGGACTTTTACGATTATTTACAACATAGGAAGTTGTTCAGTCAGTATTAAATCCACACCCAGTCGATCATTTCTTGGTTTTAATCTGCTCAGACGCGTCCTTCATGCCCTGCTTCACCTCCTTCAGGAAACTGTCCCGGACTCTCGCGCCTCTCTCCCCCAGCTCGCCTGCGCGAATCTGGCGCGCGGCGTCCTTCCCGGCGATCTGCGCGCGCGTGATGGCGAAGGCGGTGAGCTGAGCCGCGCGCCGGATGGGCCGCGACTCGGCTAGGCGTTCCACGAGCTGCGCGTTGTTTATCAGCGCATACAGGATCCTCCGTAACACCATGACGGCGCTGTTAAAACACACACACAAAAATCCACGTTAAAAAAAACGAGTTCTTAGAAACGCTAGAGAGGGAAGAAGACTGGGAAGAAACAATGAATTATATATAAAAAATTAACTAACCTATGAAACGCTCAAGGTCCTGATCGACTATTCTGCGCTCGACTTGGCGGTCAAGGTGTCACATCATATCACGTCCTCCCTAGTACTTCCGGTATCATTTGCTTCGTCGCATTGCTGACGCAATTGCTCAGAGGCCCTCATGTAGGTAGACATTAATATGCCTGATACCGAATAGCGCTTTATCCCAAAGCATTAAAAAAACAATATATATATATATATATATATATATATATATATATATATGAATGATTCGGCTTAAAATAGTTAGCGTGCTAAATACATGTCAATCTAAAAATAACTAAGAAAAATTTGAATGCCAACACTGACTCAATGAAATAATTTCGCGAATAATTTAAATCATGACGGGTAACCATAACATAAAAAGAACCAACTATATTATATTGTTTAGTCTGGTTTCTAAATCGTATAGCACTGCAACGTGCCTTGTGGATCATGAACTTTTAAACCTTCATAGCAACCATAAAAATTATATTAAAATATATATTTTTAAGAACAATTATTTTCACAATTATATTTATAGCGTTTAGAAATTGTACAGTAGTATTAAAGAGATTTAAAATCAGGCGAATACATAAGTCCGCAAAGGGGACCTAGGCATCCAAATTGTACATGTGACACACGATACGACGCTACACAGGAAGGTTTTATAAGCAGGCTAAGTGTTACAGCGCCACCAGTAGAATTGGAGGAGATACAAATTAAGACGTAAAGGTGCTCGTCTTATAACTTGTTCATCATTACGCCGAGAGATCAAATGTACATGTTGTTTGCTGATAATTAAACAAACTATACTAACAAGTAAACTGAGTGGTTTACTTACCTGACTTTTTTTTGGGGGGCGGGGGAATTTTATAGTTAAGATAATGACTCTAGAATACAAATGTACAATAGGAGATACAAACTTCTTCTATGTCTAGCTAACTTGACTGTGTTAAAACATGGTTCCACGTGGCATATGCTCATACTGATGTACATGAGGAGAATAAAATATGAACTGAAAGAAGAATGGTCAATTAATTCTACATATAACTGGGATTTTGTATTTATATAGTGACTGGAAAAGGAAAAATCGAAACTTGAGGAACATTTGAAGAACAAGTGTTTCTCGTACACAACATACGTTTTGTCGTCGTTGCTTCTGGCTCCGTTTTATTTCACTGACGATTTTATCTAAAGCAGCTCAAATTTGACACTGGATACAGTTCAGGGCTAAGGGTCCAACAGTGACTGGATTTGAACTCATAACTTTTTAATCAGTAGCCCATTGTGCTTGCAGCAGTGAGCTAGCTCCGCATGTGGCGGGTTAAAACACAAACCTAACCAATTAACACAATAGTGTTTCTCTCGCTATCTCCACATAATGATCCACTATATGGACAAAAGTATGTGGCCAAACCTGATGATTATTGAATTCAGGTGTTTCACTCAGTCCCCTGCCTCATGCTTCAAACAGGTTTTCTTTCAGGGATAGCTCAGTCATTAAAGCATTGTACCATGGTCCGGAAGGTCCCAGGTTCAAATCCCACCGCCACCAAGTTGTCCCTGTTGGGTCCTTGAGTAAGGTTCTAAGGCTTCAAATGCTCAGATGTATAATGAGATAAAAGTCTGCCAAATGCTGAAATTTTAATGTATCTTAGACAATGCCATGCTTCCAACTTTGTGTGACGGTTTAGACATGACAGAACCCCAGTGCATAAAGTAACTACTATAAAGACATGGTGTGATGAGTTCGGTGTGGAAGAACTCGACTGGCCCGAGCACAGAGCCCTGACCTCGACCCTATCCAGCACCTTTGGGATGACCTAGAACGGAGATTGCGAGCCAGACCTTCTCATTCAACATCAGTGCCTGACCTCATAAACGCTCTACAGAATGAATAGGTACGAATTCCCACAGAAACACTTCAAAAATCTTGTGGACAGCCTTCCAAGAAGAGTGGAAGCTGTTCTTGCTGTAAAAGGGGGACAGACGCCATATTGAAGTATATGTATTTGGATCCAATGTCATTGCATGTTTGGACAAATACTTTTGTCCATATTTTTTTACAAAAAAAAAAAGCTAGTGTTCTAGATCACTACCTACAAAAATTATTTTCAAGAAGACAAACGTTGTAAAAGATCCTGGTGTAAAACAAGGCAGTCTTGAGTGATTTGAGTGAAACTGTTATTTCTGGCTGCTATTAAAGCCTTCTAAAGATAAAACTGTCACTGCTACTGAACTTCACCTCCACAGACACTCATATACTGTATAACAGCTCCATTCAGACCGTATCAGTACAACTGTGAAAGCGACCATTCTGTTCGCTAACCCAGTTTATTAATCTCAGTGTTGGGAATATTAAAGAAAGACAAATGAATAGATGAACATGTTAATGAAATAAAACGTTTCCCTGTTGGTTTCCTTGAACGACTGCTCACACTGTACTGTAGATGCAGATAAGTCAGGGTTCTTCAGGAGTTCCAGGACTGATAGTTTATCTGCTGTGAACAGTCCCGTTCTGACCTTCTCTGGCCTTTCATGGTGCGAGTGTGTGTTCAGGGATTGCATCATCTCCATGCTCGTGCCCCCTGGTCATGGGGAGGTGGGCGGAGGCGTGGTGTGTGCTGAGGAGCCTTTTATGACAGGGTGTGGCGAGGAGTTAACACTTTTCTCTGTCGGGACGGAAGGGTTTATCTCAGCTCGGGTTTGTTCCAGGTTCCTCCTAACCTCCTTACTTACTTGTCGCTTGAAAATTACTTGCATACTGGGGGGATCTTGCATTTCCATTATAATAATCCTATAACAGAAAGCAACGTACCCTTCTTTATGGGATTATTATAAAAGAAATGTAAGTTATTTCCTTATTTCTTGAAATGGTTACTGCATTTTTTTTCCAGCCTGAACTGATCTTGTATCTACAGTATATGTGAATCCTTTTTTTTTTTTTCTTCGAATTCATCAAGCATTTATTTTGAGAAAAATCATCAAAATTGTCTTCTAAATGAAATTAAACAACTAAAAATATCTAGTCAAGTTGGGACCTGTGAGGAAGTTTCTGGTGAATGAAGGTGTAAACTGACTGAGGTTTGCAGAAGACTGATGAGATGAGTGCAAACGTTTTAAAGAAGGCTGTACGTCCATAAAAGACGATCCCGGCTGAGCTGGCTAGAAGCCCACTGCAGTTGATCTCGTTAACATTCAGTGAGTGAGTTTGACACCTGATCCTTAAAATGGATAAATAACTTGTCACCAACTTGCAGAAGAGACGCATCTGTCTGCGTGAACTGTACGTGGAGTTATTGCCACGTCCCCGTACAGTCCTGACCTCGCTTCAAGTCATTTCCACATGTTTGGGCCTTTAAAGGAGTTCCTGGGAGGCCGGCATTTCAGAAGTGAAGCAGGCAGTCCGATTATTAAATATTACTGGTTTCGATAACCAATCTATTTATTTATTTATTCATTTGAAATGACTCCCATTTATTATTTCACACAAATGATATTGAATAATTAAAATGACCTGATGAGTGATACATTCTTCACTGAGCTAAAATTACCCACATGAAATACAGCACACATATTACAAAACTACAAGCCTGTACATGCTGTGTGTGTGTGTGTGTGTGTGTGTGTGTGTGTGTGTGTGTGTGTGTGTGTGTGTGTGTGTGTGAGATTGATTTGGTTACATCATTGCTCTTTACACAGAGATCCTTCTAGGGTTCTCACGGTTCCTCTTTGTTTGCTGAGACTTTAACACCTTAATTCCTCCGTGATCCGCCATCAAGGTTTAAGCTTGCTGCACGTCTGAGATGCAAATCCCCAGAAGTGTTGGTGGTATGTGAAAGATTGATAACATGTCCGTGAACAGAGAACAGTGTGCCCGGACGGCATTTCTTTCCTTAAATGATCCGGCTGTAAATCGCATTTAAATCTTCAGGGCGATGTGTTAGAGGGAAGATCTTTCATAGACTGTGTGTGTATATATTTGTGTGTGGTGCTGTCATATGGACATTTTGATTTTCTATGTCTCGTGTTCCAACTAGACATAAACTCAAGATGACTGAATAAAACAATAAATAGCGATCTGACACTTTAGTACATAAAGTGAAGAATTATTTACAGTGGACATTTGTTATTCTTTATTAAACATGTTTCAAATGTCTCCAATTGTTGTGTCTTTTATGGACTTACTCACTCGGGGTGAGACGAGGCCTGGAGCCTATCCCAGGGCACCAGGTGAGGTGCCAATCCATCATAGGGCACACACAATGGGCAATTTGGGATCGTCAGTTGCATGTGTTTGGACTGTGGGAGGAAACCCACCAAGCACAGGGGGAAATTGGAAACTCCATGGACGCAGGCCCGAGGTGGTAGTCAAACCCACAAACCTAGAGGTTCAAGTTAACAGAACGAACCTCTGAATAATTTGTACTGATTATTAAAAAGAATGGTTTCCAGGTGGCCTGCATGCCTCGTTCCCTGGACAGGAAATCAACCCCAGCCCCTGAAAGCGTGCATGAGCCAGTGTGCCCCTAGTGCCCTTCCCAAGCCCGGATCACTGAGTAGGGATTCTATCAGGAAGGGGGCAGCATGGTGGTGTAGCGCACTGTCGCCTCACACCTCCAGGGCTGAGGGTTTGAATCCCACCTCAGGTCTCGGTGTTTCCTCCTCAATCTCCAGTTTCCTCCTACAGCAAAGACAAAGACATGCTGAGTAGGCTAATCAGTGTTTCCAAGTTGCCCATAGTGTGTAAGTGTGTGTGTGTGTGTGTGCTTCTGCCCTGTGATGGATTTGCACGCCATCCAGGGTACACAGTACCTCACCTGGTTTTCCAGGGTCCCCTGGGATACGCTCCAGTTCTCCTGTGACCCTGTACAGGATAAGCAGTACTGCATAGGGAATGAGTGTCAGAACGGAGGACATTTGGAGAGAAAATCCTGTTCCAAATCAGATGGGTCACCTGGTGGTCTGCTGTATCATCATTACAATTCATTATTTCTCATATATAAGGAAAGCCCTTTTGTGTCATGGGTTTAGGAATAAGTTCCAGAATGTTCTCTGGCCGTTGAAGTGGAACGTGACCGATCCAACCTGCTGCTGTTTCTGATTATACTGTATGTTCTGATAAAGTCTGGATTTCCACAACAAAGGAGAACGCTGATTAAATTCCTGACCTACAGTACACTTTGGCATTTTGTTTGCAAGTTCAGGTCACAGCTTATAGCCTTTTGCACTTGGAATTGTCACAACATGCATTTTTACTCAGAAGAACCGTTTTTCTCCCTCTGGCTGTTACCATGAAGTCATGATTTAATAAACGCTACACTGCTACACTGCACATATTCCACTACGCATATTTGCACCACACATACTTCATAATGCTTACATTGCACTACTGTATATTCCACCCATATTTTTATATACATACTGCACTTTGCCGTGTATACTGCTATATGTGTACACACACACACACACACACACATATATATATATATATATATATATATATATATATATATATATATATTCTGCTTAGCTTAGCATGTTATCTTCTTAGCATGGCTTCACCATTGTTCATTCATTTGTACAGACATACTGTACAGTGTATTACCACATACTGCTGTACGTATAGCCTACTTATAATACTTTCTGCACATCCTGTCCATAACATGCTCGTACCTTTTGATACCACCTTGTATAAAAAATGAGAAAACAGGAAGAATATCGTTAATCCCCCGGGTGTGGGTGTGGCGAGAGAGGTGTTGTACGCTTTTGGGAAGGTGAGAGAAATGGCTGCCAGGTTTGTGCAAATCAGCCATCAGGAGCATGTGAATGACTGAGAGTCTGTCATGGTGGATACTTCTGGTTCTTGGAGTTTGCATTCTGGGAACTGTAGTTCCTGTAGCAGATTCCTGGGTAGACGTGACATTCCTGTTTAAACGTAAGCAGTAAGCCTAATCTCTTCTACTGAAGGGTGCAGTCAGGCGATCTCTGGGAGATTTGATATAAATCGGCACAACAGAAAGACAATAGGAGACAAAAGGAGTTTTTAACAGCTTGTGCGTTGGTGTACTCTGAAGCTTTGCCAGCAAGCAGGTTAGTGAAGTCTGAGCTTGCTCAGTGGTTAAGGTATTGGTCTACTAATTGGAACCAAACCTCAAAACCTATATTGCTGCTGTTGGGCCCTTGAGCAAAGACTTTAACCCTCATCTGCCAAATGCAAATGTAGTGAATATCAGTTGGACAATTACAGGCAAAAGAACAACCAGAACTAAAAAAATCAACAAACAAACTAACAGTGGTTAAAGTCCAAGTTGGTTAAACTTGTACCAAAATCTTAAAGAATCTTGTTTTGACTTTTGCCTCCAATTCTTCTGCAGCCGTTTTTTGATGTATTTTTTTTCATTACAGGAACTTGAGGGATGTTTAATGGATAACTTTTCAACTTATCTGTCTGTGGGAACTGTACACACCATCACCATTTGCACGTTACAAGAGCTTGGCTGGGACATATTACCACGTCCCCCGTACAGTCCTGACCTCACGCCAAGCCATTTCCATATGCTTCAAAAAGCAATTACATCTAGGCAGACGCCCTTATCCAGAGCGACTTAAATTTGTATCTCATTACATCTGAGCAATTGAGGGTTAAAGGCCTTGCTCAAGGGCCCAACAGTGGCAACTTGGTGGTTGTGAGGTTTGAACCTGGGATCTTCTGAACCATAGTCCAATGCCTTAACTACTGAGCTACGCCTGCCCCTAATGAAGAGAGTTCCTGGGAGGCCAGAGTTTCAGACATGAAGTGAGCAGTCCGATCATGGATTGGAAAACTTGAGAAAGCCTACTATCTTAATTTGAAATGCTGGGATAAGTGCATTAGTGTATCTATTGAACTTGTATTCTCATAACTGTGTTCTGGTTTTGTCCTGTTTGACTTGAACCTCATTCCTGTTTTAAAACCTGGTATGTTAGTTTCTGGAACACTGCTGTGGTGGTCTTTGGGTTCTGGTCTGGGTTGGACCAAATCTTTCACTCCGATCTTGCATTTTAATTATTTAAAAACATTGCTGCGGGACAGAGCATCTTTAGCCAAGATGGAATGGAACGATACCTCTGTACTCTATTTCATCCCAGTTTGGCACTGGTCTTTGACGCTGGTCTTTTGCGATGCTGGTGTGTTCTAGCTGGAATGTGATGCCGAGTCACACAGTATATTGTGAACATTTGACTTTCAAGCTGCTGCTGTTGATACGGACTACAACAGTTTTCTGTGATAGTTTGCAGGCCAAGTCAAAGCCATAGAGATAATGAAATGTTAAAATCAGTTAAGTTTATTAAACATTACTCCACCCTAACCGCAATAGAATGTTTAGGGGACAGAAAAGGCTTCTTGTGCAAATGATATCTGGAATATGTTACAGGTATCTTGAAATTCTACTAATAGTATTTATCTGATCAATACCATCATGTTCGAACTCCATACAAAAAAAAAAAAAAATTAAAAAAATCTCAGTGCATAAGGACTTTTAAATCTAATTTTGTGCTTGGAAAAAAAAAAGAAAAGAAAAAAAAGCTTTGGTGTGTTTTCAGTGTTTCTTGATATCCAATTGCAAGAAGCTGGATTTTTACTCTGTTCGGTACATTTTACCAGTTAAAGAGTTAATTGACAACTACATGATGAAAAGTAAATGTAGTAACGCTTGTGCCTTTAACCCCATTTAACTCCATTTAACTCTATCCTGTGCTGGGATTGCATTCTGTGTCCCTTGGAAGATAATGTTATTAAACCCACCTGTGAGTTCATGTTTAATCCCCATAACATTGTGTGTAGTTTTAAAATGTACAGTATGTCCGTCTATCCGGTGTTAATTTGTGACTGACAGGGCAGATCATCCCAGATGTCACTTTTTTTTTTTTTTAATGTTAATTGCACTTAAACATTGACTTTCTCAATTGACTTGAAATTTCTTGATGAGTAAGCAGGACGTTTCTTTCTTCATCCTTATCAGAAATGACCTTGGATAAGGGTTGCGCGTGCACTCAATCCACGTTCTAACAGACATCGCATCTGGAACTCAATCACCCTGTCCTTCTAGTTTTAACAATATTTTCTCTTCTTATATTTCCCGACCTGCTGCTTCATGGACGTTCTCGACTCAGCGCTTTGGGCCATAGAAAACAAAAAAGAATCAACTGAACAATGTACAGAAGATCATTTTCTAAGGCCTGTCCCATCGCCCGGTTCAGGTTGCTCCATGAACTGTGTGTTGTGTATAAATAAAAGCCAGTGAATTTGAAGAAGGTGTAATTCTTATAATACAGAATACACATGCTCGAGTTTCTAATGACTGGCTTACAAACGAGTGTATAACATGAAGCTTGGTGTATGTGCATGTGGGAAAATGCTGAAATGTGATAGAGGGAAGGAATAATCCACTGGGATGCATGCTGTTATGGGAAAATAATCAACAGTTATAGTGTCATAGAGTGTCATAGCAGCCATTCTGTTCTGCATTAATTCACAAAAATCATTTTGGACAAAAATAAGGAAATTTGTAAATTGGTTTCATATTAAAAGTAAAAAAAAAAAAAATCTAATTAGAGGTAGCATCGGCATTCATAACTCTCTCTCTCTCTCTCTCTCTCTCAGTCTGCTCTACAGTAAGTGTGAGAGTCAGATAAGGGTCCGTTCCCAGAAAGCAAACGCACACTGTTGGGCTGGTGAAGGATGCACAGCGCTGATACTGTTCAGAAGAAATAGGCGGGATGGCATCCGTGAGAGATGTGTTTGTGTGAGGGTGTGTGTGTGTGTGTGTCAGTTATTAAAAGTTGATGTGAAAGCCTTGGCCGTGAGGTTGTCACCTTGAAAAGGAGCTGATCCTCCTCACTGAAAGTTCTTTCCGTAACTCAGTGCTGTCTCCAAACAGGTTGTGGTGTCTGTGGCTGAACCTCGGAAATTAAACCAAACACCACCTAGGCAAACACACATTCGTGCTCGGGTTAGCATGGGTAAAGTACAGTACACCTGGCTGTACATGGCTGTAAATTCACTCCACTCTAGATTTCTTATTGTTACAACTTGAAAATAAAGCAGACTGAACTGAGATTGTCATCATGAATCATACACAATACAAAAAAACAGACCATAATATTGAAGTTGTAACTAAGGCTGTAGTCAAGACCAGTCGTTAAGGCCAGTTACAGTACCGGACCAGGACTTTGCCAAGATCAAATCATGTCCCTGCAGCAGGTCAAGATGCAATTCAAATCAAAGTACGTCAAATAAAGTGGGACCGGTTCAAAATCTACAATACTGTGCAAAAGTTTTGACCCCCCCCCCTCCCCCGACCCCCCATTTTTTCTAATTAAAATTTTTTTAATCATGTAGATAAAATGAGAATCTACAATCTACAACATCTACACTAAAGAAATGAGTGTCAGGTTACAACAAAAAAATTCTATTGTTTTTATAACAACCTCAGCAGCAGCCTCATTTCCCATCTCGACTGCTCCAACCACTCAGAGTTCAGCCTCAGCAGTACACTAATCACTAATCACTAATCAGTCAACTAATCGGCCTGTTCATCTGTCATCATCTGCACCTGCGTCATCTGCACACTGGGTCATGCCTTACGTTTTTTTTCATTCTTGAATGACTAATATTGTAGGTCACTCATTCCTTAGAAACAGCTCAGGTACAGGGACTGAACTCGCCAAAAACGAGAGGCAGAAACATCCTTCAGGAAGCCTGGAGCACTATTCCTCAGGACTACACTAAAAATATACTGTAAGAAAGTCTGCCTCTATGGAAGCAAAATATGAAGAAACGAGGGGAATCAAGACTTTTGCACAGGTGAAATAAAGTAAAAAAACAGACCGAATCAAGGTGCCTTCCAAATACAAAAAGCAACCAAATCAAGATGGAGTTTAAATAAAAGCAAGACAGAGTCAAGATGAAGTCCTTTTTGTGGCTGAGTGTTGAGTCGTGGTAGTGATTAAACCAGATCGAGATGGAGTCCAAGAAAAAGCAAGATGAAGTCAAGATGCCTTTCATATAAACGTGAGACGAGGTCAAATTGTGTCCAAATAAATGTGAAACTTTGTCGAGATGGGGTTCACATGGAACTGGAGATGAAGTTAAGATGGTGTCCAAATGAACATGAAGCCGAGTCAACAGCAAGAGCCAAATCTAGCTAGCTGTGTAGTATAAATCTGGCTAGTTATCTGTGCATTGTGTGAAGCATTGTGTCAGACACTTTGTGTGTGTGTGTGTGTGTGTGTGTGTGTGTGTGTGTGTGTGTGTGTGTGTGTGTGTGTTAAAAGCAAAAACAACTAAAATTACTCTCACTTGAGACCAAGACCAAGTGCAAATAACAAGAGGTCGATTTCCAAAAGCCTGGACTCTTCACCGTTTCATCGCACTGACATACAGTAGCTGTGCGTTTGCTCGCGTGTTAATCAATCAGGGTGTTAATTAGGTGTTTGGATCCACTCATAACAGAACATTAAACACCAAACTGATCCTGTAGCAGAAAAGAAACCCACAATTCATTCCGATTAAAATCCCACCGCACAGCTGTTGAAGCCCATGTGAACGGATGAAGTTGCTTGTTAGGATAAACGAAGCGAATGTTTTATCAGGATTTACAAATCTTAACTGGGATTCCTACAAATAACTGTTTATACACGCTTGGAGTGTAACTACAGGGTTTGACATGAGGCAGAGCTATTGTACTGTAAGTGTGTGTCTGAGATTAGTGTGTATCTGATCAGTGTGTGGCCCTGCAGGGGGATTATTGTTCATTCGTGTTCATGAGGGTTGCAAGCTCAAATCCACAACAACATCTGGTTCTTTAACTATTCTGGATGTAGAAATTGCACATCTTAGAAATAAGTATAGGGATAGATTTATTTATTTTTATTTTTTTTAAATTAAAATATACATGTACTGTATTACTCAAACTAGACTAGACAAATCATAGACTTACAGGGACTAATCTACTGCATTAAAAAAAAAAACATAGTTTCAAGAGTTAGCTCTAAATATGAAAAATCCCTCTTTATTAACACTCCACTGGACATGAGAAACACAGCCGGATTTCTAGACAGCTTTACACATTCTTTCTCTGAAAATGCCAGCTGCTGAGAAAGAAAAAAAACAATTTACAGAACAAGGCAGAGGAAAAAGCCAGCACTGTGTGTGTGTGTGTTTTTGTGTGTGTGTGTGTGTGTGTGTGCCTGTGGTGTGGTCGCAAAATCCCACACCATTCCCGATGCCTTAATGCCCCCCCCCCCCCCCAACACTAATCCCATTTATCTACACAATAACCCAAAGGTCTGTACAAGTTTGATGTAAAACACACATTTATTTAATTGTAGCCTTTAGGAAGCCTCCTTAGGAATCAAGTTGAAAAAGCCAGCTGCTTTAGGGCTGGGTGTATAGAACAGGCTTTCTCTTATTTATTGCATCCTCTTTATCTTTATACAGGTTTATATTATGAACATGATCAGGTTATTTGAAAGTTTATAATAATACACTACATCAATAAAAAAAAAAAAAAGAGACATTAACATTATCGAAAATGGGTTAAAAAAAACTGTCCAATGGGAAGAATAGTAATGAACGTAGGACTTCACAGATGAAATCACTGAAACGCTTGGTGAAGTTACATCTTAAATATGGAGAATAGAAACCTCAGAGGTACGTTTCATAGTTAAAGTAAGAGCATATCTACTTTATGACAACTGTCAGTTGATGACGTGGTTGTGCACATCTATAAAGTTGATGACACGGCCATGTTCCAGTACTCAGCTTATAAAATTTCACTGCAGTCAGAGTTATTTTTATACCTGAAATAAATAAAAAAAATTTTATTGAGCTAAATTGAGCAGTTAAACATGCTAAGAACCTGCTTATAAGAGCTCAATAAGAAATCTAATATCCTTGATAAAAGACTGTGTTCTCTGTTTTACATAAGGAGACCTTTAACATTTTCGGAAGGAGTCTCAAGTATACGTGGTAAAGCTGTAACTTCTGAAAGTTTGTAGAAAATCTTCAGGAGAGAGGAATTTACACTGTGTGGCTTCTCAATAACATGTCTAGCTGTGCCTTTTTGTCTTATAACCTTCAAAAAAAAAAAAAAAAGAAATGAAAGAAGGGCTGGTGAGGGAGCTCAAGCTTACAGCTGCTATAGCATAACTTCTCGTAACTTCTTTTTTGGATTTTCCCTAAAATGAGGCATGAATATATCCAGTATGCTCATACTGTAAGTATGACGTCTGTTTTTGATTAGAACATAATTAAAATTTCGGACTCGTGGGAAAACACAATGTAGGACTGAAATAATGCTTAGTGCTTCTGTTTACAAAGGCATTCTACTGGGGTTAAAGGAAAAGTGTGTGTGCATGTGTCTTGTCTTGTTGATTTTTATTGAGAGAAACAATCATTTAAGAACAACAAGGACTTAACAGCCATTACTAAAAACCTAAGTTATCATTATTCCCCGTAAGCCACCCTAAAGCCTGTAGTCGCTATTTAAGACATATTCAGACCTAAAACACTATGTCTATGGGCATGTGAAGCTCTAAAGACGACTAGAGTTGGTAAACGTCCATGTAATTATAAACCATGGAACTGCCTGTCTGTGTTCTGCAGCTGTTTTGGCTTAATTGATCAAGTATTGCAATTCACATGCATTAGAAATGGCTGTAATTAAGACAATGAGGCTGCTGTGTGGAAGACAAAGCTTAGGAAAAAAAAAGAAAATAAATAAAAATACAAAAATTCTGTTTTCACAGGTGCCACAAAATAAGGGCAACAGAATGCACACTGCCCATCGGCGCTCCACGTCACTGACCTAGCTCCAGAAACCTGTTTTAGTTTGATGGTTTTGGCGGCGGTGAGATTTTGGGTTATTTCAGGTGATGGTGTAAAATCTGCTGAGTAGACATGTCTGGAAATAAAGAAATCTATTCAGTGCTGAATGCTCAGCTTACCAAAGGCTCTGGGGCAGATGTGTGGTGTGTGAAGAGGAAAATTTACAAGGTGAAACAAGCCTGCTACAACACACTGCTCTGCTTTCATCAAGACACTCCTGTTTGCAAGCTGCAACAGTATACTTCAAAACAATGGAAATCTATCTATCTATCTATCTATCTATCTATCTATCTATCTATCTATCTATCTGTCTATCTGTCTGTCTGTCTGTCTGTCTATCTATCTATCTGTCTGTCTGTCTGTCTGTCTGTCTGTCTGTCTATCTATCTATCTATCTATTTGTCTGTCTGTCTGTCTGTCTATCTATCTATCTATCTATCTATCTATCTATCTATCTATCTATCTATCTATCTATCTATCTAACTAACTAACTAACTAACTAACTACTTAACCAACCACCCAACCATTTGGTCTTACATTAGTGCCACTTCAAATTATTCTAATAAAAATAATAATTTGCATAAGTTATTATTTCTATTAGTACAGTTAAATCAATACACAATAAACAAATAATAGTATACCAAAAACATATATGGCTTAAAAAAAAAATTAAGATACAGTAATTTAACATGTATGAATGGAGTGTCCAGTGTAAGGTTTTCTAACTGCATGTTTTATCATGGTAAAGGGGAGTGTACACATTGTGATTTAACATGTTTGAGTGTTAAATGACAAGGTGTATTTTTGTAATATTTCCCAGAGAGAAGAAAGAAAGAAAGAAAGAAAGAAAGAAAGAAAGAAAGAAAAAAGACAAAGTGGGTGAGAGAGAGAGAAAGAGAGAGAGAGAAAGAGAGAGAGAGCGCGAGTGCGTGCATGAGAGAGAGAGAGGATCAAGTCTGGGAGTGATTGTGTGAGGAGAATAGTGGGAACAGGAACTAACTTGTCTTGAGGACCTTTTACCACATTAAACACAACCACAAACTGATAAAGGCTCATCATGTTTTGTAATAAAAGTGTAAAAACTGGCAAGTTTCTCTGACATATGAAGAATAACAATGCAATAATAATAATAATAATAATAATAATAATAATAATAATAAAAGAACCTTATGAAATATTGTTTCACTTCATTGTGTTTCCTATAATGTAAGGAGGCTATAGGGCACTGCGCCATGTGTTCTTTACAGAAAAGGCACTCGGCAGGGCACTTGAGTATGTTTTCTATCCTGTAGGGAGCCTACAGGGCATTGCACCAGGTGTTCTCTATAGGACGTGCACCCTACAGGGGACTTTATCATGTTTCCTATCATGCATGGAGCCTACAAGGGCACTGCATCACATGTTTTCTGTTTTATATATAAAGCCTACAGGGCATTGCACCACATGTTATCTACAAAAAAGGCACGCTACTGTATGTGGCACTTAATTATGTTTCCTTACATGTAAAGAGCCAATGGGGAATTGCACATGTGTTCTAAACAAGAAAGGCACCCTACAAGACACTTCATGTTTCCTATCATGTTGGGAGCCTATAGGGCAGGTCACCATGTGTTCTCTACCAGAAAGGGGACTATACAGGGCACTTAATCACGTTAGCCTCTAGGGCATGACACCTTTAAACAAAGGGAACCCTACAAAGCACTTCATCATGGTCCTTATTAGGCAGGGAGCCTACAGGGCACTGCAACCTTGTGTTTTCTACAGAAAGAGCACCCTACAATGCATTTCATCAGGTTTTCTGTCATATATAAAGCCTACAAGGCACTGCACCACATGTTTTCTACAGGAAAGCCAACCTACAGGATACAACATCATCTTTACTATAATGTAGGGAACATATAGGGCACTGCACCACCTCTTCTCTACAGGAAAGACACCCTACAGGGGAATTGATCATGTTTCCCATCATATTGGTAGTCTAGAGGGCATTGCACCATATGTTGTCTACAGAAAGGGCACCCTAGAGGCCAGTACCTCACAGCAATGGCACTTTAAATGGCACATCATGTTTCCTCACATATACTGTAGGTTTTATTATACCCCCCCCCCCCTTTTTTTTAAATAGCCATCTTTAGGGCAGTGCATTATGTTGCATTGTCATTATGTTTTTTGTCATATATAAGTACTACAAAGCACTGCACCA
Source organism: Clarias magur (assembly GCA_013621035.1). Lineage (NCBI taxonomy): Eukaryota > Metazoa > Chordata > Actinopteri > Siluriformes > Clariidae > Clarias > Clarias magur. The sequence continues at coordinate 1,380,643 of QNUK01000083.1, read as the reverse complement.
CATGTTTTCTACAGGAAAGGCACCCTAAAGGACACAACGTAATGTTTCATATAATGTTGGAAACCTATAGGGCATTGCACCACATGTTCTCTACAGGACAAACTCCAAGAAGTGATTATGAAAGAATGGGTTGCTATCAGTCAGGATTTGGCCCAGAAGTTGATTGAGAGGAGCCCAGTCGAACTGCAGAGGTCATGAAAAAGAAGGGCCAACACTGCAAATACTGACTGTTTGCATAAATGTTGCATTATATTTCAGTACATCACAGAAACACCTGAAACAAAGATCTAAAAGCAGTTCAGCAGCAAACTTTGTGAAAACTAATATTTGTGTTATTCTCAAAACTTTTAGCCACGACTGTACTGTATATACTATATACACTTATAGGGCATTGCACCATATGTTGTCTACAGAAAGGGCAGCCTAGAGGCCAGTTCCTCACACGAATGGCACATCATGTTTCCTTGCATATAGGTTTCATTATAGTGTTCTGTTTTATACATCTGAGCAGTTGAGAGTTAAGGGCCTTGCTCAAGGGCCCAACAGGGTTTGAACCTGAGATTTTCTGACCAGTAATTTAACCACTGAGCCAACCTTCCTCCATAGGACACTGCATCATGTGTTATTCAGTGGAAGGGCACCTCAGATGACAATTCATCATGCTTACTATCATGTAGGGAGTGGTGTAGCATTGGAGCACTACACCATGTTTCCTATTATGTGGGGAGCCCGTAAGGCAATCATGTGTTTCTCAATGCTAAAGCACACTACTGTAGATGGCATTTTACCATACCATATTTATTATCATGTAGGGAGCTTATAGGACAGGCGTGGCCAAGTTCGGTCCTAGAGAGCCGCAATCCTGCAGAGTTCAGCTCCAGCCCTGAAAAAAAAAACTCTCCTGCCAGTAGCCTTAGTAGTCCTCAAGACCTTGATTAGCTTGTTCAGCTGTGTTTGATTAGGGTTGGAGCTGAACTCTGCAGGATTGCGGCTCTCTAGCACCGAACTTGGCCACCCCTGTTATAGGACATGGCACCACATGTTAGCCACTGGAAGCACACTCTGTACGGGACTTCATTATGTTTCCTGTCAGATAGAAAGCCTATAAGGCACTGCATTAGGAATAATAGAGGGCATGTCATGTTTTCTGTCATATAGGGAGCTCATAGTGCACTGCCAAGTGCACTTTATTACTAATACAGTACTATTATCTACAATATGGTGGTGTATTGGTTAACACTGTTGCCTCGTACTTTCAGGATTGGGGTTCGATTCCTGCATGGGCTCTGTGTGCATGGAGTTTGTATGTTTTTTCCTGTGCTTGGTGGGTTCTTCCCACAGACCAGAGACCTGGCGAATTGTTGTTTCCAAATCGCCTGTGTGTGAATGTTGACCGTAAAATGGGAACAAACACAATGGTAATCCCAGATTCCTAGATGGATGGATTGGAGGGTGACCTAGGGGGCATTTTGAGCAAAGTTATGACCAGGTATTGTTTTTTTTTACAGGAATTTGGTTGTGTTCTCCGGAGCATTTCTGAGTGTTTGACCTAAAACAAATGAATGAATGAATGAATGAATAAGACTTGTGACTTGAAGTGACTTTTGACATTGGACATACTGTAGAATCTAAAGTTGTACATAAAGACACTATGTATATTGTATTTGAAAAAATATAAAACTGGCATCATCATTGACTAAATGAATGACATGACATGAACAAGTATCAAACCGCCATCGAATGCCATTTCCAAAACGAAACGCACACGCCTCCATCTTCCTCACATCTCTAATGTACATCTCAGCAAGCAAGTCTCACGCCGTACGTGCACTCACAGGAGGGGGGGGCGTGTACAAGCTCCCGGAAGTGACGTATGCCCTCTAGTCGTCTCTTTAGTCTTTAGAACAACGTGGTGGAAGGTTGTCCGCAAGCAGCAGCACGCTGACTCGAGCGCGTGAGGACGCGAGGGTATGTCAGGTTATTTATTTATTTATTCATTCATTCATTCATTCATTCATTCATTCGTTTATTGTTGTCATTTTAGAAGGCGCAGACTTTCCCCTTGTTCAGAATAACTGTCGCGTGGAGGCGAGTTGATGTGCAGGTTCAGTGCGGCGTTTGAAGTTTCTTTGATGAGAAGCGTGCGCTTTGACGTTGTAACGTTACGCACGTGTCGCTTTCACGTGTCAGGATTGGGTCGCATTTCGAATATAATGTAACAGGTGCGCGGAGGAAAGTGTGCTTGTATACGTCTTTGTTTTTGGCGGGGACACACGATGTGATATTGGTGTATTTGAATCTGACCCTTTTTATTAGAGGCAGTGTAGAGTACCTGACCTTCACAGCCTTGACTTTTAGTGCATGCTTTTATTGCTCTTTTTTTTTCCTTTAAATTATTCATGATATTTAAAAAAAAAAATGCACAAATTATGATTACTGAAGAAGCTTTTGCATTGAATTTAGACCCAAATGTGTGTCTTATCACATTTCTGGTGGCTTAAAAAGTTCTTTTAATCTTAAGACTTGCCTTCTGGATTCTTCTTCTTCTTATTTATTTTATAAGTGGATATATAAAATAATATTTCCTTTTATTTTACATATGAATCCTGTTCAAGCTTGACCTGGAACACCATACTGTTGTTGGCCTTCTAGGGTTTTGCTAATAATAGGTGGATTAAATTACAGTTCTTCTGCCATAATCGGTTTCATGACCTTTAGGGCACAGATGAAACTTGAAGGTTATGAGTTTAAAACCTGTGATTCGACAAAGCCACTGAACGATGAATGCCCTTGAGTGCAATTCCTCAGCTCTATGCTTTGTTTCCGTTCGTCTTTCCTTGAGTTGTTTAAAATGTAATTGTGTAACATTTCGGATGTTGATAATCGCACTGGGATTGTTATGAAATTGTTGCACGCGTCGTCCATGAGTCCATCACACCAGTATGACATGCTGTTTCATAATATCTTTATAAGAAAAATAATAAATCCCCAACCCAATAATGAAATCCCCAACCACCTACAGACACCTTGTGACTCTGGTAGTTCCTTAGAAAAACAAAACAAAACAAAAAACCCTATGCACTTGTGCAAATGTCTATCCTATTCGTGTTAATTGCTGGTAAATTGTGAAATTTATTATGGTGTGACTCACATGATTGGACTAGAGAGAAGCTTAAACCTCTAATAAAAAAAGGGAAGGAGGAGGGGGGGGGGGTGAGCGAGAAGTTTAATCATTTAATTTAAAATAAAAAGGGAAGGAGGCAAGAGGGAGTTTTTTCCTTCATGTTATACTCATGATATATTCCATAAAGACGTATTTAAAAAAAAAAAAAAAAAACCTTTATCTTTGTGCGTAACGTGTTATTAGAGTGACATTCTGTATTTCTCAGACAGTCATATGATGCTGGGGATTTGGGTTGAGTACTTGTGAATGGACAAAAGGCATTTATTGTAGGGTTTGGGTTTGAGAACGAGGAACATGCGCATACAGAGCTGCTCTGCTTGTTTATTATGCAGTCGCTGGATCGGGAAGGAGGGAAAGGTGAGGGGGGGGGGGGGAAATTACAAGGACAATTTTGTTTCCCTCAAAAGCTAAATTGAACATGTGCATAATAGTGCAAAAGAAGCATATCTTTTTTAACCAGTTTAAGCATTTATATTTAGTTATGGCAGACAGATTCAACTCGGGCAAAAAATTTTTTTAAGTTATGACCACTGTGACTTTTATAAACTAGTCTTATAATCTGAAACGGAGATATCTATCAAAAACAGATTTGAAACTTCATCAATAAAATCTTGCATGGCATACATGTGGCTTTGAAAAGTAAGCTTACTGTATCTCTTCGTTTGCTTGAGCATTATTATCTGGGGATGTGTATGTTATGGAACCGACTAGACGCACCGAGTGTGATGGTGGTGGTGATGGGGTTGTAAAATCCAACACGTGATTCCTACAGAATAATATTATGCTTGTACGCATGATGTATCCATGTCCAGAATGTAAGAGAGTGCAGTTTCTCATAAATGGGAGCTTATGTGGATATTTTAAATAAAGACTGATTGAGCCAAACTCCACGACATAGAAAATGTTTTTTTTTTTTTTTTTTTTTTTTGGAATCTTATCTGATCTGATCTGACATGTACGACTCTCCCTGCAGGGTGTAACCTAACCTCCATTTCTTCATGCCCCTATCTCAGGGACGCACGTATTCGTGTACATCCAGATAGTAGTACCTTGTTCCTCATTTTTCAAAGTCCAGCTTTATTTTTTGTTGCTCAGAAAGCATGCAGGTTTTTTAGGTTAGCAGGTGTTTTCAGACCGAGGTTATTTCCTGCGCAGTGCACAATAAACTGTCACTGTATTTAGGTAATCAAAGGTTTGGTGCGGATCAACGCTGAATAGAATGACCTGTTTAGTTGCTTGCTTGTGAGGTGTAGATGTATATGATTTTTATAAGCTGTCATAATGGTCACGAGTAGTCATGCATTCAACTAAATTGTTGATTTTGAAGGTTAATTTGATTATTATAACCACACTATATTGTCATCACCCAATTCTTACAGCAAGTCAAAGTGATTGACTTTGATTATAATAATTGAGCGCCCTCTGGTGGCCGTAATGCTTTAAATTCTAATTTAATTTATATATGTTTTTTTATATGGAAATAACAATAATTGTAAATGCAGTTTTATAGCTAATATAATATAATATAATATAATATATTTTTTTTATAATGGATTATATTTCTCCATGATGCCACTTTGATAAAAAATGTTTAGCACAGGAGAAGATCTTACAGAACTATAAATTTAATAATCATAAGGAATATTCATAATTTAGTAATGATTTCCAGACATCAGAAATAAACCTGAGTTCAGTTGTGCATTGGTTTATTTTGAATATTTCTTCTTTAAAAGCCTTAATGATTTACAGCTCTGCCGTAAAACTATATTTTAATACATATCGTCGAAAGATAATCATGCAGATAATGTTGCATGTAATGCATTAGATAAAGAATATATTGTTCTTTAAAGATGGACGGATCCAAACTATTTGGCTCACAGACATATGGACTCGGTTTGCATTTTATGGACTAGATTCAGGTCTCGTAATTTCAAACCTGTTCTAGTCGCTCAATCATGAGGATGATATGTGCCGTGCCCATTGGCACACAAGCGCAAGTTAGTCGCCATGTTAATCAAGCAGATTTAAAATAAACTAAGCTTAACAGGCATATTTCCCTGATGTGTGGAGATGTGACGTTTTAAATGGTCTTGCTGAAAATGAAATGGCGCAGGCTGTAGGAGTGAAATGCATTGTCAAGTACAACGAAGCAGAAAGATCAGAAAGGGGGCCTGCTGGCAGAGTAAAGTGGGGCGCTGAGATTTGTAGTGGCAGTTAACACCTCAGAGTTATTTACGCGTCGCCATCACACTGCAGCGACCTCCGTGGAATGTCCTTTTACTAAAGCCAGCTGCAGAGAAAGGTCAGAGAGAGCAAAGACCTTGAACATGAACAGGGTCTCCAACCCCCCCCCCCCATATATTCAATATAACTGCTATTTATGTCAAATATCGGATAAACGAAAGAAATGTGAGTTCAGTCAATATTGTACATGAATAGCATTTATATCGGCTCTGAGTCACCGTCATGTGTGTATGATGTTTTGGTCCAAGTGATTTTGTAACAACAGCAACATTAATCATCTCCTTTTGTTCCTCTATAAACAATGCATTGTTGCTTACATTTGCATACTGGAAGCTGATTGGCTGTTTCGTTTTATGAGGTCATAGGGAGGAGGATGTGTAGGAAGCCGAGGGCTGCATTTTAGCATGTTTAACAAAGTCTTCTATATATTTGTTTTTAGTAAAATTCATGGCATGAAAAACAAATCAAATGCCAAGAAAATGGTGAATGTGTCGACTGCAGCATTTTTAAGCGAGTAAAAGTTATGAAAGTCCCTGCTGATGAGGCTTTGGCAGGAATTTACTTGGAACTTATTATTTTTTGTGGATCCTGATTCCGTTTATTTCCCGTCATTTTTGTTTAGTTTCAGGAGTGTTTTTAGTCGTCATGTTCAATAAATGAGAAGTGAAACTAGGAGCTAACTGTGAACTTTTAACAGATGGTAGTTTGCAATAAATGATTTTAATATTAACATGATAAGACCATAAAAGATCTTATTGGTCCCAGATGATGGTGTCTGTTTTTTCCCCTCATCCAAAAGTCACTGATGAGAAGGGCTGTAGTAATTGGTATTAGTATTGGTATATAGTGTATACAGTGGAACCTCGGATTGCGAGTAACACGGTTGACGAGTGTTCTGCAAGATGAGCAAAGATTTTTTTTAAATTGGAAACCGAGCGAAAGTATTGGTTTACGAGTGCCAAGTGTCATATATATAAAGTATGCGCCTCTTATTTTGACACCAAGCGGCAAGTGATCACAACTGAACTGCGCTACAGAATTGTGGGTAATCGTCTCCCCTGCTCCGCTGGGTACTCTGTTTCATCGTGTCTCATATATATGTGTGTGGCTCTCTCGGCTTCACACACGCAGACACTCTGTTTTATACAGAAAACTCAGCTCTGTTGCGTTTCTTTTCAAAGGTAAGATGCTGGTTCATTTTTTTTTTTTTTTTTTTTTACTTTACAGCAGTGATTTCGGTAGTAATGCGCTCACACGAGTGTCATTAGACAGATTTCTTTTTTTCCTCGTTAAAACAGTGTTTGCGTTGTGTGTGTGTGTGTTTTGTTGTGAAACTTAAAAAGCGAGGTGGGGGGAGGGAGGAGGAGTTTTACTGTGTAAGACGAGGTGAGGGAAGGGGCTAATTCGCTAATTCGACACACACAAATGCACGGCGCCTGCACGCACAAACAGAAACACTTATCTTTTGGGATTTTTTTTTTTTTTTTTTAAGGTAAAGTGCAGGTTAATTTGTTTTATTTTTACTTTATATATTGTATCAATTATTCTTATGTTTATATTTTTTTGGGCTGTGGAATGAATTATTTGAGTTTTCATTATTTCTTATGGGAAAATCAGATTTGGTTTATGAGTGTTTTGGAATACGAGCTTGCTTCCGGAACGAATTATGCTCGTAATCCAAGGTTCCACTGTGTGTGTGTATATGTATATGTATGTATATGTGTGTATATTATTAAATTATTTGGGTTAAAAAGGTGGCAAACAAAATGGCTGAGCTGATAACATCTAAAGCATTTTAAGGAAAAAATTTCAATATTGTGAGCTGAGCGGACATGGCATGGGAGCTTGTTCCAAAGGGTGGAACTAAAATTTATAAAAATTATAAATATATAATAACAAGATTTTCTAGATTTCGTCAAAAGTCGTGCTGCAGCATTTTGAATCAACTGCAGACGAGCTAGTGCCGAGTGACTGACCCCATAATAAAGTGCATGTCCGTAATCTAAGCGTGAAGATATAAAAGCATGAACCAAAGCCTCAAAGTCCTTGAAAGAAATTGAAAGGTGTAAGAATACACAGCTCATTATTGTTTCGGACCTACTCGGTATTAGGTGGATGGTTATAATTTAATGGCTGATCGGTGTACATTACCTGGTTACTAGACCCTGTTCAGCTATGGTCAGAAGTTTTGAGAATGACTCACATAGTAGTTTTCACCAAGAAGATGACCATCAGTCCCAACAGTAAAGCATCCTGAGATCATTCATGTATGGTGTTGCTTCTCCGCCGAGGGAGTGGGCTTACTCTCAATTTTGCCTAAGAACACAGCCATGAATAAAGAATGGGTACAAAAACGTCCTCCGAGAGCAACTTCTCCCAGCCATACAAGAAGAGTTTGCCTTTTCCAGCATGATGGAGCATCTCGCCATAAGGCAAAAGTGATAACTAAGTGGCTCGGGGGGGAAAACTTCAAAATCTTGGCTCCATCGCCAGGAAACTCCCCAGACCTTGATCCCACTGAGAGCTTGTGGTCAATCCTCAAGAGTCTGGACAAAAAAAGAATTTTTTTTAAAACCCTACAAATATCAGACTGATAACACACACTTTGTGAAAAGTTAATATTTGTCTCGTTCTCAAACTTTTATCCACGGCTGTAGTTACTGTATTAAGAAATAAATAAAATATTTGTAATCCTTTTTTTTTTTTTTTTTTTTTTTGTCTTGTATAGCCATTCACGAAGCCAAGATGGATCAAGCCCGGACGACGATAACCAAAATAGTATGTCATGTTTGATCTTTTTTTTTTTAATTATAATTGTTTTTATTTATTTAACATTTATAACTGTTTAACTGTGAGATTTAAAATGGAGTTTAAGAATCCTTGTTTGCCTCAATTACAGTTACAGATGTTGGTTACGGATTGATTTTAGTTCACGTTTTTATTTTATATTTTACTATCTAAAAAAAAAATTCTTTAATTTCTCATCATAGAGAAAAAGAACTCTTAACCTTATTCCCTTTTTTTTTTTTTTTTTTTTTACGTAATACGTAAGATGTTAAAATATTTGGAGCCTAAACTTACATTTTATTCCTTGTGAAAACCTAATTCTAGAGATTCTGCCAACTTGAATCTTAGTTTATTTGATATAATAATAAATAAATAAATAATAAAAAATAGAATAAAAAAAAAAAAAATCCCAGTCAAGTGATGATCCTTCTGCTTTTCTGGTTATGGTGGTTTCCAGTCCATCATACTGCGGTTCCTTAAATCATGTAGTTACACTTTTGGTTATTATAAAAGCGCAGGTGACCACAGTCCTCACACTGACTCTCTCAAATCACTAGCAAGTCTTTCATCTTTTGGAACATCATTTGAAGAAGGTTCAAAAAGGTAATGTTTTTAAAACCTGATGGATTGATGGATATAATGACTCGTATTGGGTCGGGTAAAATAACCTCCATCTCTATTTCATTTTCAAAAATGTAAAAATATTGCATAATAGATTGCGTTATGATCCCATGTGAGCACTTTTCTCTAGTGCAATCGTAATCTGGACGCGTGCAATCGTCTAATCGAAAAGGATAAGGCTGCAATTTATGGAGTAAATTTTGTCAAGAGTTCTTATACAGTATGTAAGGTGCTAAAAACACGTTGCCAAACAACCTCTTCAAGTGATAATTTTTGCAATATCTTCTTGCTGTTTTATGAATATGCAATATTTAGATATTGCAGTGTAAATCACTATTATAAAAAAAAAAAAAATTAAAAGCAAGTCATGTGAAGCCTTGCGTTACTGTATATACACGATTGTACAGCGTTAAGAACAGAATGTTTCGTATCCCTACAGTTCAACGGGACGGAAGGTGCCTACACGCGCTTCCTGACCCAGAACATGGAGGAAGACTCCAGCAACGTGGAGATGAAGCTGTCGTCTGATCTGGACGAGGAGGTTGGGGGGAACGGAGTGGTGGATAACGGGAAACCGCAACATCCTCGTCCAGCCTACGTCAGCAAATCTGGCCTGTGCAACCCCAGGAACATCTGCATAGCTGCATCGGCGATTATCCTCGCCAGCTTCCTGATCGGTAAGACGGGATCTCCTGGTCAGCGGTAGCGTTGATGCTCATGTACTGTCCATGCTGGATAACTTGGAGCTTATAGGGTTAAAACGTACTGCTTTTATTCCAACACGTTCTTTACATTCCGTTCTTTATACGAGAACCTCCAATGAAATCCAACACTATTATTCCACGCAGGCTGAATTCTGAATGACGTCTCTGAATCTGTCGTGACCGTCTTACCTAGTTAAAGTGCTTATTAAATGAACACGTACTTGGTAATGTTCTTGGTTTCCAGGGCTTTTGATTGGCTCTAGCATGTCTAAAAAGACGACTGAAGATAATGGAAGCGCCTGCCAGACTTACGCGCCTGGTCCCTCTGACAGCGGGTCGATCCCGATAGAAACGGTTCCCAGTCTTGACTGGAGCGCCATCACGAAGTTGCTGAAGGACAAACTGACCATAAGCGGCATTGAAAGGAGCCTCAGGTGACCCCCAACGCCCCCCTTCTATTACACCCCTTCTGTTTGTTTAAATGCTGTTCACATGACGTGACCTTTTGCTTTCTCTGAACTCCCAGCGAATTCTCCAGTGAAAATCATCAAGCCGGATCCGGAGGAGATGAGATACTTGCTAATAAAGTCCTGACCAAATTCAAAGAAAACGCCATGGACCCCTGGATTGATACCCACTTCGTTAAGACCCAGGATCTGCCTAAAGGTGTCTCGAACAAAGTGACGTTTGGTGGCAAGGATTATTTCGAGTCTGGCTATTTGTCCTACAGCGCGCTCGGAACAGCACAGGTTTGTATTTTAGCCTTCGGTGTTCGTTAGATATTATTACTCGATACAAATTCCGCTATCGATTTTTGTTTGGCAGGGTGCGATTTTGTACGCGTATTACGGACAAGAAGAGGACTTGAGACAACTGCAAGACATCGGGATTGACCCGAGCGGAAGAGTCCTCTTGGTCCGTGCTGGAAAAAATAGCTATGCTGAGAAGGTCGGTGATTTTATTTATTTATTTATTTATTTATTTATTTATTTATTTATTTAAAATCCCCATATTTAAGCTTTTATTATCCATTTTTTAAAGCTTGATTAAGTTTTCTGTTTTGAAATTTTCAATTGGTTTGCATCTATTTGTTACATGGCAGGTCGCTAATGCTGGCAAGGTGGGCGCGAGCGCAGTGCTGATCTACCCCGACCCTGCTGATTACACGTTAGCCTTGGACGCTGCCTTATATGGCCATGTGGGTATCTATGCAAAGATCATGAAAAACTTGCCTTTCCACAAAGAGCCTCCTTTAAAAAAAAATTCTGGAGCTATTTTCAGCGAGCATGTAGTGTAGGATTATGTCTATTCTTACGAATATATTAATAGACTCATTCAGGGGCTCAGCTGACTTCATGTTATTGCCACATGACGTTGCTGAGTCTCGACCTGAGCGACTGAATGAGTTTCACTAACGAGTGATTTTTCTTATGGACACACAGCTGTTTAGTCCCGATCCTGTGAGTCCTTTTCATCACGTTGTGTATGGAAATGCTTTTCCTTTCACTGTTAAAACCAAAGCCATGTTTGTTATTCACCATGCTTGATTGAAAGAAGGAGTCTCCAGTGTCAGGGCTGTAAGGAGAAGGTGAAGATAATACTGTAGCTGACGTGAGGAACAAAAAGTAGCTGGTTTGTAGGTGTGCGCATGCTAACTGGGAGCATCTGATGTGGATTTAGGTAGCAATAAAGTCTGGTGTCGCTGGTCCAGAGGTCTTGAATCAAGACAAGACTTGAACATCTGGTGATGTTCTTTTTCTCAGGTCCATCTTGGCTCTGGTGATCCGTACACTCCAGGCTTCCCATCTTTCAACCACACCCAGTTTCCTCCAGCTAAATCCTCAGGCCTGCCCAGCATCCCCGCCCAGACCATCAGAGCCAGCACAGCTACAGAGATCATGAGGTAAAGAAGCGCACATGATGACATGGTTTAGATTCCCCCATGAATGTCTTGATGTCTACGAGAATCTGTTCTGGTTTCCAGGGGACTGGCAGGTCGTCATCCTCCTCGTGGTTGGGCCGATGGTAGTCTGAAAAATGTTGATTACCGGCTCGGGAGTGTCAACGACACCGTCTCCGTGGAGGTGAAGAACGTTCTCACGGAGATCCAGATCCATAACGTGTTTGGAGTCATCAAGGGTTTGGTTGATCCAGGTACGCCAGGTCACTTCCTGTGCTACGATCGCTGCCGTTAAATAGATGTGTTCATTTTATTTATCTTGCTGATCTGTTTTTCGAACGTGGTTTAGATCGTTATTTGGTGATTGGAGCTCAGAGAGATGCCTGGGGTGCTGGATTCGCTAAATCGACTGTTGGCACTAGCTTGCTGCTTGAGTTGGCCAGAGCTATAACCAGCATGATACATGAAGGTGAGGTTTTAATGGAAATGTCACACATGTAATTTTATAAAAGGTAAAGCTTGCACTTTTTAAAATGTATTTTATTTATTTATTTTTGGTTATAAAGGTGGTTTCAAGCCCAGGAGGAGCATCGTGTTTGCCAGTTGGAGTGCCGGAGAGTACGGTGCCGTGGGCGCCACCGAGTGGCTGGAGGTCGGACAAATGTTTGAATCTGTTTGTTCTTTATTTATGATGTAGCGTGCGCATGATTATGCCTCAGCGGAGCTAAATCCTTGAATCTGATTGGTCAGGAGGTGTTAATTTTAAGGCGAATCCCTGCTTTAGGGAGTCAATATAATGACCTAGTTCTAATTCTTTACGGTTTCTATGGTAACCGCTCGTTCACAGGGATAGAATTTTAGACTTGCAATAAACGTTTTACTGTTATTTAGCAAAGAACAATTTATTAAAGCTGTCTTTCTTATTTTTATTTAACTTATTTCCTTTATTAAGCCTGTTAAGAAGAACTCCAGTGTTGTTTCGTATGAGTCGGAGATAAAGTTTCTATAACGTGTAACTGTAATATTTTTGATAAAATGGGTCTTTGAAATATTGGTAGGAAAAAGAAAAAAAAGCATTGTCGAGGAACAGGTGTCGAGGTCAAGCCATCAGGAAGCAGCTTGTTTAGGATCTTGTACACGTTTAATTGTAACCACAAATGGATAAAAGCGACATGCAGTTTAATAGATAAAAAAAACTGTATTTAGTTATTTACAAATGCATGGAAATTTAATATACAGTTTTTTTTTTTTGTTGTTTTTTTTTAAACAGGGTTATTTGCCGTCCTTGGGTATGAAAGCCTTCTCCTACATTAGCCTGGATGGAATTGTCACAGGTGCCCAATCCGTCTTTTTCTTCCCCTCAAAGCATGACGTACAGTAACACAAATCTGATGCTAAACTCCCATTACTTCTGTACAGGTTCCACTTTTAAAGCAAGTGCCAGTCCCATGATGTACGATCTGATCCAAAGTACTTTAAAAGAGGTGAGCCTTCCTAAGTAAATGCATCACTCGGCTTTAATCTGTTAACGTTTATAATTAGGCAGTATCGCACGAGAGGCCGTGCTGTTGTGCTGTTGTGCCGGTTAGCAGCAGGTTATCTAATGCGGTTTTTAGTGACCGACAGTTGGTGTAATTAACGGGTATGAAAGTAGTTTTGAATTCTTACGTATATACTAATGTAGCCAAAAAGTATAGAGAATAACCCGTGGAGGTGGTGGACAGTCCTGCAAACCTCGTAAGGTTAATCTCTTTATATTTCCACTTATTCTGATTTACAACATCAGCTGCGTTAACTTCCGGGTTCTGGAGTTGATGGCAATAAATGCAAGGCAGGGTGTACAGTCCCTTGTTTCACATGCCAAGTAGTGCTCTTAATTAGTGATTACGGATTCAGCCTGGTTCATATATATAGTGGAACCTCGGATTGCGGGTAACGTGGTTTACGAGTGTTCCGCAAACCGAGCAAAGATTTTTAATAAATTTTTAATCGGAAACCGAGCAAGTATTAGTTTATGAGCGCCGAGTATGATGTATCTTATTTTGACACCGAGCGTCACTCTTTCCTGTTAGAACGGTCTGTGTGTGTCTGTGTGGGTCTGTGTGGGTCTGTGTGTGTCTGTGTGTGTCTGTGTGTGTCTGTGTGTGTCTGTGTGTGTCTGTGTGTGTCTGTGTGTGTCTGTGTGTGTCTGTGTGTGTCTGTGTGTGTCTGTCGTGAATCTTAAAAAGCGAGGTGGGGAGAGGGAGGAGGAGTGTTACTGTGTAAAACGAGTAGAGGGAAGGGGCTAATTCCACACACACACTGCGCGCACCAACGGAAACACTTATCCGTCAGGAGTTATTTGTACTTTTTTTTTTTTTTTTTTTTTAAAGGTAAAGTGCAGATTTAGTTTTTTCATTTTATAGATTGTATTAATTATTTTAATGTATTTATTTTTTGGGGCTGTGGAACGAATAATTTGAGTTTTCATTATTTCTTATGGGAAATGATGATTTGGTTTCCGAGTGTTTTGGAACACAAGCCCATTTCTGGAACAAATTATGCTCGTAATCCAAGGTTCCACTGTATATAAAATACTTGGGATGCAGAGTGATGCATATATAAATATATAAAAGTACCAGTTCTGTTACCATCCATCATCGCCTCTCGTCCACTCAGATGGTTCTATCTGTTGTATAATATAACTCACTGTAGAATTTATTTATTAATTTCTTTTTGTTTTTGCTGAAGGTATCTTCGCCTACTGACTCCAGTAAGACTTTATTCTCACAAATACCTGGAACCAACTGGGAGACCTCTGCGTACGTAATGCACAACTTCAAATGACCGATTTCTCAAAACATAACCATCAAGAAATTGTCTATTATCTTTAAGACGTTCATGTGCCTCATGGTTTTATTTAACAGCATGGAACCGATGAGGATGGACGACCCTGCCTACACGTTCATGACCTTCTCCGGCATCCCTTCAGTCTCTGTCCGCTTCAGTTGGGTGAGAAACGTCACGAAGCCACAGATCGCATTACATATTGAAGGACTCGATCTGATTGTATTAGAGTTTCTTTAGTAACAACGTAAACAGTCTGCCTGAAGGTTTCCGTTAACAATTTTGTGTATATATATATATATTTTTTTTTTTAAAGGATAAACCCTATCCATTCTTTGGCACCATGCTGGATACCAGGAACAATCTGCAGAGTAAAGTGCCGAACCTACTCGCTCGGATCAAAGCAGCAGGAGAGGTGACGGGTCAAATGGCTCTTCGTCTGGTGCACGACCACCTGCTGAGACTGAACACGGAAAAGTATCTCAACATCATGCGCATAAGAGTGAACAAAATCAACAAGGAAGTGATGAGTCTGCAAGGGGTAAGACTTTCTGAGCTGCACCGACTGAAGGATGGCTGGCTTTTAAATGTCCTATATTGTACTTCGTTAACAACTTGACAAAGTTCTCAGAGTTTCCTCACTGTATGTGTGTGTTTTAATGCTCCAGCGGAAATACCCATAAGATGATGCACTCCTCAAAACACCCTTAATTTCACTCCACCTCCCAATGCTTAATTTTTCCAGTGTTTAATTGAAAGAGCTCTTGCTGAGGCACGCCTCTTTAGAGAACAGCATCAAGCAGGGGGAGGAGCTTAAAGAAACCGATACAAACATGAAAAGACAAAACCGTCCAATCATGGCTCCGGCGTACTGAGAGATTTTAAACTTTTTGCCTTGATTGTGTCCAAGCACTAGTGAGACACTGGGATAAGTGCATTAGTGTAGGAGGGGAGTATATAGAGAAATCAAGGGAGTTCTGGCTCCCCTAACTGTGTCCTGTTATTCTGTACCGTCAAAAGTCCCGGTTTGGCTTGAACACTTTATGAAACAATCCAGGATTTCTGAGATTAGTTAAAAATCTGTGTGGAAAGCGTGATGAGTGCTGATCTCGTCCCATTTTGGCTTTAAAGGTGATCTCAGTTATGCTTACTTTAATTACCAGGCCTTGCCCACTGTTGCTCTTGACTTTATTTATTAATTAATTTATGCACTTTATTTATTAATTCATTCATTTTGCTCTTTTGTTTCTGTTTTTCCAGAATGGTCGTCTCCCAAAGACCCTGGAGATGAAGTGGTTTATGTCAGCTTTAGGTTCCTATGGCCGTGCCTCCAGAAGTCTCTTCTCCCTCATCCAGAACAGCGACCTTGAAGATCTGGAGCAATGTCGCATCATCAATGACCGAATCATGGGGGTAAATTTAAACTTATTCTAATATTAAGTTGGTTAAAAGTAGTGGACCTCCACAGGCTCTGGCACCGTGACTTTGTTAAGGGTTTTCTCATATTTTTGCCAATATCATATACTGTACAGTCCTGTGAAAGTATTTGCCCCTTCTGGATTTTTTTTTATTCTTCGCATATTTGTCACAATTAAATGATTTGAGATCATCAAACAAATGTTATTATTACAAAGATAACCCAAGTAAATACAAAATATAGTTGTAAATGATGAGTTCGTCTATTAAAGGGATTTTTGGTCAAGTCAGTCTTATTTGTGTCTGGACTTGAACTAGGCCACTCCAAACCCCGCCCTTTTTCTTTTTCCCTCTCGAGCCATTCCGAGGTGAACTTGCTGGTGTCTTTCGGTTCATTGTCCTGTCCAATTATTGTTTTTTTTTTTTTTTCACAAAGGACCAGGCAGGCTTGGACAGCTTTTTCTTAATGAATTAAATCATGATTTAAAATCTGCGTTTTGTATTTACTCGGGTTATCTTTTGTGCAATGTTAAAATTAGTTTGATCTGAATTAAGGGTGCTTAAGGGTGACAATTATGCAGGGGAAAAAAATCAGGAACGGGACGATTTCACTGCACTGTCCAATAACTGCTTTTTCTTGCTGTAACATTGGTCGCATCGCCCCTTTTCATTTTTCATATCATTCAACCCCATATTGAATGGCAGAAGGCTCAGCACTTGTGACGCACTTTTTGCCAGCTCTACAGCGCCCTCTGTTGCTTATGAGCAAACACTGCATGAATGTTGTGAAACCAATAATGCGTCTATTCATTGATTTTGGGGCAAAATGAGATTCGTATTTAAACATCAATTGACTTTTACCTCAGGGAATGAGAGATTCATTTATTTAGATAAATATATAGATTCAGAGACTTCGTGGGCGAGCCTGTTCCTTGTTCAGACAAAAACCGCGTCGTTACTTCAGCATGAATACTGAGCATTGCTTGTCTTTTTGTCTGTATCTACAGGTGGAAAGAAATCTTCTGTCTCCCTACGTGTCCCCTCAGACCACCCCGTTCAGACACATTTTGCTCGGCACTGGATCATGCACTCTCCAGGATGTGGTCACACAACTGGCTGCGATCAGAGAAGGATCAGCTAGCGCCAACATCGACGCGCTGAAAAACCAGTTCGCTCTGACCACCTGGACGATCCAGAGCTGCGCCAACGCTCTCGCGGGCAACGTGTGGGACATGGACAACGAGCTTTAAACTTGGCTCTGATTAGAAAGAGAAGTCCGATTAAACCTCGAGTCCCCTTGAATACCGGATTGCACGCAAAGAATTGGTGCCTTAACACGTGACACCGCGCTATATTTCAACCAAAATCTAGCTTGCTAGCTCTGAATAAACAAGTGCTTGCCTATTCCGTCCTCCATTCCTGTGCACTGTGCGAACAAGGCAAGCCGACATCACCTCAGGTCACGACGTAGCCAGTAAAGTCCACGGTAGCTTTTTTTTTTTTTTTCCCTTGTTAAAAATTTTTTACTGTAAGAGAGCAAGCTACCAGATCAAGTTTTTTTTAGGTTGAAATATAGAACAGTGTCATGACATGATAAAAAAACAAACAAAAAAAGGATAATGCAAAAAGAAAAACCTGGTGCTTGATGAACAGTGTAGTTCTGATTCGTAAAAGTATTTTATTTCATGCAGTATTTTCCAGAACAAATACTTGGGTCAATCTACAAAGGTTTAGCTCAATTTGTGCTTAAAACCAACAAAACAATTTGACTAAATTCGAGCTTCATTTGTTCAGACACCCTCACATTTCAAAGCTGGAGTTTAGCTTATTAAGAAAGATTCAGTGCTCTTAATCCAAAGCACCTCATGTTTAAATGTTCAGCAATTCCAGGTCTGAGAATTGTCTTTACAAAAAAAAACAAAAACAAAAAAAAAAAACCACCAAACAAAAGAAAACCTTTGAAGCTGTTACACGAGGAACGGAACGCCGGCTTCACAACGTGGCACTGAGACCTCTATTTATTTATTTATTTATCAGTGACAGTGTTCACTATAAATAGTGTTTTGTACCACTTTTTGATAGAATTTTATAATTATCGGAAGCAGTGCCTTCCATAATTATGACAGTTATACTGTCGAAAAATAACCTGATGACAAAAGCAGCATCTGCTACGGAGGTAAACTTGATTCCAGGAGAGAAAGGACAAAGAAAAAACAAAACCGTTACAACCAGGAACCAGCACGTTACGTGATGCAGTGCTACGTTATAACGTCTGGTCTCTGGTTGTTTTTGTTTTCTTTTTGTTTTGTTTTTTCGCCTTTCTTTCTTGACCTTTAGGCATTATCGGGAGCAGCGTCTTCCATAATGCGAGTGAAGTTGATGGTAGTTTTTGCCTACCAGCGTGTTGATATCGAGAGCAGGGCCTCTCATATTTCACTGTATGGTGGATGTTAATTATCGGGAACAGTGTTTCTCATAATGTTGTACATATTATATGCATGGACAGTGCAGTCTTTTGTGTCTCAGCTCTTAGTGCTTGCTTTCAAAATTTTTTGCTTGCTTTTTTTTTTATTTTATCATATGAACATAAAGTAGAAATTAATCGGATCAATCGAGCAAGCTTATAGAAATAAGTCTGCATTCATGATGACCGCTTGTACTCGTGTAATTCTATAATATGTATGATTTACGGCTCTTTCTTGTTTCATACGAGTGATACCCCCCCCCCTTTTTTTTCTTCCTTCCTTGTGCCTTAAATGATCTGCAAAGCTTAATGTTCCTTTTTTTTCAAACACTCCAAATAATTGATAATTCAAACTGAAGCTGGAATATAATTTTTTGCAAAAGTACAGTCAAACCACACGTCCTAATGCTTCTCGTTTCAGCAAAATCTAAAAACGAGAACGTGCAGATTTTTCTTCAGACGAAATGAATTGTACTTGCTTACACTGCAGCACTTTTGTATTGTAATCCTGTTTGTCTTCAGCAATGTAACTGTTTAATGCAATAAATATGTATGCCTTATTCAAGTGTCTCGGCTTTATTTCTGAAAGTGTCGGTGCAGGTTTTTAACAATTTGTAAAGATTTTTAAAGTTTTATTTCAAGGCTAGAATCTTTGGCTTCTTGCTGTGATGTTATTGTAAAATTATTTCTCTTAAATTCAGGGAACAATTAGGCCTGACTTAAACCATGCATACACGTACAAGTGTTGTTCAAGTCAAAACGGGACTAAGCTTTTCCCTGAATTTGTTTGCGCAGTATGTTTGAAATTGATACTGCAAATTTTTTATATTAAATTATGTTTTAAACAGTGTCAATGCAGTTGGGTATAAGAATATCTGCATTATTTATAATTTAATTTTTTAACATTTTTGAGAGTTGGATGCAACTGACACAATTCTTACTTTTAAATGTCTGCTAATGCTTGAAAACCCTAAAGTAATAAAATTGAAACTGGGTTTCAATCCAACTTTCAAAATATCACAATTATATTTTATTTATGATGCTTTTAAAATAATTGCATTCAAGTAATGTCTCCATTTATATTATTTATTTATTTTACAGAAAGATTTAAAAGATTCTTGGTATATATGTTTTCAAATGCATAAAAAAAAAAAAACTCATCCATTTAAAAATGGCATCCAGGTACCTTTGAGTCAAGCGATGTGAACACAATTACTCTCCCATTGGAGAAATAATAATAAAAAAAGAAAAGAAAGTTAATGTTGGAACTTGATCCGTTCCATTAAAAGGATGGCAGTTTTTTTTTTATATCTAAAAATTTTAATAAATCAAGATTAAATTAATGTTAGAAGTTAATATAAAAGAAGGGATGTTATGTGAATTATTTTGATAGAAAAACTTTAAATGAAACAAAAGGTATTTATTATACATGAAATTTAGTTTTTAATTGCAAGATGTTTACATGCATAAAAACGCACTTTTTCACTGCATTAAAATAAACACTTTGTAACTGGGAGTCCCTAAAAACAGTGCAACAGCAGCAGATATGACCAGTGTTCTCTTAAATAAAAGCAAAAGTTTGTGCCCTCTGCCACAGTGACTTTTATGCCCAAATCCAGGAAGCAGGATATGATCAAGCCCCAAAATCTCTCACATGACATGACTGCTGAGCTTTCACATAATTTGCAGAACTCTGCTCTTCAGAATCATTCTACTTGTTCCTGGTAAGAAACATTAAATGATGGGTTTTTGGGTTTTTTTTTTTGGAGGAGTAATGGTGACAGCAGAGTGGAGAGGGAGGCTGCTGCTGCTTTTCTGCCTTACTGTTGAATTGTTTGGTCACGTGACCGGTCCCAGGCGTGTAGCATGCGAATGTTCCTGTCGCTAAACCTTATCATTGACGTAAAACTTTCTCTACGTAGACGTGTTTATTATTAATAACTCGTGATGTTTTTTTTTTGTTATTTTCACGAGTGGTGACACTAAAGTTTTCCTGAGGTGTCTTTTATTTTAAAAGACAGGAAGATCTCCCTGTTCCTGTGTCCAAAACTTCACACACTACATTGTCTTAAAGAGTATATTCAAATTATAATGTACTTTTTTTTAAGTGAAAAAAGTGTGCAATTACCTCAAAAACAGTTCGCGCCATATTTTTAAAGGGAAATGTTTGGCACGAGATTCCTAAACTAAAGTCCTAGGTTCTGCGCGCGCGCGCACGCACGACTGCGCATGCGCAGCCGTTTAGCCACACACCAACCACACAGTTTTCCCCCTGCATGCCTCAGGCTCTATACACCTGTCAGCCATAACATTATGACCACCCACCTAATATTGAGGAGGTCCCCCTTTTGTCCCCATAACAGTGCAGCACTGTTTGTTCATCTTGTGACGACTATCACAACCAACATGAACTTTTTCCTCAATCTGAATTTCCACACTAGCGTTTTTATTGGCTTGGACTATCAGTACTTTCCATGCGCATCAGTGCTCCTTTGCCACCCACGACCCTGTCGCCAGTTCATCACTTTTGGTATGGGACTGCTCAAATTGTACGGTGTGGCAACCCACCGACAGCAGGACTCAAACCTGGATCCCTAGATCAACAAGCTAGCGCCTTAGCCACCTGAGCCACCACGCCCACAGCTTACATTTCCTGTATTATCTTAAATATAAAATAATCTCCTTGAATGTAGCTCGGGACCACAACTTTGGTTTTATCCAAACTTCCATCGAATGGCACACCTGGTGATGTTTCCTCACTCATCTTATTATCTGTGGAAAACGTGCCGTTATCACTCACATGCAGGTAACCGCCCCATTAGTTGGTCATATGATTAATTTGTGTTAAAAATAGTAATGTGTTAATATTGTCAGCTCTAATTTATTTATATAGCTTAATCACTCGCTCATCTTCTATAGCACTTTATCCTGTATTCAGGGTCACAGGGGGCCTCTAGCCAATCCCAGGAGACTTAGGGCACGAGGCAGGGTACACCCTAGACAGGGTGCCAATCCATCGCAGGGCACACACATTCACACACTATGGGCAATTTGGGAACACCAATTAGCTTAATCTGCATGTCTTTGGACTTTCGGAGGAACCCCGAGTACCCGGAGGAAACCCACCAAGCACAGGGAGAACATGCAAACCCCATGCACACAGAGACTCTGAATTGAGCCTGGAAATGCAAGGCGCTGTGCCTCCATCGTTTAATCCATATTCAGTAACTAAAAAGAAATATACAGACAATCGCAAGGCTAATAAGAATGGAACGTCTGAAAGGATGCATGAGAAAGAAGAGATTAAGAAGATGGGGAAAAGTAAGCCCTCCAAAAAATAGGTTCCAATTTTACAACAGGAAATTGAGTCTAGATCAGTACTCTTAATCTCCCTAGCTATGCTTTTACAAATGTAAACGATCCTGACCACACTATACAGTATACTTTATAAAATACTGTAACCTTTAACCTTTGACTAAATTTGCCGTCTGTCCGCAGTTCACCAGGAATCCACATTTCTACACAGGTTTCCGTCAGCCCCGGATCATGGAGGATAATAGCAGTCAACTGGAACTGATAATGTCTGATTTGGATGAGGAACCTGAACAGGACATAGCTGAAGAGAGTTTGATGAATCACGCCCATACTTCTTTAATCGGATCAATCAGGAACACTCTGAAAAACATCTGCTTCGCTCTTACTGCTGCTCTTTTCATATTTGCTTTCGGTACGTACTGTACCGTCATCTGACGTGGTTTTGTTGAAGCATGGCTTATATATAAATAGTATAAATTATATATAAATTAGTGATAAATAGGGAAGTCTTTGACATACACCATGGTTGAGAATAATTGTATCCTAATGTGAAATGTACAGTCTTGTTAAACCTTGGTGTTGTGTCTTACTTATGTTTTAAAGCAGGCTACTATTGACAATATCATCAAAAGGAAACAAGCAGAGAATGTTATGCCAACCGCTGATACACTTGTAAATAGGTTAGATAAGATTTTATCACAATACCTAGGTGCAGATTCAGTTTGCATTTGCATTATTCCAATTTATGCCGATAAATATCCAGAGTCAATATCATTTATTTCCAGATTTTCTTACAATTCTAAACTTTTTAATTTTTTATTTTTACATTTTCTACAACTTTTGCCCCTACTGCACGGGATGCTGTGCTGTGAGACTAGATTAGCGATCGCCCCCTGCTGGATTACAGTGGAACAGCAACCGTTAGCACCCTCATATGCAAATGTATTCAATTAAAAAATAATTTAAAAAAAATTATGGTGGTGATAGATGAATTTCCACACAAAAGAATCACGATACAGATCCATGTCCTTGCTAACTAGGACAGAACCTGTTTCTAGTGTTACCTATGTACGCCATGTAAGTGCACCCCCGAAGGGAATTGTGGGAAGAGTGAACTTCACCAAAGTAATTTGAATCATTCATTCTTACCATCTGGGTACTTGCGTACATTTGAAAAGCATCTCTTTAGAATTCCTGGCTTTGGTTGACAAATGGCTCAGATTTATTCTTGGGCTCTAAGTGTTAGATATATCTTTATCATCCTGATTTTGTCTTCCAGGATCCCTGATTGGCTATGTGGCTCATACAAAGAGAGATGGTGACGCACCAACCTGCAAAGAGTCGACTTCTGACGGTTCCGACGTGACACTTCAGACGGAACCGATCCTAGACTGGAGCAATATTACATCCTTGTTCAAAAATAAACTGAACACGAGCAGCATTGAAAACAGTCTTAAGTATGTTTACAAGAATTTCTCTAATGTCTGGAGAAATAACCCAAGCTCTAATGATAATGTCTGGATCCAATATTTTCGTGCAGACTTACCTGTAAAGAGGCCAGTGTTCCTAAAAATTTTGATTCCAACCAGACACAACTATTCTAACCTTATGATGAGGTCTGTGGTTACTGAATAGAGCCTCTTTCTCTTTTTCGCTCTTGTTCAGTGAATTCTCCACTACCAGTCATCAGACAGGGTCTCCAGGAGACGAGGAACTTGGCAGTAAAGTGTGGAAGAAATTCACTAATTTTGGCATGACACCTTGGACTGATTCACACTTTGTTAAGATCCATCACCGTCCTACAAAAGGCTCTAACACAGTGAAGTTTCGTAATAAAACTTTTTCTGAACATGGCTATTTGGCTTACAGTCCAACTGGAACTGCACAGGTTTGTGCTTAAGCTGTTTTAGGTTCAGCTTGAACTTTTCTTCTCAGGGCACTAACATAACATGAACTTTCAGATGAAACTCATTAGATTTCATATATTATACCTTCATTACATGTAAAGTCAAACATTGAAAGCCTTTTTGTATTTATTTTGATTTAGAGCTTATAGCTAATAAAAATACAGTACCTCAAACTATTAGAATATTCGAAAAAATACAGAATATGTCCAATACAGAAATGTCCAACTTCTAAAAAAATAATAATTTGTCATGCAATGCTGATGACGGAATGATGCAAGAAGAAGTGGCCGCTCATCCACATTGAAATTCAAAGATTTGCTTTTATTTTCCTATGTATTAAAGTACAATTTCTTTTCACTCATCCTGTATTTATATTGAATGATTAGTAATTTACTCGAACTTGAAAAGGAATATTCTAATATTTTGAGATACTGGATTTTTTTTTTCCTGAGCTGTAATCATCAACACTAAAACATCCAACAAAAAGGCTTGACATCTTTCACTGTGCATGTAATGAATCTAAAATTTCTGATAGTTTATTATTATTTTTATACAGGGTGCAGTTCTGTATGCTCATTATGGACAAAGAGGAGACTTTAAATCCCTACAAGACTTAAATATAAGTTCAGAAGGAAAGATTGTTTTGATCAGAGCTGGAAAAATCAGTTTTGCTGAAAAGGTCGGCACAATTTTACGCCTGAACTCTTTATACGAGGGGCATTCAAGTCAAACCGGGACTTTCTGGTGAATGGTGATTGAATGATGCAAAAGTAAAAAAAAAAAAAAGACTGTACATTCATGAATGACATTCTATCAAAGGAGTTCCTGGGAGGCCAGCGTTTCAGATGTTAGAAAAATAAAGGGAGTTTTTACTCTCTTAACTGTGTTCTATTATTCTGCACTATTAAAAGTCCCAGTTTGACTTGAACACCCCTCAGTTTTTAATTGAACTTGAATTTTTCTATGTTTAGTTTTTCACTGTTGATGTTGATCTTACAGGTTGCTAATGCTGCCAGTGTGAATGCGAGTGCAGTCCTGATCTATCCAGATCCTGCTGACTACTTGTTTGATGAGGAAACAGATCTGTTTGGTCATGTATGGAACGGTCTTAAAAGGGACCTATCATGCAATTTCTTTCTTTTTTTTGTGTAATTATTAGGTATATACAGAGAAGCGTCCAGTGTTTTTGTGTTATTGTATTGGCTGTGACTTAAACAAGCCAATTCGATTTCCTCTCAAATGTGACTTCATATAAGAAGAACCCTACCCCTCGATCGGCTTCACTGTTCTCTGTTCACTGTTCTATTTACTTCTTCAGATTAACATATGGTCATGTTTTGCACAGGTCCATCTTGGCTCTGGTGATCCATTCACTCCAGGTTATCCATCTTTCAATCACACCCAGTTTCCTCCAGCTAAATCCTCAGGCCTGCCGAGCATACCTGCCCAGACCACCAGAGCCAGCACAGCTGCAGCAATCATGAAGTAAAGCATGCAATCCTGATCAAAAAAACTTCAGTTCTAAAGAAATTCAGTTCTTCTGCAACATCATGTTTGGATTATGATTTCTAGGAATATGGGAGGTCGTGATCCACCTCCCGAATGGGCTAGTGGTGGTCTGCGAGAGGTAACATACAAGCTTGGTGGTGATGACGACATTGTCTCTGTGGAGGTTGACAACGCTCTGACCATGACGAAGATCTTAAACATGTTTGGAGTTGTCAAGGGTTTCATAGATCCTGGTATGCAGAAACAAATACAGTTTGCGAGTTGGTGTTTTGATGTTGGTGGTGAAGATCACGGTCTAAAATCTCCCAGGTCTTTGTTAAACGCATGGTTATCTTCTGGTTTAGACCGTTATGTGGTGATTGGAGCTCAGAGAGATGCCTGGGGTCCTGGATTTGCAAAGTCTACCGTTGGCACTAGTTTGCTACTTGAGTTAGCAAGAGTTATTACCGAGATGATAAGAGATGGTGAGTCAAAGTCTGGATGTTTTACAGTTGTCTATTCAACCCACTATGTTCTTCAAACAACATTTTCCCTTACTAGTTCTGATTAAACAGCAAACAATATACTGTTCTCCAGAATCGTCTTCTAGTTATTAGGCTATATGAAAATTTGTGACGATTCCATATATGTTTCTGGGACCATTGCAGCCACTTAGCAACACCCTAGCGACCACCTGGGACGCCATAGCAATGACGTAGCCACCATTTGCCACAGCCTGGCAAACAACTTGAATACAATAGCAGTACCTGTCATATACTAAATATGTATAACTATTCCATAGCAATACCTTAGCAACCATCCTAGCAGTCAATTTAAATATTAAAGTCACTGCTTAGCAACACCCTAGCAAATACCGGAGATTCTATAGCAATGACCTAGCAACCACAAAGCAATGCTTACCAGCCAGCATGTATACAATATCTACTGCATAGCCACACCCTAGTAACTACCTAGCAACTCTTTAGTAAGCACCAGAGATACTATAGCAATGACCTAGCAATCACAAAGCAATACCATAACAATCATTTTGAATATTGTACCAACTGCCTAGCAACACCCTAGCAAGCACTGGGGTTTTACTTGCAATGGCATAGCAATACCCAAGTACCCATCTGAACTGCCACAACCTAGCAGTACCCTAGTACTTATCTGAACTGCTGTACCAACATAGCAACCACCTAGCAAACATTTGATTTAATATATAATAATGAACTAGCAGTTATCTAGCATCACTTTAGAAACCACCTAGGCTAGCATTGTAATGATCTAGCAATCACCTAGCAACGCTATAGCATCCACTTTGAATACAATAGCAACTGCCTAACAACCATCTGCAATATAAGCAATCACATCGTAATAACCCATAGCAATGACATATTAACCAAAGAAGCAACTACTTGGGATACATTAGCAATCACTTTGAATACAATATCAATTGCCTAGTGACACCTGCACAACCACCTAGTTCAATCACCTAGCAACCAATAAGCAACAACTTGGGATGCCGTAGCAACAACTTTGAATACAATATTCAAACTGTTAAGTGACACCATACCAAAGTACCTGTGCACTCACCTAACAACCACTGAACAACCACCTGAGATGCCTTTAGCAATTACTTTGAATACAATATCAACTGCCTAGTGACACCAGAGCAACCACTTAAACACCACATGGGATTCAATAGCAGTGACCTACCAACCACATTGGTTACCACACTGACTGCTTAACAACAACCTAGCAACCTTCTGGGATACCATAGCTGTTACCTAGCCACCAGCTCTGAACATCCTAGCAACCACCTGTGATATTATAGCCATAATGAATCTATCCATGGAGGTTCCACAACAATGGCTTGAATCCAATCCAATAACAGCCACCTAGCAACCACTTCAAACGACATAGCAACATTTTACTGTTGGTTTATATCAATTAAAAGCTAATGCTTTTTAATGTTGTGTATTGTCTAGTGGGTTGTGTCAAACCAACATCCATGCATGTCTTCTAGTTTGTAATAGTCTTTGCTTTTTTTTTTTTTTTTAAATACAAGATGGATTCAAACCCAGGAGAAGCATCGTGTTTGCAAGCTGGACTGCTGGAGAATACGGCGCTGTGGGCGCCACTGAGTGGCTGGAGGTTGGAACAGCAGTCTGTCTGTACTATGTGTGCCATATAACAAAAAACACCCAGCTCATTGTGACTATTCAGCTGATCACCTGTAATGTTTTTTTTTTGCACCAACAGGGCTATTTGTCTTCTCTGAATATAAAGGCGTTCTCCTACATTAGCCTGGATGGAGTTGTCACAGGTGTCATTGTTTTAACTATGAAAAACAAGCTAAACTAAATAACCTATAAGAACCCGTTTACCTACTCATGATTAAAAAATTCTTGACAGGTTCCTCTTTCAAAGCAAGAGCAAGCCCGTTGATGTACGACTTGATAGAAAGTACTTTGAAAGAGGTAAGCTTTTCCAAGCAAGATTAGAAACTAGATTAATTTAGCAGAAAACTGATTTCCTGTTTTTGCTGCAGGTAGCTTCGCCCAGTGATCCCAGCAAGAGTTTGTACTCTCAAGTGCCAGGAAACAACTGGGAGGCAGCGGCGTATGTATCTATATTGAAACAACGCATTTTCAACAACGGTGACATCGCTTATTCGTTTATCTCATATCACATTATGATTATTGAGGTTGTGGTGGAGCTTATCCCGGGGTGACTGGGGGGACTGGGTGTGAGGCAAGAGTATACCCTGGAAAAGCCTGTGTGAATGTGCCGAGAACGTGTACAGACAAGGTTGACATGCATTTGAGTTGTAATTTATTCCCACAGGATGGAGCCGATGAGGATGGATGACCCCGCCTATCCATTCCTGGCCTTCTCTGGCATTTCGTCAGTCTCATTCCAATTTGCTGAGGTAACATTGTTATTAGAGTAATTATTATTATCATCATACTGTTGTTATATTTTGTACCAGTAAGACGACTTTCCCAGATTCCCGAACATGGTGGATTGTACTGAGTCGTGTCACGTGCCTTAATCCCCTATTAGTCGCCAAGAAATGTTACTATGCAGTCTTGAATTGCTTAAGATATACTTTTAAATCCGCCACAAATTGTGCCAAGCTGCCACAAACTATTTACCAATTTTTACCATTTACCTACTGAGGAAACCCTAAGAATTGTCAAGGGTTGTCAAGGACTGCTACCTTTCCTCTTGCTCCTACCACAATGTTTCAAGCTTTCATATTTTTTATTATTATTTATATAGACAATATACACCGATCAGCCATAACATTAACACCAACACCAGGTAAATTGAATAAACATACTGCAGATTATCAACTATACACCAGTAAATTGATGACTGGATCATGGGCACTCAAGGCTTACCTGTGCCTGCGGGGACCAAAGCCCAGCCCATTTGGCCCGATCTCACAGAAAAGGCAATACAGAACAAATTGAAAAAAAGTCATGACTGGCTAGGAAAGAAAGGTGCCAGGACACCCAGTGCACCACAGTCTGCTGCACACGGGGCTGACAAAGAGGCCAAAATTGTGATCCAGCATTCAAGCTCTGGAGATCCTAATTCGATCAAGCACCAATGAGACGCATTGGATAAAACAAGTCTGATCCACAGAGGCCCTATCTCTCAAAGGACACTCAAAGGATCCACCGCTAACGTCCCAATACCTGACACCACAGCACACACACACACACAGAGGTACTGTAGAATCATGCCCAGAGGGGCCAGAACTGCCCCAGTGGCACAAGGGAAACCTACTTTTAAGGTAGTTAAGGGTTTCATTTTGTGGTTTTTCATTGATTTGATGATCTGGACCTGGATGATTTCATCATTCAGTGCGCCAGTGTTTGCGTGTGATGGTGAGGGTGCTCATAATATTCATAGCTTTTGAATGCAAAATATAGTGTCAGTACCATCTACAAAGTCCAGAGGATTTGCTGCAATCCACCTACAAATAACATACACACTTTTACAATTTAATTAATTGATTTATTTTTAGTCTTATGACTCTATTTCACAATTTCAAACATGCTTGATTTCTCCTGATGTGCACTGAACTCTGATGAACTTCCTGACTTTTATCTTACAATGTTGTCCTGCTTCAGGATAGAATGAGGAAATGCAGTAAGGATCCTACAGAGTATCTTTTGTTTTTCTTTCTTCTTGTTTTTCAGAATAAACAATACCCATTCTTTGGCACCATGTTGGATACCAGAGAAAATCTAGAAACTAAAACATCTACAGGGTTGCTTGTGGTGGCCAAGGCAGCAGGTGAGGTCGCAGGGGTGATGGCTCTTCGGCTGGTTCACGACCACCTGCTGAGATTGAACGTGGAGAAATACAAGAGCGTCATGGGTATCCATGTGGCCAAAGTCAACAAAGAAGCAATGCGTCTGCAGAAGGTGAGGCGTTTACCCTGCACCGAGTTACCTTAGATAAACTTAACACCAACCTTACACTCTGGTCTATTTTGCTGTTGATTGTTTTGGATTTCTCAGAAATTTTCAAGGCTCATTCGAGGGCCAAGATTGTCTAATTATACTCATGCTGGTGTGAAAGAGTTCTTGAACTTGAACCCTAGAGTGAGTCTGTGAGCCCGCGAAACGCAAGGAGCAGAAAGCTCTGTCCTCCGAGTGTGTTACTCCGCCCCCAACGGTGCGTGAGCGAGCGGTTCGAAAAAGATGTGGTCGGCTGGCGTCATGGGGTTCGGAGGAAACACGTGATAGTCTTCGGCCCTCCTGGCTGGGTGGTAGTAGTAGCTTTAGTGTGGGAGCGCCCCCTAGTGACGGGGAGGAATTGGACACGACTAAATTAGGGAGAAAAATCAGGGGGGCGGGGGGATGAGAGATACTTAGTGCTCCCACATTAATCACGGCTCTACAGCCAATCAGGGGCGTCTGTGAGCCCGCGAAACGTAAGGAGCAGAAAGCTCTGTCCTCCGAGTGTGTTACTCCGCCCCCTCAACAAGTGTCAGTGAGATACAGAAATAGCCTAAAAGTATAATCATTAACGAATTTTGCAAAGGGTTATAATCCTGTGAGTTCTCATCACATTGTGTATGTAAGGAAATGCTCTTACATTATATTACTGTTAATTTTTGTTACTGTGCAACTTCATCAAGTGTTTAAGTTATCTCAGGTCATGATTTGTTTTTCCGTTCACATTTCTTCCACAATGTTCAGCGCCATAATAATTTGACCCTGAAAACAGTGATTTATTTTTTTTTGGCCTGGTAGTGTAAATGTATATGCCTTTGTTTTTTCTTTTGGAAACATGTATCAAATGTGTAAATCGGCCAACAACCAGTGAATCCTTTTGTTCACAACGGAGATTCAATCCTTGGTGTAACAGCTGCAATACAAAGGATAATTAAACCCATTCAGGTTTGTGCTGGGTGCAAAATATTATATTATAAAATATTATATAATATTATTAGTTTTATTTATTTATTTATTTTTACATTGCTCAAGCTTTTTTTTTGTGCAAACCAAACAGAAGGAATCAAGTAAGATGGTTCAAGAATGAAAAAAATTATATATTTTTTCATTTTTTATTAACATTTTTAAATTAAGTATTATTTTATCTTTTTATTATTATTATTTTATTTAAAATATTTTATTTAACCTTTTTTAATTTTAAAGTTAATTAAATTAGTAAATAAAAAATTAGTAAGTAAGGTTCAAGAATGTGGCTATGTGATGTAATTTCTATTCCTGTGAACATTAACCTGTGGCTGAAAACGAGGCACTTGTGTAAATCTAATGCATTCACATCGTATTAATAATGTGGGTGTGGGACGGGGTTGAGTGCATCACTGAATCATGAATACAGTACATTATTCCATTCCTGTAAATTAAGGCATGATGATCAACCCTCAACACAGGATTTAAATAGATCATCAAAATGAAGTCTTTTCAAAATATTTGTCCTTATTCAGACGTTCTATACTGTATGTGTGCTCACATTTTCAGTCCGGCCACCTGACAGAGCCCTTGCAAACGCAGTGCTTCATGTCAGCTTTGGGTTCATACAGTCGTGCTTCTTCTCGACTCGTCACCAGCATAGAAAACAGCGACCTATATGACCGCGAGCAATGCCGCTTCATCAACGACCAAATCATGGGGGTAAATCAAACTCCGTCATGATTGCATCATTGCCTGGTATGTACAGTACCAGGAAATGAAAACATTCCTTGATGTGTGTTTCTGCAGGTGGAGAGGAATCTGCTGTCTCCCTACGTGTCTCCTTGGGACACTCCGTTCAGACACATACTGCTTGGCGCTGGATCACACACTCTGGGAGCTTTGTGCACACATCTGGCCTTGATACTGAACACCACCGAAAGCGTAGACGCTGTCCTACTGAATAATCAGATCGCTCTGGCTGCCTGGACGATCCAGAGCTGTGCCAGTGCACTTTCAGGGAACATGTGGGACACAGAAAGGGAGCTTGACTAAAGGGTTTCAACAGATGTCGGAGTGCATCGGATTAAATACGGTGTTGGAGACATTGTGTAAATGATCTGACATTGATCAGACCTTTTTAAACATTGCACTGTGCCATATTTCAGCCTGCTGATGTGAAAGCAAGGAATAAATCACTTGGGGCAGGTTGTTATAGGGAAACAATCAATGCCCAACTTTTGCAATCACCAGCCTCACTTTTTTTCAAGGTTAGTCACTGTACTCATAAACTCCTCCGTCCTGAAGTTTCAAGTGTTGGGAAACGTACCGACTGTAACAAACTACTCAACCTGGAGACTCCTTCCAAAATTGTTACATAAGCATTTTCACCATATCATTGATTAAGCACACATTTAAATCGTTTATATGGACACCAATTCATGTAAAAAAAAAAAAGAAATCTTATTGCATCTAATCTTTTTCTAATTTTTCTTGCTGCTGGAACATAGAAAATCAATCAACACCTTTTAACCCATCAGAGATCTGGTGGTAAATTTTTTTTTTATTATTAATAAAACCACATTAAAAAGTGCCACTGTTTTTTTTTCTTACTTGATCTATCCTGCCACAAAGGGGCGCTACAGAGCAACAACACTGTTTTTCATCAGGAAAACAAACAGAAATGATAGAAATGTAAAATATACTATATTTAAGCTCCTAATGTAATGAAAATAAATAGTAATGATGCCTTGTATAATAAATAGTAAGGAATATTTGTTATACAAGGGTGTCTCTCAATTAGGCTAAATGTATGTGCATTAATTAAAAGAGGAGCTTACAAATTGAAGTGTTTAAAATGCTACAGCAGATTTACTCTTTTACTCACTCACTCATCATCTATAATGATTTATACTGTATACAGGGTTGCATGGGGGCCTGGAGCCTATCCCAGAAGACTTTGGGCACGAGGTGGGTTACAACCTGGACTGGGTGCAAATCCATCGCAGGGCACACACACACACACACACACATTATATATATATATATATATATATATATATATATATATATATATATATATATACACATGCTCATTGACACACTACGGGCAATTTGGAAACGCTAATTTGTCTAATGTGCATGCCTGTGGAAGGAAACCGGAGTACGCGGAGGAAACCCACCAAGCATCGGGAGAACATGCAAACTCCATTCGAGACCCGAGTTGGGAATCGAACCTGTACCCTGGAGGTGTGAAGCGGCAGTGTTAACTATAGTATATATATATATATATATATATATATATATATATATATATATATATATATATATATATATATAGCACAGAGAAGTTTTAAAAAAGTACATCCTTAAATTTCAGTTTAAATAGAATGAGGAATGCCGCTGTGTGTATTATATGTATTATATATGAAATTTATAATCTCAGAATTGTCTAAGAATTCAGAAGAGATGAGCTACATGGAGAAGGTGAGAAAATATGTCGCGGCCCCTTTAAGAGTGTTATGCAAGGTTGCCAGATTATATCCTAATAATGTCCTCTGAGGATTTTTTTTATTTTTTATTTTACAAAACAAAAACAAATGGCAAAACCTTTTACATTAAGGTTTAAACGAACTCTATCTTTATATTTATTTGGATATTATTTATTTGCTAATTTACGTAAGTGTTTTTTTTTTTTTGTGCAAGCACAGTGAGTAGGGATTTACACATAATGCCAACCCAGTTGCTAATAGAAGCATATGCTCATGGAGAGAAGAGAGGGGAGAGCGTGGGGAACTGAGCTACGCCGCAGACAAAGTGAGATTAACAGGAGGAAATACGAAAGGAACAAATTAACACCGAGTTATATATAGCAGCTAGAAGTTTACAAAAGGGTACAGCCTTTAATTTCGGTTCGAATTCAACGAGGAAAAGTGGAGAAGTTGCCCCGAGGAACGCCGCCGTGGATGAACTGACAGGTAGGAATCCGTGCCGGAGCCTCGACAATCAACTGGTGTTTGCTGCAATTTATTGTTAACACTTCGTATACATTATAACTACATTATATAAGCGAAGGAATATAAAACAAGCTTTTATCTAAGTATCAAACGTGGCTTAGATTAACAGGTTCCGTGCTGTCAAATCAAACGCTCTCGGTTGTGTCTCCAAACGCATGCTATCGTACTAAGTAGTACGCCAAAGGCGCACGCGGATTACGTAGACGTAGTGTTAAGCGACGTTGTACGCGATTTAGGACGCAGCCCGTGCTTATACCTGCGCGAGCGAATTGAAATGGCGCGAAATATCAGAGGAGGTGGAGAGCTGCACATCAATTAAAAAGTTTTTCCGTGTAAAAGTCCACATTAAACATACAAACGTCTACATATGAAGCACCCGAGTTGGTATTAAACACCCAGTGGATGTATTCCGAATGCATAAAAAGTAAAATGAAATAGACATCCAGTAATAAAGGTCTCTTTTTATACTGAATCACAGCTTTCACCTTTCAAATAAGCCTTTAAAGGTCAACTTCACTCTCGAGCACATGGCGTCTGTTTAGACAGCAATATTAGTGATGTGTTTAATGATTTTGCTTTTGAGTCTGTTTTTATCTAGGTAATTTTGTTATTCCTGTAAGAAGTTGGCGTTTGTGCCGTGATGGCGTCAACATGGCCTATGTGATCTAAAGACACAGAGGATGCAAAAGTGCAGAGGGATTTCTGATATCTCAAGTTAGCTGTGATGATGCCTTAACCCTTAAACCTTCGCCGAAAAGTGGTTCAATAACTGTCTGTGGGACGTCGTATTGAGTGACGTCACGTTCGGTGAGGTGCTTTGTTTCAGCATCTGGGGATTTTTGGAGGTCTAAACATAAAATTCGGAAAAAATTATGGAATCATGGTATCGTGATATCCTCTTTAAATAAATGTGCCCGCTGTGTTCGCCATCTTTCTGGGCCCGCTAATCCTGCTTGCAACTATATTTATAAATTGCGATTATTTTGTGCGGTGATGCATGTATCGCCCCACTTATCTTAAAATAAATAAATAAATAAACTTTTTACATTTTTAATTATAGAGATAATTATAGAGGTAATTCAGTGACCAGAATTGGCCAGGATTAGTTGGTTTTTAGTTTGGTCGTCCGTGACCTGTAATTGGCCAATCAGCCTCAGACATAAAGGATCCTGTACCGAGTGGCGCCACGGAAACACATTTTTATGGCATTACATTATCAAATGTCATACCTTGTAAACATTTTTAAAAGTCATGCAGCCTCCGATCTGTCTTTTTTTTCTCCAAACTCTGAGCGAATTAGTCTCAAACCCACTCTTTAAACACACACGCAACAGTCTCAAAACACAGCAAACACAAATTAGTTAGAAGCCACACGCCCGTAGCCGCTCAGCCTGCGCGCTCCCTGTCATGGTAAGTTTTGAGACTTTAAGGGCATTTGAGGTAGTAAATTGTCGCCATTTATGTTTAATTGAACAGGTGGTGAACAGAGATGACTGAGATGAGAGAGATGCGTGCTGCCCATAAAAATTGTAAAAAAAATTGGGAAAATTTTTAATATGGAAACGGGATATGTATAAAATTTTATAAGTAAAATTTTTATATTTTAATTGAATCGGCACCAAGGTATCGTGGTAATATATCGAGAGGTGACTGGTGATTCCTATCCCTATTTGTTAGCAACATACGAGGTGATGAACAGTGACGATATGGGCACCAGGGCGTTAGCAGGAATCTTACATCTTCAGTAGCGCTGTTTACGTTCAGTAGTATAGCAGTCTTAATATGAGGCCATGGTGTTACGATAATAACTTCTTACTTCTGTAATAGTTTGCATATGACGACAGGCTATGTAAACTTTCTGAAGAAGCTTTGCATATGTTCTTACATTCATGAAGAACTTTGTTTTTACCAGGTGTTTGTTAGCGCTGTTGGTATTATAGCGGAAAAGCCGGACACAGCAGGTTGTAAATTTGTTCATTTTTAAATTTTGGAAGATAATCAGATTAGGAGGTGAGAGCGCTGGACTATTTTGACTAAATGATTTGAGCTTCTGTTAAAGAATTCTAAGGTTCTCCAATTTCTTCACTTTGTGGATAGAAATCAGCCCCAGGGCGTGAAGCTATGCACCACCATGCATAACATCTAATAGAGCGCTCCTGTGTTTTGAATGACTTCTAACATTCCATTACTATCTCAAAACATGCAGAACTTCTAGTCAAAAATTACCTTCAGAAGGCTTTTTGCTTTCTTCATGTCGTCAGCTGCGAACTTATTCAGGCTTGAAGGTTCTGGTTTTTGGGAGGAGGAGCTTCTTTTTTGGATGTTAGCCTTTCAGTCCATGGTGATCTAAAACTGGCTAGAAGGTGATACAGGTGTTCCAGCAGCTTCCAGTTCATGGCAGATCTGTTCCTTTGATGGTTCCTGGGTTGTTCCTGACCATCTGACAGTTTGGGTCTTCTTCCAGATCTTGGCAGAAATGGCTCTACCTTTTGTTAACTCGTTGTTTGAGCTGATCTTCGAATCTGCAGTTGGTTAGAAATGCCTTTGAGAGACCTTCATGAAGTTTCTTTTATTTATTATTTTTAAACCTACCATCGTTTTTCTCAGGTCTGGGATATATCCAAAAGTCAAATATTACTTACTATACTTCCGTTTTCGTTTTGTTGCTTTAGCTGTAGGATTTTCAAGGGTCCAAAGGGTTCAAGTAAACTGTTACTCTAGGCTACTTTTGGCGCCGGGCCCGTAATCGTAGCAGCAATACATCAGCAGTGTAATTTGCTTGCCTAATACCGGGTATAAAAACTGTCAACATTACCAAGTCTGCGCTTGTATCCTGACAGCACAGCATGACTCATGTCTGGCCTGCAGGTAGGGCTGAATAGCGTGAGATTTAATGTACCTGAAAGACGGAGATGAAGTCAACTTTAATGCCCTCTCACATGATATTTCTGGCGAGTTAATGCCGTGTCAGGACTAGGCCTTGCCTGCAATTCCGTCTTTACGTAGGAGGAGGAGGCGCAGCCGTTGTCGAGTTACTGATGCCCCGAGGCTCCATGTTATCTCCACCGAGTTGCGATAAGCAGCCTGGCTTGTAACGACACGACACGGCTCGCAGACGAAGCCGAGCGCGCTGACCCTCTGCTGCTCAGGTACGCGGAGACGTTTCATGTATCGCATTGCAGGGTCTCCTGGATGTTGCGCTGGTTATCTGTCTTCTAGAGTCTCTTATCAGGAAGCAGCTTCGCACGCAAGTTATGTTTTTTAATACATTCTGTGTATACGAAACAGTTCCGTTATAGAAAATTAATCAACGATGTGGTGGTGTGGCGTGACCCAAGGCAAAGTGGCGTCATCTTACTGAAAGAATTAAGCCGCAGCTTCACAAACACACATCAGTTCTATTGCAAAAATTAATAACTGTAGTCCTTGTTTGTTTGTTTGTTTACAGCATCGGACCAAATTCATAAGGGCCCAAGCATTAGGACATCATCACTCTGAGAAATGCTGTTTCAATAGTGCTGCTGTCATAAATGTGCAAAGGCCCTGGTGTTTCTTTCTCAACTCCAGTTGGTTAGAAATGCGAACTGTTTGCAAACTGAAAGATTCCAACCTAACCGTTTACATCGACGCTTATCTGATGACATGTCTGTTCTACACTCAAACCATTTAATCAGAATTTTCTGAAATGTTCTGCTCACTGTGAGGTCAGATGTTAATCTGCTGGAAATATCGGAGAAGAAGAAGATGATGATGATGATGTAGTATTTTTCTCAGGCTTTGAAGTTAGTAGAGGTTTCTCATCTTTTCATAAAAATCCCACCCTTCTGCGTTACAAGGAATCAATCTTGTCTTTGATTGGCTAGACGATT
The DNA here is from genome assembly GCA_013621035.1 of Clarias magur. NCBI lineage: Eukaryota > Metazoa > Chordata > Actinopteri > Siluriformes > Clariidae > Clarias > Clarias magur. The sequence continues at coordinate 1,343,457 of QNUK01000083.1, read as the reverse complement.
TACTGCGTGTTTGTTCTCACAGTTTACTCAGAGCAAAATTTCTTCCTCATGGAAACCCGTGACGCCGCCTCATATTACCCAAACAAACAAGCAAAACGCTTTCCTAACCTTCAAGAAATCACATATTGTATAGAGAGAGAGAGAGATGAAGGATGTAACCTTGGGCCAGGCTCTCTTGCTGTCTTTCTTCAAGTATTAACTGGCGCAAAAACTCGCGATGAGGAGAAAATAAACCAAAAAGTTATGCACGTGTAAAATCTTCAAGGAAACACGATGGTGACGAAATCCTCCCTTGTAGGCACAAATAAATCAGACGGGTCCGGCAGTGTCATCCTTTTTAGAGAACATGTTTATTTAATTAGCCTGTAATTCTTCTAATCCTGTGAGGAACTTTTGTTTTACTTTTGAAAAAGTTTCCAAACTGGTAATCCAAATTTAGTTTTAAGTTTCTTATAAAAAGATGAAACTTGAACATCTTTTATTTTTCATTTTTAAATAACTAAAACAGGTTCGCAGCATTGATTGTGTTGTGTGTTGATGCGCGCAGAAACGCCGGTGCAGTTCGAGAGCTCATTATCATTTGATAAGCAGAGTGATGATGATGATGATGATGAAGAAATATTGCGTGTTTGTCTAACATTGGATTGCTTTGGGGGAAATCTCGGGCTTATTGTTACATCATGGATTATGAGGTCATCGCATAGCGATTTGGCAAACCCGAGATGTTTACCCATAGTGGAGGCGTGATGGAGGTAATGCAAGGTAGAGAAGAATTTGTTTTTAAATGATTATTATTGTGTGGAGTAGCGCTTGTTGAAAACCATACAGTCACAATCAATTGCAGTCTTGGGCACATGCAAATAAATGCTGTAGAGCAAGAATGATGAAACAAAGTAGGTGTTTGGTGTGACGGCGCTTTGAGGGCCCTTTAGTCTCGGGTACAGTTTGTGCAGATTCTTAAGGACTTTAGCTACCAAATTTTAATGAAAGTCCTGCAGAACTTTTCACAGGTCTTCTGGGGACTCTGACTGTCACACCTGCTGCATTTGGGATGCAAAACCTGGCAGCTTCCAGTTTGTTTTCTGTGGTTGGTTATATAATGCACTGCTTTCTTTTCTGATGTACTATATTACATTTTGTAGTTCTATTCTCAGTCCAATGTTTTACTGTACGCATGTGTATGTGTATATATAAATGATAAAAAAAAATTCAAGTAAAATGTGACTGGAAACAGGAAATATAATGTTAATTTTGTACAGATTTAACATTTTACAATTTTATTACAAAACTTTATAATGCAATCTTGCTGTGTTGCTTGGGCAGGTCAGTTGAAGTTCATCAATTGAAATAAAATAACATAAATTTGGATTTCATCTACTTACTTTCGAGGTGAAACTTAAATGCTCTTTAGAAGCTGAAAGAAATGGAGATGACATTTCTTGACATTGAATTTTTTTTTCTTTACTTTTAAATTTTATTTATTTATTTATTTTTTTGGATTTCCCCTCGATTTTCTCCCAACTTTAGTCGTGTCCAATTCCTCCCCGTCACTAGGGGGCTCCCACATTAAGGCTACTACTACCACTCAGCCGGGAGGGCCGAAGACTATCACGTGTTTCCTCCGAACCACGTGACGCCAGCCGACCGTATCTTTTCGAACTGCTCGCTCGCGCACCGTTGGGGGCGGCGTAACACACTCGGAGGACAGCGCTATCTGCTCCCTCCGTTGCGCGAGCTCACAGACGCCCCTGATTGGCTGTAGAGCCGTGATTAATGTGGGAGCACTAAGTACCTCTCATCCCTCCCCTCTGAGAGAGCTCGGCCAGTCAGCTCTCGCTGTAACCTCTCGCAGCCGAGAGGTCTAGAATCACCCGGGATTCGAACCGGCGATCTCCGGATGATGGGGCGAGGGCTTTTACCACTGCGCGACTCGGTGGCCCAAAAGTTTTTTCTTTTAATTTTTCATCCTTGACTTATCTTTGTTTTTTATTTGTCTTAAAAAAAACTAACAGAAAAAACAACAACTTTGTATTTTACACAATATGGTATATAAGCGATATAATGATGCAGGGCTGGGCGATAAAACGATAACAATATATATCGCGATATGCACATGATCGATATCCATAAGAACTGCGTTAGATAAAACGTTCGATATGTTTTATTCTTTGTCGGAAGAAAACAGGTTGCGAAGCTAGTTTGATTGCATTAACAAAGGCACTCGCTCTCTGGTAACCTAGCAATGTAGGGAGCGATACGCTAACAGCCAATCATGTAACAGCATCATGTTTGGTTGCGCCATACCATTGTCTCGTGCTGGTCTGCTGGATTCCTCTTCATAAGCAGAAAATCGGTGCCGCAGCGAGCGAGGAAATTGTAAATAAAAGAGGAAAAGTCAGTTTGCCAGTATGGCAATTTTTTGGATATTATAAGTCTGACCTTAGTCAGACCAGTGTCATCTGCAAATTATGCAAGACTGTCGTCCCCACCAAGGCTGGTAATACAACGAATTTGATGTACCACTTTATACCCCTTCCTCACCTACCCGGTTTCGTGCAGTGGCCGTACGTATAGTTTCATAATATACATTATGATTCACCGTGAGTTTTGCCGCTGTGATTACGTTTCCATCTTTCCGCGCGAAAAATTAAACATGTTTAATTTTTTGGCCGTCCTATCGGATGCTTGCGGACCTTGCAGAACTTATGGAACGTCGGCGGAACGTCGGCTGGCAATCGCGGCGGCTCATGGTGCCTAACACCGCATCTCACCGCAAGTCAAACCGCATAGGTGAGATAGGGGCCGCGCTCACCCTTTGGAGCACAGCTGTATTCAACCAACAACATCTGTAGCTGCAACACTACACAAGCAGCAGACCAACATGGAGAGGTGCCTCTGCATCAGTGCCTTATGGCAAAGAATCTTAAACGGTATAAGGATATAACGGAGGCAGTGGCATATCCAAAGATAGTGGCAACAGATAGCTAGCCAAAGACATGCTTCCGCTTAGCACTGTCGAGAAGACGGGTTATAAAATGCTTATAATAAACTTGCGCTAAATTCTCAGGTTTCTCTGTTTTCTTTCTGGTTTCTCTGTTACACTTTATTAAGCATTTCTTACATTTTCTTTCATTCTGCACTTTATCTCTTAAATGTTAAGAGATAATTAAGTGTTCATTGTGAATTTAGACTTTTGTTTACATTTTAATTATTTGAGTTTTCCATGGTTGTTGACATTTCTGTCTTAATAACTGAGCGGATTATGATCAGAGGAAGGTTAAGTTTAAAATAAAAGTGTTTAAACGTAAGATATTTTTCTCCTGGTCCTTGTTTTAAATGGGTCATAAAAAATATCAATAATTATCGATATCGACCGATATGAAACACTGATATCGTGATACAGTTTTCAGCCATATCGCCCAGCCCTATAATGATGCACACACCGTTCAGTCGTGACATTAAACCACTGACAGGTGATGTGTGTATAACACTGATTAACTCATTATAGTGGCAGCTGTCAAGGGGTAGGATTTGTCAGGCAGCAAAGGAACTGTCGGTTCATGAGGTCGATGTGTTGGCAGCAGGAAAAATGGGAGAGTGTAACAATAATAATAATAAAACTAATAATAATAATAATATGAGCGACTTGCACAAGGGCCGAATTGAACTGTCGAGATGACCGGGTCAGAGCAAATCTTCAAAACGACAGGTCTTCTGGGACATTCCCGTAAACAGATCAAGCTAATTCTTTTAAACTTAGCATTAGCTGTGTGATCCTGTACTCCTTGATGAAGAAAGGAATTAGACGTCAGTCTGCTGACTTCACATGACTCAACAGTCATTCTTCATGCAGTATGAGTAATGTTTGTATACTAATCTCTTAAAAGCTGCGTAATTTCCCTCTCCTGTCACACTCGGCTCGGATAAACAATACCGAGCTACTTCTGTGATCTCCTGCCTTTTGTTCATCATTCAGCAGGACGTGACCTCGCTCATGGATTCATAACACACACACACACACACACACACACACACACACACACACACGCACACATTTATCGAGGTGTATCGACTCATTACTAAGAGCAGCTCCTCCTAGTTTAAACACCTCGTCTGGTTCCAGTCCTGAGGCTCCTTCCTGTCACGCAGGGAAATCTTCACGCGGGAAATCTGTCTAATTATAGCAAGGTGATGATCCGGTGTCGTCATGTGGAGATTATTTCATAAGGCTTCTATAAAGCTGGATTTTTAGCGCCGTGCAGTTACAGTTATTCACGCTCTAGCGATGTGTGCAATGTGATAATCTTTCATATTATTGATTTTACAGTACACTCCAGTGGTTTCGCAATAGAGTGGAACCTTGGATTACGAGTAACTCGGTCCGCTAGCGTTTTGCAAGACGAGCAAAAAGTTTTTAATAAATGTAAACTTAATAAATGAGCGAGGTCTTGATATATGAGTAGTATGCATGCGCTTCGTCTGCCAAGCGTCGTGTGATCACAACTGAGCCAATGGTTTTTCTCATGTGCGTGCTTCGGGATTATGGGTAATCATCTCCCATGCTTTGCATCAAAATATATAGTCAAAATAGTCAACAGTTAGCCGTCAACAGAACGACACGGACGGTTCAGAGGTGATTCGCAGTGACTGAAGAAAACATCAGGTGAAAAGCAAAGACATTGGAAAAGAAGTGACAGGAAGTGAAGGAGAAGAAAGTCATATGTGATGTGTTTTAGTTACTTTTCGATACTTTGGATCAGCGTGTTGTTTAAGACGACATAACCTTGACTAACATCAGATGTGTTTTCTTGCAGAAAGTGCTCCCGTGAATGGCTTTATCGTTGACGTACGATAAGTAACGGCATTTTTTCATAGTGCACTATATACTGCAACAAGAGCGCATGTGGTTTGTTACTTTAGACATTACTCAGGAACCTATGTATTGTGATTTACATATCATGTGTCGTAGAAAAGCCTGACAGTCTTCGAGAGGCGAAGTTCTTGTTTTGTCCTGAGAATGTATCATGTTCCCCAGCTCTGGAGTACCTCAGGGCTTCATTTTAAGCCCAATTCTTTCCTCAGCGTTTCGTTTCTGCTCCTGTTTTACTCTGAAGCTTCTGGGTTCTGTCATGTATTCGCTCGTCATTATGAGACCTCAGAGCTATTGTTATGATGTATCTTTATACTTGCATGCCTGGAGACGTTTCACATGGCCGTATTGCTGACGTCTAGGGTTCGGTGTCTCGGTGTACCTGGGCGTCTCTTTGAAATAGGTCTAAGTGTAAGGCGACCGCTGGCCTCTTTCTAAAACACGTCTTTTAAACCTAGTGACTTTTTGTTCCACGCTTTCGTCTTGTCTATATTAATAAAAATAAAAATCAAGGTTAAGGAAGGGGTTGTTCGTTGTTTATTGTGTATTGGCTCCTCCCACGTTCACCTTTTATTCTTCTAAAAAACTAAAGAGAAAAAATCTGCAAGAGGAACTGTAGAATTGTACAATGTTAATAAAATATATAAAAGAAAACAAATAAAAAAAGAAATTAAATGAATGAAAGTGTAAAGAACCAAAAAGGTGTGAAGAAATTTATGAAAATGAGAGTAAAGAAGAGAAATGAAAAGAAAGCAATATAATAAATTACAATAGAAAAGAACAGAAGTCATATTCAAGGAAAGAAATGAAGAGCACAAGTGAGAAAAGAGGGAGAGAGAGAGAGAGAGAGAGATTGACATAAAATATGAGAAATTTAAAATAAAAAAAGATAGAAGAGAAGCGATGTGTAAAAAGGGGGAAGAGGAAATGAGAGAGAAAAAAGAATGAAGGGTGAAGGGTGGGGAAAGTTAAAAGAGAAAAGGAAACATGTGGAGACAATAGAAAAAGAAGGAACGCCAAGGGAAGGGAAAGAAAGAGTGAAAAAAGGTAGGGGGGGACAGGGTGGAGAAGGAGACACTGAAAGAACTTGATAAGAAAAGAAGAAAAAAATAATGAGGGGAAGAAGAAAGGAAAGGAAAGGAAAAAAAAAGGAAAAAAAATCTATCTATCTATCTTAAGTTAACTTTCATTTAGATTGTATATACGTAAGGTGAAGAGAAATGAGAAAAGTGAAGGAAAAGGGAGAGTAAAGAAAAGAAAGTGGTTGAGGACAGGAAAGGCAGAGCAGAAAAGAGAAGAGGACAAAAAAGAAGTGAAAATTAAATGCAAAGATGTGAAGTGGAGCATAAAAGGAAGTAAAAGAAAATAGAAAATCTAAGAATGAGAAAAGGGAAGTGAGGAAGGGAGGTATTAAATAAGAAAAGTGGAGAAAACAAAAGCAGAAAAGAAGTGAAATGAAGGGGAAAAAAAGTGCTTTATTTTTGGATAGTTTGGATCAATGTACTCAAAATTCCCAGAATGCAATGCTGCAACTCGATGCAGAGTTACAGCACAGACTTGGCTCAAGGCGACAAGCAGAGAGAGGTGATGATGATGGAGGTACGAGCACGTGGTCGTCTGGTACAGAGGTGGGACAGGCGGGCAGAATAAAGAGCCAAAGTGTTGCCGCTGCCGCATCGCTCGCTTTAGAGTGTGGAGAATCGGGGGCTCGGTCCCGTCACATCCGCTGATCTGGATTTAACACGCTGATGAACGGAACTATTGATCAAGTTTAAACTGAATAAAAATCTAAACTCTGTCTGCTGCTCCCCTGGACCTGTTCAGATCTAGTGACCTCATCACAAACCAAACCTCTCGCCTGGAAGTCGCTCATGTGTCACTCGCTCCCACGGTGAAACCATTCGGCCCGGGACTCGGAGGAAACACGGCGCTCAAGTGCGACGGGACAAAAGTGCCCTTTGTGTGCTGGACTGCAGAAGGGGGCGGAGTCTCTGCTTTTTCCACTCCAGGTGGGCGTACAGTGGAGGAGTGAATCGGGCCGGCGCCAGGAGACATTCCCAAGAGTCCTGATGATTGGTGGCTCGTCAGAGACTCCGCCCACTGACCCACTGAGCTCTTTCAAAGCTGTTAACGTCCTGCAGCTCCGGGAGGTTCTCAGGTGTGACTTGTAGCTTACGCAGAATAAAGAATCCAGGGACGCCTGATGAGGACTTTCTAGTAAACAGTGTATAGATTTTTATTATTTTTTATTTTTTTTTTAATTCTGTGATGTCTGACTTTGCAATTAGACAAGGATTACTATTGCTGACCCTACTATTACTAAATACTGTTAATAATAATAATAATAATAATAATAATAAAGTAATAGCGATCTTACTATTTCATACAGGCCTGAATGGCATTAAGGAAATATTACATACACGCATCGAGAAAGAGAGAACAAGCATTTTAAACACAAATTAGGCTTGTAGTTCAATTACAGTGAAATTCTATATAAAACTTTTAATGTAATTAATGGTGATTTTGTCAGATATTTTTCAACTTGAGTCTTAATCCCGGGATAAATGTTGTTGTTGTTGTTGTTACTATTATTTTTTTTATCATATTTAGTCAATCTTACCCTATCTTTTAGTCAAGTTTTAGTTTTAAGGATCCCTTAAGTGTTTCAATCAATGAAAACGTAACATTTTAGCAGTTATAAATATTATTATTAATTAACCCTACAATCAGTCTAGTCTAGTCTAAACCATTTTTTTTAGCAAAAGAATTATCTTAACATTCGTTATAATTAAAAATAACATTAGTTTTATTTTTTTTAACCCACATTTTAGTCTCGCCATTTTTCGTCAACAATATCGCATGCTGATTTCGTTTTCGTTGACGAAAGTAACACTACCGTAAGTAGTTTTAGATTCTATTTTTTTTAAAAAGATGAAAGCCACCTAACTAGAAAAGAAAAAGAAAGCCTAAGTACTGTATGAAAAGTACCTGAGCAGTCTACAGTCTATTTCTTAAAGTATTATAAACATGAATGAAGCTAGTAGTTCTGTGACCATTAAATTCTGTCTAGTAAGTTTAAGGTAACTTTTATTTAGATTTCATATATTTTTTTAAAGAGGAACGCCAAGTTTCCCTTTGTGAATGCTGCCTTTTGAGGAGTTTTAATCAACTACTATGTTGCTTAAAGTTTGGAAACAACTTCCAGTTCTACAACAATTCTGTATTTTTTTTATTTTTATTTTTTTATCGCGGATCTTTACTTTAGTCTGGAGCATCCAAACTTTTGATTGACTCCATAACCACAGCCAACCTGTGTCTAACTGATGAAAATCTGGACATTGGACAGCAAAGAGGGGGTGAGAGGATAACTTCAACTCAAACATGTGTGTACACACCATCATTCACCAACACCACTTGCACGTTATATGAACTCAGCCGGGAGTTATTACCACATCCCACGTATAGTCCTGACCTCGCACCATAATTACATTCCCACATGTTTTTTTGGCTATTAAAGGAGTTCCTGGGGGGCCAGCGTTTCAGACGTCATGGCTCCTTCATGTGGCTTTTCTTGTGGTTGTCATTAAGTCATGAAGCGCAGCGAAGAACAACACTGCTGTTAGGACGTGAATTGATATGATGTTATTTTAGTTTGCTCAGCTGATTTAAGAGGAAGCTGTGTGGCCATTCAGGCAGGAGAATTAGGAGGTGTGTGTGTGTGTGTGTGTGTGTGTGTGTGTGTGTGTGTGTGTGTGTGTGTGTGTGTGTGTGTGGAGGGATGGTCTGGTTTGAGTGTATTATTCGTGCTGACTAATCTCCTCATATCAGCAGTTCTGTTTAACATTGTACACTAAGCAGAGCGTAATTCAGCCGCTTCAGTAAATACGGCATTGTTCCAGAGTCGGGACACGGAGGAGGTTTGATGAATAACAGGGAAGCTGCGCGTTAAAGAAACACTGGTCAGCTTTATGTTTCCAGAGAAATGGAGGACGAGCGATGAATGAATAGACACAGTGTGGCCCTGAACTGCTGTGACATCATCAAATAAATAAACAAACACAGATCACGAGCTCGTCCAGTACGACACTTCAGAATAAAACTTAACACATACTGTAGCACATCAGTAACAACATCAGGACAAAACCCAAACTGATCAGTTGCGGTGTAATTTGGAGTTATGCCAAAAATAGCAAATAGTGCAGATGCGTTTTTCTTTTTAATATCCTTTATTTATATATCTCAAAGTTGAAATCATGATCAGAAATCATTCATAACGGACCCCAGCAAAGCTGTGGCCTCTCTACCGGTCAGTTTTATTCAAAGGGGTGTGGCCTCTCTACCTGTCATTTATTATCAAAATGATGGGGTGTGTCTACTTGTGAGTTTTATTTTTTAAAAGGGGTGTGGCCTCCTTACCTGTGAGTTTTATTTTTTAAAAGGGGTGTGGCCTCCTTACCTGTGAGTTTTGTTCAAAGGGGGTGTGGCCTCCTTACCTGTCAGTTTTGTTCAAGGGGGGTGTGGCCTCCTTACCTGTCAGTTTTGTTCAAGGGGGGTGTGGCCTCCTTACCTGTCAGTTTTGTTCAAGGGGGGTGTGGCCTCCTTACCTGTCAGTTTTGTTCAAGGGGGGTGTGGCCTCCTTACCTGTCCTTTATTGTTCAAAGGGGGTGTGGCCTCCTTACCTGTCCTTTATTATTTGAAGGGGGTGTGGCCTCTCTACCTGTCCTTTATTATTTGAAGGGGGTGTGGCCTCCTTACCTGTCAGTTTTATTTGAAGGGGGTGTGGCCTCCTTACCTGTCAGTTTTGTTCAAAGGGGGTGTGGCCTCCTTACCTGTCAGTTTTATTCAAAGGGGGTGTGTCCTCTCTACCTGTCAGTTTTATTCAAAGGGGGTGTGGCCTCCTTACCTGTCAGTTTTATTTGAGGGTGTGTGGCCTCCTTACCTGTCAGTTTTGTTCAAAGGGGGTGTGGCCTTATTACTTGCCAGTTTTATTCGACAGGGGTATGGCATTGCTATCTATCAGTTTTATTCAAAGGGGGTGTGGCCTCCTTACCTGTCAGTTTTATTCAAAGGGGGTGTGGCCTCCTTACCTGTCAGTTTTATTCAAAGGGGGTGTGGCCTCCTTACCTGTCAGTTTTATTCAAAGGGGGTGTGGCCTCTTTACCAGTCTTTTCATCAAAAGCTAATCATATTACATTAATTTGTTTGTTCATTTGTTTATTGTTGTGTGTGTTTCTGTGTTTTAGATGATACCGTTTTGCCGCGAGCGCTGTATTAAACCATGGACTGGACTGACAGCGAGCCCGAGCGCTGTGTGACCTCTGCATGCACACACACACACTCGCTCGTGTCCAGGGACTGAAGTGATCAGGAGCTCCACAGCACACAGCTGGTAAGTTGACACAGCTTGGGTTACGTGTGTGTGTGTGTGTGTGTGTGTGTGTGTGTGTGTGTGTGTGTGTGTGTGTGTGTGTGTGTGTGTGTGTGTGTGTTTGTGTGTCCATCACCTCAGTAAAGTTTTATCCCATGATCCTTTGTGGTTTTGTGTTGTAGTAATGTGAATGCCCACTCAGCTTGTGTCAGGCTGTTAGTTCAGGATGTGCGTACACGTGTGTAGATGTGTGAATGTGTCCCTTGGCTCAGGTATGCCGAGCGTGCTCGCTGCCGCATAGCTCTCTCGCGTCGCCTCGTCCATCATTAGTCGCGCGGCATCGCTGTCCGGAAGCTGAAAGGCAGAGCGCCGAGCGTATCTCATTCCTGTTATGCCTGGAGTGCCGTTATTCGAGCCTCCACGCCTCTCGCCCGCTTTACCCCCCGTCTGCAGCCTTGATCTGCCCTTCCACACGCTGTCAGCCATTCGCACAGCTCCTCTTTCGTCCGCGATGAAGCGAGCGGTTGAAAAGGGATTGTTGCCTCACAGAGATCCGTATCTCCGGAGGGAAACGTTTAGACACAGCAGGCTGAAGTGTCATTATATGTGTGTGTGTGTGTGTGTGTGTGTGTGTGTGTGTGTGTGTGTTTGTTTTTTGAGCAGTTTATTTACGAGGATCATTTATCCATTACAGAAAGCAGCATTTCCATCCATTAGCGCTGGATTTTATGTAACGATTAAACACAACAGGGCGTTCTGTTTAAACAGTGGCTTCTTTCACTGTTATTAAGTGACATGCCAACCTGTTGTGTGTGTGTGTGTGTGTGTGTGTGTGTGTGCGTGTGTGTGCGTGTCGTTTTGAGACTGATCCACAGCACTGACACTGGAGACTCCTTCCGTAAACGTTTCCTCACAGAGCTGCCTGGTGTCTTTCTTCAGAAGCGTTGCTCTGTTAATATGAACCTGTGATCAGTAGCTGCACTCGTGTCAGAGCGTCTGTTCTAGAACGTTCCTCAGCACCTCTGTGTCTGGAGCGAAGGTCACATGACCACACGTGCAGCAAGATGCCGTGAGTTCATGCAACGTCCATAACTCTGGAGGAGGCTTTATACAGCAGTCACTGTGCAGTGAAGGGGGAGGTGGGCCTATTTTTACCTGTGTGTGTGTGTGTGTGTGTGTGTGTGTGTGTGTGTGTGTGTGTGTGAGTGTCAAAAATAGTAGTAAGTGCGGCTGTAAATGTCTGGAGTGCCGAGACTGACGGCTCTGTCCTCTGGACTAGAGAGCTGGAGGAGGAAGAGGAGCAACGTTATTTTAACAAGATTCCCTCTGATTTTTTAGCCTCTTCATCTTTGCCCGTCTCTCTGCCTCCTACTCTACTTGTCTCTCTCCTTGTCTCTCTGTCTCCACCGCCAGTCTCTCTCTGCCAGACTCTTTACCTCCTGCACCACCTGTCTCTCTCTGTCAGTCTCTCTGCCTCCTGCACTACCTGTCTCTCTCTCTCAGTCTCTGCCTCCTGCACCACCTGTCTCTCTCTCTCAGTCTCTCTGCCTCCTGCACCACCTGTCTCTCTCTCTCTGTCTCTCTGCCTCCTGCACTACCTGTCTCTCTCTCTGTCTCTCTGCCTCCTGCACTACCTGTCTCTCTCTCTGTCTCTCTGCCTCCTGCACCACCTGTCTCTCTCTCTCTCTGTCTCTCTGCCTCCTGCACCACCTGTCTCTCTCTCTCTCTCTCTCTCTCTGTCTCTCTGCCTCCTGCACCACCTGTCTCTCTCTCTCTCTCTCTCTCTCTCTGTCTCTCTGCCTCCTGCACCACCTGTCTCTCTCTCTCTCTCTCTCTCTGTCTCTCTGCCTCTCTGCCTCCTGCACCACCTGTCTCTCTCTCTCTCTCTCTGTCTCTCTGCCTCCTGCACCACCTGTCTCTCTGTCAGTCTCTCTGCCTCCTGCACTACCTCTCTCTCAGTCTCTCTGCCTCCTGCACCACCTGTCTCTCTCTCTGTCTCTGCCTCCTGCACCACCTGTCTCTCTCTCTCTCTGTCTCTCTGCCTCTCTGCCTCCTGCACCACCTGTCTCTCTCTCTCTCTCTCTCTCTGTCTCTCTGCCTCCTGCACCACCTGTCTCTCTGTCAGTCTCTCTGCCTCCTGCACTACCTCTCTCTCTCTCAGTCTCTCTGCCTCCTGCACCGCCTGTCTCTCTCTCTGTCTCTGCCTCCTGCACCACCTGTCTCTCTCTCTGTCTCTCTGTCTCCTGCACCACCTGTCTCTCTCTCTCTCTCAGTCTCTCTGTCTCCTGCACCACCTGTCTCTCTGTCAGTCTCTCTGCCTCCTGCACTACCTGTCTCTCTCTCTGTTTCTGCCTCCTGCACTGCCTGTCTCTCTCTCTCAGTCTCTCTGCCTCCTGCACCACCTGTCTCTCTCTCTGTCTCTCTGTCTCCTGCACCACCTGTCTCTCTCTCAGTCTCTCTGCCTCCTGCACCACCTGTCTCTCTCTCTGTCTCTCTGTCTCCTGCACTACCTGTCTCTCTCTCTCAGTCTCTCTGTCTCCTGCACCACCTGTCTCTCTCTCTCTCTCTCAGTCTCTCTGTCTCCTGCACCACCTGTCTCTCTCTGTCTTCAGTGCTACCTGTTTCTCTCTGGCTTTTTAAGTCTTTTTCTCATTTCACTTTGAAATTTTTCATGTAATTTTTTGTTTTTAGTTAATTTTTACTCTTTCTTAATGACTTTCTTTCTCTCTCTCTTTCACACACACACACGCGCGCGCACACACACACGCGCGCACACACCCGCGCGCGCACACACACACATATACTCATCATCTTACACTGAGATCACTTTACGCTCTCTCTCTCTCTCTCTCTCTCTCTCTCTCTCTCTCTCTCAGCGTACCCCTCCACCTGTGTTGCCCCCTGCTGTGTTTTCAGAGGCGGGGCGTCTCCGCTCTTCTCCTCTACCCCTCATCAGGGTTAAGAGGAATGTTTAGACGTTGCTGCAGATGTGTGTGGAGATTAGGAGGTGAGCCGAGGACATCCTCCACCTCGCCCTTTTATTCGGCTTTCGTTTGCTTCGTTAGGAGGAAGTGAAGGACATCTCTAACACGTCCTTAAAGGAATTTGTCCTCTACCTAACCCCCCGGTTCTTCCACTCTCTGTTTTCATCTCGTCACACTTTATTATCAGGAGCGATTTTATTTCACTACCTGCCCCCCCCCCTCCCCCCAACAGGAAGTGTGTTGCAGGTTGACGGAGTCATCGGCGCAGCACAGCGGATGAGGCAACCGCTCGCATAGAGCGTCTCTGTTCTGCCGAGTCCACACCCACGCACCCACACATACACTCATTAACTCGACCGTGTTTTGGAGCGCTCAGGATAGTCGCCCACGCAGTCAAAAATCCATTCTGCTGCTGCTGCTGCTGCTGCTGTCGCAAGCAGTGTGTGAGACACCAAGACACTGTGACATTGTTCAGTTTTTGTGCAGTGTTGTGTAATGACAAACGTCTCGTCAGGTCAGTTAGAATCAGGTACATTATCCTGTTTGAATAATGCTTGTTTATTTAAGATGTGTACTAAGTATATTTATTTTTTCGAAGGAGTCTCCAGTGCCAGAGGAAAGTTTTCTTTGACACAGGGAAGGACACGAGATGTTTTCCCTCACCGAAAAGGAAAGACAATAACTTGTAGCAGAAATAAAATAATTGTGTTTTGTTTTTTTGTTTTTTGTAAAAGCTTGTTGTGTAAAAGGAACAAAGTACTTGAGGTTATTGGAAAGTAATCCATGTATCGTTTGGTCATTCTTTTAATTTGATACAGAAATGAACACACAAACTGTGGAGACCATTAAAATTTTTTTTTTTTTTAATATTTGTTGTGCAAAGCAAAATGAAACAACGAATACCGGCTCATTTTTCGATTTCTGACTTTCTGGCTCAAATCAAAAATTGGAAGAAAAAAAAAAACGATAACGAGCGCATGTAAATTGCCGTGCACTGCTTACACAAAAATAAAAATAAAATAAGAATAAACAAAAATCTATACAATAAAACAATGTGTAGAAACAAGTAAAAACTTCTGCATCATGCCACTTGTGTGGAGGAAAAAAAAGGAGGGGGAGGGGGAGTCATTTTTCAGGGTTTTTCTTTTTTCTTTTTCACTTGATTTGATTTGAGCACACAGTCAGAAATTTGTGAAACAAGTTGCTGTCTGTTTTTTCATTTGGTTTTGAAAACGAATGTTAAAAAAAAAAAGGGTTTTTTGGTCATTTAAAAAAAACTCGTATTGAAAACGAAAGATGCACGGATTAAAAATCGATAATTATCTGCTTTATTTGGATTATTTTCCTACTAACATTTCCCCGCATTTCCTCAGAGATAAAGCGCTTAAAGCATAGACTGAGCGACTTTCTACATGGTCCAGAAGGCGCAGTTAAAGTAAGAGTAACTTTGCGTCAACACCTGATCAAAATCGAGTCGAGGGTCAAACTCGTAACGATTCATTCATGTGTGAAAACGATTCCTCATCAGGGAAGGAAAATCTCCATAGATGTGATGTACCGGTGATTCAGTACATTCAGGTGGTCAGCTGTCTTCATTTTTGTTGCCACATGACGTTGCTGAGTCTCGACCTGAGCGACTGAATCAACCCCGGATCATAACACTGTCTCCAGAGGCTTGTACAGTGGACACTATGCATGATGAGTGCCTCGCTTCATGTACTTCCCTTCTTACCCTGACACACCTATCACTCTGGAATAGAGTCAATCTGGACTCATCAGATGAGCCACATGACCTTTTTCCATCGCTGCAAAGTCCACGTTTGATGCTCACTAAAAAAAAAAAAAGTGTTTTTTTTTTTATCGACACATAGCTGTTTAGTCCCAATCCTGCGAATCCTTTTCATCACATGTCTGTGTCTAAATTCCTCACTTTCATTATTAAACATATTTCTACAATGCAACTTCATCAAGCGTTTAAGTTTAATTCTTTACTCTTAACCCAGTTGCTTGTCCTGAGACATTTTATTTGGTGGTTCAAGCCCCAGCACCGGCCCAAGCTGACACTGTTGCACCCAATGAGGGGGCGCAGGAATCTTCTCATCATATTATAATACCTTACAATAGGCAAAAAAAAAATCGAAAAAGTATACAAATACAGCAAATTGGGAAAATAAATGGCAGTCTCTTACTTGGCTTGCCGTGACTTTACCGTTACATACTATAAGAGCACCTGCAAATTGCAAAAATATGTAGTCAAAAAATATTTATAGTTTAAACCCTAAGTATGCCCCCAAATATGCTTCCAAAACACTTGCATTTCATTTCAAATACATTACCTTGCAAAAAAAAATGAAACCTGAGAATGTTCCTAAGTCGGATTTGTTCTCAAGTCCGACAGAGAATTTCTTATACAGTATGGCTGTGAAACGAATATACAGTGTAAAGCATTCCGATCCACATGACCAAATCTCTCCCTTTTACAAATCTCTCCCGTAAATACGGTAATAATTCAGCATCCCAAGCTGTTTCCTCTACAGTCGCTTTGCGTTCTCTCTACAGTGCTAAACAATTTATACAAGATTATATTTCACATGGAAATTTAGCTGAGTTTGCGTTAATATTTTTGTTACAAAAAGAGTAAGTGGTGTTGTTCTTAATAGTTTAATGTTAAAACACATGAAAAATTATATATATCGGCACCAAAAAAATAATTCTGGAGGATATTTGCGGTTTATGTGAAATTGCAGGGGTCTTCACGAACAATTATTAGTTGGGTTCTAAGAAAAAAATCTGCAAACGACTGTAGCCTCGAAATCTGAAGCGCGACTTCATGGTCCTCTTTTAGTACAGTGGATAGTCCTGTGCCTTTCCCATAGAAAACAGACTTCAGATGAGCTCAAAGAAAAAAGTTTAACGGTTTCAGGTCTGCTGTTTGGATGCAAAGTGGACCAAATTGAGTCCAAAGTGAGTATTTATTTATTTATTTATTTATTTTTCTAGGTCTAATTTCTAGTAAAAGTTCAGATATTTTAAAATGGACCATGTGGGAAAACACCCTTGAACAGACAATCACTGAACAGATAAAAAAAAAAAAAAGCCTTGAATCATCAACATTTTTTTTGCTGCTCTGCTGCCTCTAGTGGTGGTTGTGTGAAATGCATCAACCTTCTACAATATCACAGCTGTGCTGATGAAACCTCAGTGAACTGAAGAGTAAAGTGTGTGTGTGTGTGTGTGTGTTTGAAGGTCAGGCATGAGTGATGGAGTGCATACACGTGCACGGGTTATCAGTCAGTGCTGAAAGAGGCACACACGGTTATAAACGGGGAGAGAGAGAGAGAGAATAAAAAGCCTTGTGGAAGCCATTAAATTTGCTGTTGTAATAATTTAATCCCTGCGATTTACTCTGTGACTCAGTTTAGATTGAATGCATCACTTTTTAGAAATCTCAATGATCATAAAATAATTTATTATATCACATTGTTCATCAGAGCGGACGGTTTTAATATCCCGTCATATGGCACGGGGCGTTCAAGTCAAACCGGGACTTGTAATAACAGAACACAGTGACAACTCAGTTTATTTGTCTATATACTGGATGTGAAGTCTTCTATAAATATCATGTGTTCATTCACCAGAAATGAGAAAGGTCATCACAGGTCCCGGTTTGACTCGAACCCCCATGGATAAAAAAAAAACAAAACAAAAAAAAAAACTTCAAGGCATGAGATGGAAAATACAGACGAGAGGAATTTCACAAATGTGACCATTCACATTTATTTTTGTGCACACAATTTAAGGACAGGATTTAAAGTCTGCCGCGTGTCGTTTGGAAACAAACAAACAACAACAACAAAAAAACTACGAGTGTAAACCTCATGCACGTTTTATTTTTATTTTTTGCTGATATGACCGAACCTGCTACGCTATAACATAGTTTTTTTTTTTTTTTTCTCCATATAAATTGACAGACTTTGTGTTCAAGGTAAGTGATGAGCATAACTGTAGAAGGAATAAAACGTATGATGTCATTCTATAATGAATAACTTTTTGCAGTCAAGGTCACATTGCTGGTGCTGTAAGAGGAAGAAAAGACTTCAGGGTGTTGATTAATTTTCTATAACCTGTGATTATGGAGTGGAGCTGTTAAATATTGAGACAAACATCAGATTAACACGGGAATTTATAGCAGAGAGAGAGAGAGAGAGACACACACACCTGGGTCACCTCGTCTCTTTTCCTCTTTGCTCCTCTCGAGAGCTTCATAATCCCCTTTCCTCATCTCATCTCCCCTACTAATGCACCTGTTCATTCTCTCTCTCTCACACACACACACACACACACACACACACACACACACACACACACACATATATATACAGTAGAGTGTTTCCTGGCTTTGGCATAGCTCACATGTCTGCTCAGGACTTCCTAGAAAGATGCAACAAGAGCTGAGATTAAGGGCGTTTTCACACTGGGGTCCCGGATCCGTTTCCGAGTACACTTGGCCCCGGGACCAGTTGATTTTTGTCTGTGAGAATGTAAACAAACCAACTACCTCTCTACCGCCACCTACTGTTTCCGGTTGTGTAAATACGCAAGTGTGCCCAGGATCACAATCGCTATTACAGTGTGAACGCAGACCTGCGGGGGAGATTGGGGAGGGGGAGAAATCGTGCTCGGGTACAGAACAGAACAGATCGTTACCAGTGTGAAAACGCCCTAAGTGAGTGTGTATTCACATTCTCTCTCTCTCTCTCTCTCTCTCTCTCTCTCTCTCTCTCTCTCTCTCTCTCAGTCCTGGATTCTTCCCCTGACTCTCCTCTCTGCTTTCTGGGAAGTTTGATCAGAGTCGTGTTCCTGTGGGAGACTCCTCCCTTTTCATGTTAGATGTTAGATGATGGACCAGATTAGGATCCAGTGAAATAAATCAGGATTAATCTCACATTTATTGTTCACTCTGAGAGGTAACGTTTCTGGGAAGCAATCAAATGTATGCACTATATTGCCAAAGATATTCGCTGACCTGCCTTCATATGCATATGAACTTAAGTAACATCCTTAATTCTTAATCCGTAGGGTTTAATATGATGATGATGTTGATGGTGATGTTGGCCCCGCCCCCTTTTTCTTCAAATTTTTTGGGAAGGCTTTCCACAAAGTTTAGGAGCGTGTTTATTTTTTATTGATCGATTTATAGCTTTTCTAGACAGCAGTGACGAATACACTTCAGATCTGAGAAAGCATCATACATTTTAAACTCGTATTCATTGGAAGGCAAAAATATTCCATTCTCTTATTATTTCATGTAGATTATAAAGAAACTGAAACCAGTAGAATAGCTGAAGATTTTCCATTCCTTAACTCGCATCAAGTGGGTCTCGCACGCACGCACGCACACATGCAACGCGACTGTCCTGCCACAGTATCCTCGCTCCTTATGGAACAAGCCTGTGTCAGGGACAACAAATCAAAACACCGTACTGAAGATTTTTAAATAAACACATACATCAGTCAGTGTATATTCAATCACGGCGACTCATTAATAAGCAGCGAGGACGGGCATTTCTTTATACACATCTGTTCCTCTCATCATGCAGAGTGTGTGTGCAGCTGTGCTGAATAGTCGCTCGCCGAATAGTCGCTCGCCGTCGGTCCGCGCACACGAAGCGGCAAGATAAACCTTTGCATATTGCTAATTTTATATCTTTTAAAGAGACTCAGTAATATTTCCAGATTGGCGACGGCATGTTGATGCGGCTCTGGATTTTGCATCAGTTCATGTATATGTGAGGTCATGTGATTGATGATATGAGGTCATGTGATTGATATGAGGTTATGTGATTGGTCAGTTGAGACAACACGTCTGTAAAAATTGAGAGATTATCTGTTGATATCGATTGGTGGCCAATCGATCGGAGCACCCTTAGATTTAGCTGTGGATGTAGTATCTATTAGAGCAGTCACCTCCCAATACGATATTATGATACCTCGGTGTCGATTCGATTAAAATTGCGATTCTACAAGTATCACCATTTTATAAATATCCCGATTTGATAATACTTCCCCCCCCCCCCAATTTTAAACAATTTTAAACTTCTTTTAAACATTAATTAAATGTAGCTTGTACCTCATACCTCCCATTAGTTTTCTCTCTGTGCAGCATTTAAACAAAACATTTAACTTCAAATGAAATGAAACAAAACAACTACATTGTTACTGAGCTGCAACAATAGTAGTATCTTTAATACTAAGTAATAACAGTATCTCTGTCCTCTGTCATCGTTATTATTTCTAAACAAACTTGGCAAATAATTCACTCCTACCACGCCGGATGAAAATGTGTAAGTAGTTCAGAGTGCGCCACCTATAGGATTATAAAGAAACAGGGATGTTTTACCTCCTGAAACGCCTCCAAACTCTCAAAACCCAACTTGATAGTTGAGCGGCTTATAGTTAAAAAGGCTTATAAAGCGCACAATTTTTGGATGACGTAGCGGCATTAAAATGCATTTCTTTTGCGCCACTTGAAAGCTCCTTCACTCTGTACAGAATCGTTTATATCTGAGGATGATCAATTGATCACCGGCCCATCAAACTGAAAAATGGGCAATTCTGGTCACTGGCTGATCGACCGCTTCATCTGTATTATGAATGTAAAAATAGTTACAGTGAGTCAGTGTGGTGATAGGTGAATAAGCACACAAAGGAATTGCAATAAATAACTGTATCTTAATTAGCGGCCAAGCACTATAGGGTGCGCAGGACCCTCTTGTTTTTCTAAGGATTCTTCTTATTTATTTATTCTTTATAGCATTATAATTACAAAGTAACAAAATCACTTTTTTTTATTGAATTCATTGAGTAATAAAAATGAATAGCATTTAAATGATTAATTTATTCGTAATAACTGCAGTACAGGTGTGCTGTATACTTCCTGTAAATCAAATCAGTTGCAAGTACAGTAATAGCATGATAAAAATGAACAAAATACTTTATGAATTAGAAATCTAAGATCACAGGAAGCTGATTCTTAAAATATATTTGCAAACTAAAGCACTGAAAGCTAAATTAAGTGTAGTGTAGTTTTAAAACATAAAACACTTTACAAATAGTGTATTTAAATGAACATATATTTAGTGTTCCTGAAACTTTAGTGTCAGTTCCAAACATAATCTTTAATCTTATTTTTAGAATCAGTGTAGATACTTGGGTTTTCTCCAAGACTCACACACCACACACAAACATACACAAACACATTTACTCATCACACACAGACTGACACACACTAACGCACTCAACAGATATTTAGGGCCCAAACTGACATCAGCCCTATATAGTGTGTGACGTGTGCAAGTTGTGCGGTGCGCCCGGGAGGCGATGGCTTTTTGGAGGTCTTAACACGCTCAAAAGACAAACAGGTTGTGCCGGTGCGCCCGAGGGGGGCGAAGGCACAGGGTGCTTTATTATCCCTTATCTACTAGTTAGTAGTTTAGAGTGCAGCATGTGGTTTAGCCATGGATTTACAGTAGTATCTACAAGGTGGGCCATAAGTTTCCATACATAGAAAATGTTTGACTTTTTTTTTTTTATAAAAAACTATTTATTCATACAGTATAATATGCTCTACATGATTACATGGTTGTTCATTCCATGTTTACTGTTAAAGTTTACATTTACGTTCTTATCCAGTGCGACTTACAAAAGGTGCTTTAAAGTTTACTGTATCGATCACTGGATAGATACTTACACTGGGTTACTAGTAGGGTTGGGTATCGTTTGTCTTTTTTTCGATACCGGTGCCAAATCGATACTTTTAAACCGGTGCCAAAACGGTGCCTGAACCGATACTTCGCAAAAGCCACAAAACGATGGTGGACTCAAGAATACATTTTTATTGAACAAAAAAATTAAATAATATATTAAAAGTTAAGTACTAGCTGGAAAGCCATAATTATAAACAGAATCCATGTTACATTAGTATTCTACAAATCGTTTGACCATTTGTTAGCATGAATGCAAGATTTGCGTTTTCCAATTAACACCACATCAGCCTACAACTAACCTGCGGAAAGGCTGCTGACGTCATCATAATCGGGTGTACTCCTTTTTGCTACGGTTGGTATGACTGGGGTTGGGGTCATCCACACCGATAGTGCCAGCTGTTGTCTGTAAGCTGTCAAACACGCGCATCCCTCTGCTTTTAACTTTGTGTGCCCTCAAATGTTTCATTAGATTTGACGTGTTTCCCCCTTTACACTCAACTGCTGTAAAACATTTACTGTACATCGCAGTGTCGGAATCCTTTCTTGTGAAATATAGCCACACTTTCGACCATTTAGTTTTAGGCATTTTAACGAAAGTTAATTTAGCAAGTTAAGATAGCGGTAGATCACCTGCTGCCGTCAGAGCGAGTGTAACGTTAGTTGCTGCGTTCACGCGCATCTCGGATGGTCTCATTTCCCGATGATTTGTGCATTTATTTTTTTTAATCTAATAATAAACTTTTAATCTACAAAAATAAAGTGGACAGTAACATTACTGCAACAATGTTTTGGATTATCAAAGCTTTCCGAAGTCAAGATTTTTCTAATTAAGGAAATAATTTATTTTTCCGATCATTTCTGACACCCCATGAAGGCAGTCTTTAGATTCATCGACACACATGATCGCTAGTAAAATTTAATGCTTATTATAACTGTATCATCATAGCCCCAGAGAACAAATATATTAATCAACAGTTCAGGCATTTAAGTGTCACCGAAATGAGGCACCAAAATTCGCGTTCTGTTTCGGTCCGGTACTTACCGGTTATATATGTACCGGTTACTAGGTTACTAACTAGGTGCCATCAGTCAACCACAACTGGGAAGAATTTTTTTTCCTTAGTCCAAGTATTGAAGAAACGGATACGTCTTGAGTCGTCGTTTAAAGATTGTCAAAGACTGCTGTACGGACATCTACAGGAAGTTCGTTTTACCACCTAGGTGCCAGAACAGAAAAGAGTCTGGATGAATACCGTCCTCGATTCCTGAGAGATGGTGGGATGAGACAAGCAGTGCTGGGGGAACGTGGTGCGGTGCATGGTGTGATTAGAGCAGAGAAGTAAGTGGGTGTTGGACCATTTTTAGCTTTGTAGGCAAGCATCAGGGTTTTGAATTTGATGCGGGCAACTACAGGAAGCCAGTGCAGGGAGTGGAGGTGTGTGGTGGTGTGGGAGAACTTGGGAAAGTTGAAAACAAGATGTGCTGTTGCATTCTGGATCAGTTGCAGAGGACGAATTGTGGACAGAGACAGACCTGCCAGGAGTGAGTTTCAGTAGTCCAGTCTTGTAATAATAAGGGACTGAACAAGCACCTGAGTAGCCGGTGAAGGAAGAAATGAGTGGATTCTTCTGATATTGTAAAGAAGAAATCTACAAGAGCGAGTAATGTTTGTGATGTGTGGGGAAAATGACAGATGATTGTCCATGGTTACCTCAAGATTGCGGGCAGTAGGCGAAGGAGTGATCTGATTGTTGTCCAGGGATATCACAAGGTATTGACTTGAGGATGAGTCACCAGGGATGAACAGCAGTTTGGTTTTACTCAGATTGAGCTTCAGCTGATGAGCTGTCGTCCAGGATAAGATGTCTGCCAGACATGTTGAGATCCGGGCGGAAACCTGAGTATCTAAAGGAAGGAAATGAGATAATAAGTTGTGTCTCATCTGCATAACAATGGAATGACAATCCATGTGATATGACCTTACCAAGAGAAGAGGACCAAGTACTGAGCCCTGTGTGACATCAGTAGAGAGTCTGCATGGGGCATACTGGGCAATAGTTGTTAACTTCTGTTGGGTCCAGGCAGGGTTTCTTGAGGATGGGAATAACCTTTGCCTTTTTAAAAGCAGCAAGAATATGACCAGATGTTATGGAATGGTTGATGATGGATGTGGTGAAGGGAAGGAGGTCTCATGAGATGGTCTGGAGCATTGTGGAAGGGATTGGGACTAATGAACAGGTGGTGGGGTTGGATGACGAGATGATTTGCTGAATCTCATCAGATGAAAGGTTGGAGAATGCTGCTAAGGTAGGGAATTGAAGGTCCTGAAGTTCTGGTGTAGGAGTTGGGTTGGGAGCAAAGATCTGGTGGATTGTTGCAATTTTCCTGTCGTAGAATGGCAAAGTCGTTAGCAGTCGCAGAGGATGGGGCAGGAGGAGTTGGTGGGTTGAGTAGCGAGGAGATGATGTGGAGTTTGCCAGGATCATGTGCAGAGGCTTCCAGCTTTTCTCTGTAGAAGGCAGTTTTGGCAGAAGTCATGTCACATGAGAATTTGTAGAGAAGAATCTGGTAAGAGACAAGATCTGCATCAAGCTACGATTTCTTCCATCTTCTCTCTGCAGTTCTTAATTCTTTCCTGTTGTTGCGCAATACATCAAATGGCCAAGGAGCAGGGCAAAAAGACTTCCTTGGTTTAGAGGACAGCAGGCATAGGAGATCTATGGATGAGTAGAGAGAGTAGAGGAAAGTTTCAGTGGCGGTCTCTAGTGGTAAGGTCAGGGGTAGCTCAGTGGCTAAGGCATTGGACTACGGTTTGGAAGGTCCCAGGTTCAAGTCCCACAACCACCAAGTTGTCCCTGTTGGGCCCTTGAGCAAGGCCCTTAACCCTAACTGCTCAGATGTATAATGAGATAAAAATGTAAGTCGCTCTGGATAAGGGTGTCTGCCAAATGCCTAGATGTACATGTAGATGTAGTGGTAGAAAGGAGAAGGGGTCTGGGTCTGGGAGGGATGATGGGGTCCATGAAGTCACAGAGGAAGGGGAGACAGAGTGAAGGTTTCTGCGGGTTAAAGTGAAGTTTTGGTGGTTAGCTTTACACAGAATGATGATGGTGAAGGATACCAGCTAATGATCAGATTTATGAAGAGCAATAGTAGTGATATCTGTGGCTGGGGAAGGACAGCAAAAAAACGAGGTCAAGAGAATTCCTTCCCTTTAGTGTGGGTGGGAGGGCAACTGTTTAGAGTTAAAGAGAAGGAGTTTCAGGAGAGGGAGAAGGAAAGAGGATTGGAGTTTGTCAGAGGGGAGGTTGAAATCTCCAAGAACAGTGAGAGGAGTGTTATCAGAAGGAAAAATACTAAGAAGCATGTCCATTTCATTCAGAAAATTTCCTAATGAGCCAGGAGGACGGAAGATATCTAGGATGTGGAGGTTAATTGGAATGTTTACTTTAACTGCATGTTATAGAACTGATGATATAATGATATAAAATGATATAAAACTGCGATGAGACTGGGGATAGACGAGAAGGACCATCTCTTAGACAACAGCAGATCCGTACCACCACCTCTGCCAAATTCTCGTGGAGAGTCAGAGAATGCAAAGGCAGAAGATAGGGCAGGCCTCCCAGAGTCCAAAGACTTGTAGGTTAGGCTAATTGGCATTTCCAAATTGCCCATAGTGTGTGAATGAGTGAGTGTATGTGTGTGTATCGTGTGTGTGTCTGTGCCCTGCGATGGATTGGCACCCTGTCCAGGGTGTACCCTGCCATGTGCCCCAAGTCTCCTGGGATAGGCTCCAGGCCCCCCATGACCCTGAATACAGAATTAAGCAGTATAGATGATGAGTGGAGTGAGTGAGGTTGAACACACATCCTTAACTCCTTTTTATTGTCTATAAAAACTGCCAAGTCCTTGAGAGGAATACAAGAGTTGCTATCTATATTCATGACCAACTTTGTTGCAGGATATGCTTATTTACCGCTACAGACACCTTCAATATATGTAGCTAAGCCCTGCCCACAATTCACACCTTAAGGAAGCCTGAAACTACTCTTGATTAATTACCTGAGAACAAATTGCTTTAGACCTACTTCAATCACACTGCAATCAACACTACCAAACAGCAAAACCTAGGTATACAATAAGAACCAGTCATGTTTCAAAAACAGTACAAAAGTTAAAAACCTACCTTACCAGTGGATAAGAATCTAATAGAGAAAACTAAAGCACACTTGGGTATAAGTTTTGGGTATAAATTTTGTTGCAACCATGCGACTGCCTCCTGACCTGGCTATCAGTATGATATTGTACAGTATATTATTTAATATGTATAATATAATATATATATTTTTATATATTATACAATACATTTATAGTATATAATATAAAAAATATTTTATTTGTAACACATTAAAAAAAATATACAGTGGAACCTCGGATCGCGAGTAACTCGGTTTACGAGTGTTCCGCAAGACGAGCAAAGATTTTTAATAGATTTTGACTTGAAATACGAGCATGTCTTGGTTTACGAGTGCCGAGTTTTTTGACACCGACACACACACACACACACCCTCTCGCCTTTACAGTTCCCTTGTACAGTTTGTTTGATAGTGTAACTAGTGTATTGTTTTGTATTTATAGACTGTACTGTATATATTTGTATTGTGTCTCTATTTTATATTTGCATATTTTTTCTTTAATGCTGTAACATTGAAATTTCTCCACTTTGGGACGAATAAAGGTATAAAGATCTTATTTTATCTTATCTTATCCTATATCATCTATATCATCTTATACCTACTGTACATCTTATATTATCTTATCTTAAGGTATATATTTCCTAAGATCTTAAGATAAATTTCGGCGCTCCAATATAGGATGCATTAAAATGGCAAGGTCTGCGATAGAGCCTAGACTTTTCCTTATATTGTACAAATTGTGTATGTGTTATAGTAGTGTGACCGGTATAGCTGCGGTTAGTGTGTGCGCGTGTATGTGTGTGTTTCCGGTGAGTTTCTCAGCCAGCCTTTAAGTGACAGAAGACGGAGCACAGGCCAAACGCCAGACGTCAACTCGCGGCGTTCTCCAAACCTCGAGTGGCTGATTACCCTGGGAGCGCCCTACAGTGTGTGTGTGTGTGTGTGTGTGTGTGTGTGTGTGTGTGTGGGACAGGACGTTCAGCTCGACGCCAGCTCCCGACCTGCAGATTGGAATCGGTTTACGAGGCTGTATATGACGGCTGGAAAACCTATTTCATGTTAGACATGAAGCGTACATAGTGTAGCTCTTTATGCGGATGAGGCTACATGCCGGTGATGCGTTTCCCATACCTGCACTCCACTTGTGTGTGTGTGTGTGTGTGTGTGGATGAACAGGATATCATATAGCATGATGGATAGTTGATGGATAGTTTTTAAATTTGTGGCGAAGAAAAAAAAATCCTGATAATTTGGTTGATGATGCGGAAGTGTCACCGCGCGCACACATCTCACATAACACTCTGAGAGACGACCCACCGTCCTAAAGTTTATTCTGAAACGTCTTCATGTCTTCCACATAGTGATTCTCCGTTTTATTCTAACAGACGCCCTTGGGGAGAGCGTCACTGGAAATCCGATGAAATATAATAGAAATGTAATGTTTTACTGCCGTGTGTGTGTTTGTATAACCCAGCACCAGGAGACGGCCTCCTAACAGTAGGTGGTGACGAGGGGGTGTCGGAGATTTAATGACGTTGTTGCTGATGCTTCGACCATCTGCTTTAGGATGCGGTGAGGGTGGGAGGGAGATGGGAGGGGGTTTGATGGACAGAAGGGGAAGAAAAAAAAACATGATTTCAGTTTGAGTGTTTCAGAATGAACAGATGATCTACTGAGAATTTCCACACACACACACACACATACTTTACACCGTTCTCTGGAGTTTCAACAGGACAATGCAAAAAACATGCCGGAAGAGAAAGGCTAGGTAATGAGAGCAGATTGAACCGATTCGATTTGACAGGAAGGTCACGCAAATAATCCCTCTTTGCAGTCCCGGTGAGCAGAAAAGCATCTCAGAACGCACAAAATCCCAAACCTCCATGCAACAAAACCACCAGTAATTCTGATGCCATCAGTCAAGGATGACCGTGTAACGCTGCAGGTCTCGCGGCAGGCTAATTAGCAGACGGGTACGCCATGGATTTCAGGATTTCATTTCTGGGTGCGACACCTGGGCGCATGCCTACGTATATATTACAAGACAAATCTACATTGTTTCTGTGTAGGAGAAAAAAGATAAAGGAGAGAAGACGAAAGTAAAGAGAAAAGACAAAAGAAAAGAGTGAAGAAGTGCTGAAAAGAAAAGGACAGAAGACATGAAACTGGAGAGAAAACAAGTAAAAAAAAAAAAGAAGAAAAATATACAAGGAAAGAGAGAAAAAAAAGAAAAGAAAAATACAAGAAAATAAGAGAATACAAAAGAAAAGAAGGCGATAGTGGCGTAGAGGCAATTAGAGAGGTATATGTTGTCCAGGTATAGGAGAAAAGAAAAGAATGAGAAAATTAGGTCTTAAAAAAAGGAAAGAGAAGAAAAGAAAGGAGACTAAAGAAAAGAGAAAAGGAGTGCTAATAACAGAGAAAATCAAGGAAAGAAGAAAAGACTAAGAAAAGACTAGGAAAGAGAGAAAACAAAAAGACAATAATATAAGAGAGATGGCAAAAGAAAAGAAGTGCTGAAAAGATAAAGTGAAGTCTAAGGAAAATATAGAAGACAAAAGAAAAGGGCTGAAAAGAGGGAGAGAAAAGTTTTGTTGGTTATAAAAGGAAAATTATTCTATTTTTGATTATTTTTTATTTAGACAAGACGAATCTCCTCGAGGCAGCGTAACTTGCGAGTGTAGTTCTCAAATGTAGTTCAAGCTTAACTTCAAATTTGGAGACCATTAATGATATCACTGGTGAATCGCGAATCCCTGTTTGAGCAGTCTGCTTGTTCTGGTCGTCTGTGCTAATAATTTATTCACACACTGTATTATACAAGCAGATCACAGTCCAGGATGACTTTATGAGGATTGGGTTCCCAGTTTGGACCGATATCAAGCCATGGGAAGAAAAAGACTATGCCAGGTGGAGACGAGCTCTTAGAGAAGCCATGAATGCTTCAAGCTGGACGATGGAGCTCTAATAAATTAGGCCTTTTTGATGCAGATGTGTTGTGGAAGACAAGAGCGTTTTATTTGCATATGAAAGTCTGAAAGAGAGGCAGAGATGTGAAGGTCGCTTGCATCCTATTAAGCAGATGGGGGCAAGAACACTCCTGGTTCTTTGGCTGTGTGTGTTCACACCTGGGTGAGTGAAAAAGGGCCACAATCCAGTCGGAGTTACAAGGAACTCTCTCGGGTAATAAATCCATCTTGAGGAAAAGTCACACGGGTCGGTTGATGACGTACAATGCCAATCTGGATGTTGGCTGAAGGCATCAGAGTATACCACAGTGTTGGCTTTCAACATTCAGAATATAGATATATGAAAAATGTGAGATACCTATTATAAACCATCAAATGAAGCAAGGACTCTTTATTTTCAATGAGTTCAAGTGAGGAGCCGTTGCATCTGTACCTGTGAGGCTTGGTGAAAGCTTCATCATCGTCAGCAATGGATGTGGGAGATCTTTACGACCCAGTAAAGGTGTGGCCTCTGTATCTTATTTCTGGAGAAGGTGTGGCCTCTGTATCTTATTTCTGGAGGTGTGGTGGCCCTTGTATCTCATTTCTGGAAGAGGAGTGGCCACTGTCTTATTTCTGGAAGAGGTCTGGTGGTATTTCATTTTGGAGGAGGTGTGGCCACATTCGAGGAGGAAAGGCCATTGAATGTTACTTCCGTCTTAATTTTCTGGAGGAGGTGTGGCTGCTGGATCTCATTTTCCAGAAGGTTGAGGCCACTGTAGCTCATTTCTGGAGGAGGTGTGGCCACTACATATTCATTTTGGAGGTAGTGTAACCTGTGTATCTCCTTTTTGGAGGCCCGCTGCATCTCATTTTTGGAGGAGGTGTGACTTTTATATAACTTGGTTCTGGAGAAGGTGTGGCCACTATGTAATTTTTGGGGAGGCGTGGCTGCTGTGTCTCATTTCTAGAGGAGATGTGGCCAGAGGATCTAATTTCTGCAGGAGGTGTGGCCTCTGTATCTCATACCTGGAGGACATGTGGCCTCTGTATCTCATTTCTGGAGGACATGTGGCCTCTGTATCTCATTCCTGGAGGACGTATGGCTGCTGTTTCTTATTTCTTAAGGTGGTGTGGCCTCTGTATCTCATTTCTGGATGAGTTGTGGCCAATGGATCTCATTTCTGGATGAGGTGTGGCCAATGGATCTCATTTCTGGATGAGGTGTGGCCAATGGATCTCATTTCTGGATGAGGTGTGGCCAATGGATCTCATTTCTGGATGAGGTGTGGCCAATGTATCTCATTTCTGGATGAGGTGTGGCCAATGGATCTCATTTCTGGATGAGGTGTGGCCAATGGATCTCCTTTCTGGATGAGGTGTGGCCAATGGATCTCTTTCTCTGGATGAGGTGTGGCCAATGGATCTCTTTCTCTGGATGAGGTGTGGCCAATGGATCTCTTTCTCTGGATGAGGTGTGGCCAATGGATCTCTTTCTCTGGATGAGGTGTGGCCAATGGATCTCTTTTCTGGATGAGGTGTGGCCAATGGATCTAATTTCTGGAGGCGGTGTCACCTCTGCACCTGCTAGTCCCAATTGAAATTTTACTTTGATGTGGTTTTTATTGGTTATTAATAGAGAAGGAGGTGTGGCCTCGGTTGCTGTCAGTCTTGGGGGTCAAACGTGGACAAATACATTTGCAATATTATTTGCAATATTGAAATTGGACACTGTGTAGTGTCCAATTTCATTTTCTTAATTCATTGAATTTTAGTCATATCCTTTTAAATTAAGCAGGCATTTAATGGAATTCTTAATATATCATTTATCATATGATAAAAATGATTGAAATGTGCTTGACCTCTCTCTGAGCAGAGTCTCGCATAGTCAGAGAGAGAGAGAGACAGAGAGATCAGCAGGATTGCGACAGCAAAGGAAAACACCTCTCCCACTATCATTTCATCCATCTATCCAGTTGATCTCCCAGATGGCCCCCTGCATCTCTCTCTCTCTCTCTCATTCTCACTGTATTAATTCCCCCTCATTAAGGACAGCTCCCCCCGCCCCTCCTTTCCCTGTCTCTCATTCTGATTGGTCGACTTGCCCTTTGCTCACTGGCGAGCGCCGCTGCCCTGTCGTTGGGGGGAACCACTCACTCTGACTGAAATAAGAGAATAAAAAAAGGGAAGAATGGAATGGAGGATGGGAGAAGAGTAAACATAACGATAACAAGGGATTAGGATTAGGCTTTTGTCCGAGCAATGGCTTCAGCGGATTAAAAAGGGAAATCTACCTTCTTTCACAGGAAGACAAAACAGGCTCACGTGCGGAGTCAGCCAATGCAGACCTGCTGAAAAAGAAAGCACAGCTGCAGGCTTTAGGTGCAGCAACGAAGTAGTACCACGGCATGTGTCAGCGCACACACACACACACACACACACACACACACACACACACACACACACAAACGAGGAGAAAGCAGGCTTTCTGTCTGAGGAGCGAACATGAACAGATTGAGTAAATCCTGACACCCGGGATGTCGGTGTGAACAGAAAGCGGAGACCTCATCGTCCGATCTCACCATGGGGGAGACTGCGGAGTATCAGCGGCTGGGCAGCGAATGCGATGACGACGAGGTATTTCTGCTCCCTCATCCCATTCTCTGATTCGATCTTCATAGCCGTGTTCGTGTCTGAGCCGTGTCTTCACCATTGTGTCTGAGACCCAGCTGTTGTACTGACCTTCCTGACTTCGTTAATGTAACGCTAATTATTGTTCATTGTAGTAATTTATTCACAGTGCTGCGTGAAATTCTTTGCGACATGATATTTAAGGATCAAAAAGTTTCAGTTAAAAGGAGATAATCAACAACAGATCAGGATCATGAAGCAGAGTTACAGTTCCTGCGATGAAGTTTATGTCTTCCCATAACAGCATTTTTTAAATTTCTCTTATATCATCACATTAACCAGCAATTAAAATTTTTCATAATTTTTTTTTTAACCACTTAATTGCCAAAATTCTATTTTATCCATAAGGGATGGGAATCCCCAGTTATCACCTGATACAGAATTATCATGATATCTAGTTGTCAATCTGATTTGTACTTTCTTTAAGTATCTTTAAGGTTCTTTAAGTATCGCTACTTTACAGTATGATTATCATGTTTTTTTTTTCTCCCCAGATTTTGTTAAAATTCGAAATAAACGTAATTATTCGCTCGTACAATGCAGGATGCTATGCTGTCTGCCAATGTGTGAACAAGTTTAAAGAGCACCACCTGTAGGATTCTAGAGGAACGTCAACGTATTATTGCCTGAAATGCAAACCGAGTTGTGTGGAAGTGTTTGCCCCCTTACTGATTTTCTTTTTTTTTGCATGCCTGTCACACTTTAATGTTTCAGATCATTAAATAAATTTAATTATTAGTCAAAGATAACACAAGTAAACACATCATGCAGTTTTTAAATGAAGGTTTTTATAATTAAGCGAAAAAAAAACATCCAAAACTACATTAGATACATGTAAACAAAACTACACTGAATTACACATATGAATGAAAAATGTATTTTAGTGTGGCGATACATGAATTAACACAGAAAATCTGTAACGATGCGTAACAGAATCCATTTATTTTCCCCCAGCATCCGTATATTTATAACCATATGGCAAAAAAAAAAAATCAAAGGAAGTGTTAAAGTGTGACACATCGTATGTTTTATGAATTTTTCGTTTTATATCTATATTTCAGGTTATTGACATCAACAAATGTTAACATCCACAAAACTAAATCGTTCCTTTTGTAAGTTCTTTCATTTTATTATTGTAGCTATAAGCTCAAATATTACAGAAGAACTTGCTGGTCATAAATGTTAAATAAACTTCATAATATTATGTTTTAAAATCAAAGCTCAAAATGTAATTATTATTAACTATTAATGGTAACAAGACACAGGTTTTTTTTTTTAACTATAGGTTTATTTAAACAGTTCTAATGGCACATCCCAACATTCGTATTAGTTCTGTGAGACAAAAAATTTAAAACATTAACAGTAAGGCTGTCAACAATACAGTCTTGTCTCTCTCTAGTCGTCTAGTCTCTGCCTTCTTGTTGTGTACAAATGAATAGATACGCGAGCTACTGAGAAATATTAGGCAAAACAAACATGATCATATTTTAACTGGTTTACAGCGAACTTATCAGCCGTTGTACAAACTGCATGTAAATTCTTACTACGGAAGAATCAGTAACGTACCTGACAAATCAAGTTTCTGTAAACTGTTTATTCGCTTTGTGTAATATTAGTGTTATCGTTAGTAACACTTAACATTACTAACTGTAATAACTCATACACTTACTGTACAGTAGATATGTAATGCTACATCTAGCCTTAAAACTGACATCATTATCAACAGAAACAAATGTTCAGATGCTTTCAGTTTCTTCAATCTCTTTATTAAAAAATTCAAATATGACCAGTGAAATGTCCATACAAAATCAAACATCAGGAATTCCTATTATTATGGGGACATTTGTCCCCCCCCCCCCCACACACACATATACATATTCACGCACTCTCTGTTGAATGCAGCATGAGGGCATTGAGGAGGTGAGGCTGAATGACGCGCTATTCTACAGTCTTTTGTCTGAGCGTCCTTCATGAATCTGATCTCCACTCAGTCTGGCTGCATGCACGCATGCGTGTGTGTGTGCGCACTGGTACTGTTTGCTCCGAGTTCTGCATGTGCAGGCTGTTGAAAGCGGACTGACTGATATCTTTCTGTCTCGCCTTAGAGTCTCACAGGGCTGTTTTTATACACACACACACACACACACACACACACACACACACACACACACACACACACACACACACAGCAAGCCTGTCTGAGAGGGGAAAACGGATCAGTTGTCAGTTTAAGACAGATTTGGGCCATTTATCTGGCTTTAAAACAAACAAAAAAGAATTTAACTCCTTTAATATCACTTTTGTTTACTGTCATAAATCAATTCAGTGTAATGATAACTTCTCAGATCAGACTCATACTGTACTGTATGTGATTATACTGTATATCAGAACAGATAAATCTTCTAGCTTCCGTTCAGTAATTTATTATTTAATTTCGGAACACGAAATGAATTGGACACGAGGAGACACCAGACGCTGGTTGCAGTAATCAGGTCAGGGACACTTGGCTGAGGGTTTACACACAGGGAGTAATTTCATTCTCTGTGATTTATATAATACCTCAGTCATGACTGTCTGAGCAGATTGGGATTCAGTGCATTGTAAAAAAAAAAAAAAAAAATTGACATCTTCATAGGCTCAATTTTTATTTAAATTGATTTAGATAGATGGATAGATATAGATATTCATATAAATAAAAATCATATTAGGTTGTACCCCGCCTCGTGCCCCAAGTCTCCTAGGATAGGCTCCAGGCCCCCTGCGACCCTGAATACAGGATAGAGCGGTATAGATGATGAGTGAGTGAGAAAATGTCTCATGTTTTAAATGGTCTTATTGGCTTAGCCAAAACATTTGTATATTTTATAGAAATACCAAACCAAATTGATTTGATTAATAATCCATAAGGCAAACATTGCATTAAACATTTAAATATTTTTAGCAACACAATCCCATCATATTAATTACGCGACAAATTAATATCAAAATACAAAAGCGATGCTGCTAAAAATACAGGGGAGCGTTCAAGTCGACCCGAGAGCTGGTTGACAGATGGACAACGTGTATTGAAAAGCAAGGAGATTATGTCAAAAAAATCTTTTTCTAAAAGTTTTCACAAATAAATTCTATAGCCAGAGTGCGGATAATTTGTGACGTGTAGCATCTGTACATCTGTAGCAAATAATACAAATTATTATTTCAAAGGAAGAGCCATTGTCTGTCACTGTTCTAGAATAGCTGGCGCTGTTTCCATTTTTCCAAAGTTCTTTTTAATAAATAAAAACATAAATTGTGTTAAGAATTTTGAAAGTTGAAAAATTTTTGATTTTTAAGGGAGGGAATAACACTCAGCCCTAATTAGATCAGGACTTTAATGTAAACCTGAGATGTGAGTGACAGACGGAGCTGCATTACCTTTAATTCACCACCCGACCAGAATCAGAATTAAGCATTTATCATATTTATCTATAATTTATTTATCACAGAATTATTTATCTAGTGCTCAACCGTGGCAGGTTTGAAAATTTCTGCTGAGTCTCATTTTTGCTGTTATTACTGTCCATCCGCACCGCGTGTGTGTGTGTTGCATATTCCTGACATAATGGCTGGGAGTGCAGTGCTCTCAGTTTTCTCACAGTAAGCAGTATTGAGGACATCTGATGATTTTTTCAGTGCTGCTGGACTTAACCTGACCTCATCCCGCTCTCTCTCTCTCTCTCTCTCTCTCTCTTTCCATGCTGATTATTGCTTGCCTTTGTATTGACTCTGGCGTTGTCCTTCCTGGCCTCGCTGTGCTGTCCACCATCATCTCATCAACTGTATCTACAAAAGCGGGCGTTAGGCGTGGGGGCTCATCTTCTGTGAAAGCTCAAGGCTCAAATCCCTCTAAAGCGCACACACACACACAGTTTCTCTGATTAAAGGAAAGAGATAAAGCTACCTGAATAGACCTTGATTACAGGATTTGTCTTCCACAATACCGGGCCAAAGAAAATTTTAAAGGAATTACTTGATGTGTGATTGCTAAATCTGTACACACAATGCTTTCTTTATTACTACTTGTTTTTTTTTTTTTGGGGGGGGGCATTTGAACATACTCCACTGTTAATAAGGAGTTTTGAAAGTCAAGCGTGATGCCCATGGTGCTCTTCTGTTAACGTACAATATGGGGTAAGTCGGACAAGCCACAATAATAAAAAAGACGTTTGGATGAAATGTCTTCGTAAGGTGTCCGGCCACAGCGACGTCCCAAACCAGAACAGAACAACGCGCCTCTGCGTAGATTCTCCATCTTTTGGGAACCGAACCCCAGAGTAACGCTACAGGATCAACTGGACGAGTGTCAAGGCTAGAGCACATGTGTCAAATTATTTTTTATCATCGGCATCTTGTCCTCTGTCGATATGGGTGGAGTCATCCTGCAACCAACACCTACCAGGACCAGAAATCTTTCACCTTAGAACAAAGTGAGGACGTTTATTCGTGTCCGGGAAATTAAAAACCTCCATCACCAGAACAGAAATGCTGCTTTTTCCCTTGATATGGACAGTAGATGGCGATAGACAAGGTATATCATGGATATCGAGGATGCCAGCTGAACCTCGTTCTCAAAATGTGTCTGCAGAATAACTGACATGTTCAGCATAAACGGCTCGGGTGACATTGTGCATTTGCCGCCCTCCTTTGGACACCCGTGACATTACATCTTCTAGAGATGATCAGCACTGTGAAGGCAGGAGCTCCTAGATTTGACTGTTGGATTTGAGTGTCCGAAGACCGAATTTAGCCTCAGAAACTCATGCTTTCGGAGAGAGTGAGACAGAAGGCCAGGATGGAGGGCAGAAGATAGGTGCTACATATGGAGGTATGGTGAGAAGTTTTCACCTCCTCACCGCACGACGCCAGTCTCGACTAAGTGTCAAATCACAGGGTCTGTCTGCTTCCTGTCCATTCACAGACATGTTTTGTTGATATTGAGCTCCAGGTTGTTCTGCAGAGGGTCATGTTGAGGTTGTTTCCCCACATTGTTAGTTTTTTTGAATAGAGATTAGACTAAATGGACCATTCTCAATATTTATTTATAATGAACATATTGAGCGCTCAGTCGGTACCGGCATCAATGCACATACTGTATTTTACTAAAAAATTTAATTAGAAATGTTAGCAATTATACAGTACTGTGCAAATAAATGCTATAGAGCAATGATGTCTTCAAATCAAACAAAAAGTATAAAGCCAAGTACACAGTAATTAATGAAACAAAGTCACTATTTGGCATGACTGTATTTCGGGGACCTTTTAGTTTCCGGTCCAATTTTTTGCAGTTTTATAAGAATATTAGCTACAGAGTTTTACTCCGCATCCTGCAGAAGCAGCCACGGTTCTTCTGAGGACTTTGACTTTTGACACCTGCTTCTTTTTGCCATGCAAATCCCAGCGGCTTCCATTTGGTAAATTAATTATTTTTGTCTTAAAAGTGGTCGATTATATAATGTGCTGCTTTCTTTTCTGGTATGGAAATATTTTTCTGTACCTTTTTAACTTTGCCGTGGAATAGCGATGTTGGAAAATCAGAAATTTACTGATTCAATAAGAAGTCGTAAACGTATTAAAAAAAATATATATATGTATCTTTTGTACTAAAAGCCACAGGGTGCCTAAGAAATTTGCCGTGTTTTGTGTGGTGTTTTTTTGTGTGTGTGTGTGTGATTTCACATGCTTTCTGTTCCTGTGCATCCTAGAGTAAGAGGCGTGGCCTCTGTACCTAGTACTTACCCTAATGAAGGTGTGATACCTGCCTCATCAGTCTGAGTAAAGGAGTTGTGGCTTCTCAGGAAGTTGCTCTCTGGAAAAGGCTTGGAAGTCATCATGAGTCTCAGAGAAGGACGTGGCACCTTAAAACTTTAAAAAGCAAAGAGGGTGTGGCCTTGATGCTTTTCAGACCCATGAACAGTAGGTGTGGCCCACAGTATGTACTAGAGATGGGGGGGAATTGATTCAGTAATGTATCGGCACACTGCCACGGAAGTCAAATTTATATAAATTAAATATTTTTTTATCGCTACCTGGCTATCGTGATTATTGTATCGAGTGATCCCTGCTGATCCCAGGTCCTGGTATGTCCCCATGAGTCCTGGTGAAGAGGGTATGGTTGAAGTAGCCGTCAGCACTGGTAGAGATCATGTGGTCTCTTTACCCCTTAGGCGCAGTGTAGAAGCATGGCCCATGTACCTGTTAGTCCAGGTGAAGTAGGTGTGATCTGTCTACCTGTCAGTCCTGTTGAAAGAGGCGGAGCTACTTTATCTGTCAGCTATGGAGAAAGCGGTGTGGCTTGAGTTTTGTTCCCCGTCGAAGAAAGGGGTGTGGCTTATCTATCAATTGTGCTAAAGGAGGTGGATCTTTGTTACCTGTCAAGCCACACCCCTTTTTCCAGGACTATCAGTCAGAGGTGGACCTCCTTTATTTGTTAGTCCTGAAAAAAAAAGTGGGTGCGGCTCATCTGGCAATCCTGCTGAAGCAAGTGGAGGTGATTCATCGGTCAGTCCTGAAGAATTGGTGTGGCTTGAGCTTTGTTACCTGTCAGTTTTGCAGCAAGGGGTGTGGTTTATCTGTCAATTCTGCTAAATAAGGTGGAGTTTTGATATGTCTCAGTCCTGGAGAAAGGGGAGTGACTTATCAGTCAATCCTGCTGAACGAGGGGCTTCCTTACCTATAAATCCTGGAGAAAGGGGTGTGACTTCTGTCAATCCTGCTAATGGAGGAGGAGCTTTGTTACCTGACAGTCCTAGAGAGAGGGGCGTGGCTTATCTGTCAATCCTGCTGAAGGAGATGGAGTCTTTATTTGTTGGTCTGGAAGGAAGGTTTGTGGCTTATCTGTCAGTCCTGCTGGAAAATTGACAGATGTACAGTATTTGTGGCCCATGTACCTGTTAGTCCTAGTCGAGAAGGCATGGCCTTTGTATCTGACGGTCCTAATGACGGAGGCGGAGCTTCTTTATCTGTCAGAAAAAACGAGAAGCTGATGGACACATTCAGTATTGTTAAGGGGTTGTAATGTGGACTTTCCTTGAGGTTGCTTCAACATTATATTTAGGTTGCATTTTTTCTTCTTCTATGTACTCCAGAACATTCTTCTTGTGTTATCTGTGCAGCATACACTGTAAGTGTTTTGTGTCGGGACGGTAATTGGATGCAGACTCTTTATGAAGCACATGGTTCTCCTTTACTAATGCTGTCCCTTACATTGTCTATGCCTTCCCTCTGACTGGGGGCGGGGGGGGGGGAGTCTCCATAACTTGTCCATTTTGTTTCTCACTTAAAATACCGCACATCTGTTTTCATCTCATCTGGACAGATGAGCAGAGTGGGGAGGGATTGAAACGGGACACAACTAAAACACGAGTGAGGGAGTGAAATATGACATAATTAAAATGTGAGCAACCCCTCCTTCCTTTGTGCGATGACGGAGACAAAAAACGTTCAAAACGTAATACAGCCGGGACAGGTTTGTTTATACGCGGTCGGAGACGTTTTCGGAAGGAATGAGGAGGAAAGGCGAGAACCAAATAAAGGAAAAGATTCAGGTCACGTGGGAGTTTCGAGGGAAGAGGGAGAGAATAAGGGAGAAAGGGAATGGCTGGGTCAAAGAGAGGAGGGGAGATGGTGGTGGTCGTTTCGAGAGTGAAGCTTGTTAAGGGCCAAACATGCGGGTTGGGGGGGAGCTACAGGAAATGAGCTCTCCATCCTGCAGTTAAATCTGACCTCTTGGCTCACGATCAAATACTCTTCCATCCAAATACCATAGAGTCTCTGTCCTGGGCACGGGCTGAGGGAGGGACAGAGGGAAAAGAGGGAGGGAAAGTGGGCACTTCCGCAGCCGTCTGTCTACAATTTACAGATATACAGGGAGGACTCGAAACCAGATCCTGCTTCAGGCAGAGAGAACAACACGTCCACTTCTCTTCTGCCACTAACATCCGCACACTCGTACTCGGCTCGGAAACGAATGGTGTGCCAAGTCGAGCGTTCCTCAGACGTCCCTTTCTCACTCCTACTCTTTCACTCGAGGGGATTGAGGTGGTGAAAAAAAACTGGGGCGCTATTAATAGCTGGATGCCGGACCAAGCTGATGGGACTGCGCTGAAGTGAAACTCTTGTCCTGCTTTATTTAAATCCTGTCTGTACATCTAGTACTTCTATTTTTTTCGCTCTCTATGAGCTTGAACTTGGACTTCAGTGGAATACTTCTGACTCTGGTTTTGGGTGGAAACAGCCCTTCGTTTTTTGATGATGCGGTTTTTTTTTGGTTCCCCGGTTTGCTCACGTAATTGCTTGCGTATTAGCACTAATTGGAGGTAGGAGGTTGTAGGAACTTACTGAGTCAACCCGCGATGGAATGGAGCGTAAGGGTTGCAGGAGCTGAGGAGAACTCCCTTCGCCTGGTGGAAGAAATCCGGAGAGCTTATTCCGTCTCAGCTCCATTCTCGGATGTTTACGGACAGCGAGAGAGACCAGGAGGTTCAGACTCTGCTCGGCCTCTCGAGCGCATTTAGCTGAAGCTCGGCTTCTCTCGGATCTTCCTGCTGTCCGGTTTGATCGATCGACTTGAGGATGCGGCGCTTTGCCAAGCTCAAAAAAACCTTCCCGTTCCTGGCACATTTCCATGTGTACAAAGTGAGTGTATTTTGAAGTAGTTTTTTTTTTTTTTTTGGTTTGTTTTTATTTAATGAAAATTTGCTCATGCCTGAATGATGCTTCTCTTAATATGCCGTAGATGTATGTACTTATATATGGATGGATATCATTACATCATACCAACATCTTTTACTATTCCAATACCTAAAAAAAGGCCATATTTCTTTAATATAATTGTGTAATATTGTTTGTTCATATTAATTCTTTTCCATTGCCAGTGCCAAACATCTAGAATAATTTACAAATGGTTCCTGATCCAGTTTGGTTTCTTAGCGCAGGGTAAAAACAATAAATAACAATTGATTTGGATATGGGTTCTCTAGCATCAAAGTTATGACCTTTCCTATTAACAAATTAAGAAATTCAGCTTCTTCTGAAGCTGCTTCCTCAGCTCCTTGGTGGGTTCAATTAATGACCACACCTTACAATAATGGCTTTGTACTAAACACTTGTGTTTTTGTGGGCGAGTGTATACGCAGGGTGTAGCCACTTAATGGTCCAAAGTTCTGAACTCTATCCAAGGATCTACTCAAGCCACTGCTTAGTCATTTAGTGGTCTAGAACAAACTTTCCCACCCTGACCATTGAGCTTCTTCCTTAAGGGTCTTTTTTTTTGTCTCCTCTGCTTTGACACACTTGATCAGTCTTTCATGAGATACCATCCAGGGGGGGGTCTACCGCATCAAGGTTGGGAACCATTGGTCTCGAGAGAACGAGTTGCGTCACTCTGCGTCACCCGGCTGTGGTCGAGCCTGGCAGGTCCTCCTGTCTCGGGTTTCTTCCTGTCGTCACGGTTTGCGGTCGTCGACGAACGTCAGTGTCCGTAGCCTCAGGACCGCTTGACATTATTTGAGGCAGATGTTTTATCAACACAGCTGCGAGACTTTACATATTAACCAGCACATGTTGCGAATACGGACAGCTTAAGTAAGACCCTTGGGAGTGACTCTGATGATTTCAGTCTGAAACTATGTCCTAGCAAGGACATTAATCTCCTCATGCTGTTTATTTTTCCCTCCCCTCGCTTCTCTTGGTGCATTCCCCACTGATCTGTGACAAGTGACACCCAGCAGCCACCGCACACTTCCTGCCTTCAACCGTCCCACCGAGAGTTCGCTTCACTTTGGTCTTCTTGCTTCATTACTTTTTCTCGAGTCGTACAGTACATCTTGTCCCAAGTATGTGCAGAAGTACTTGGCTGCTTTGATCTAAAAGAGAATTACGGCATCCGTCTCTGAACTTTACCCTCAGCTAGCCATCTGTCCGCCTGATGGTCAGGAAGACTGGTGAAGGAAGGAGTGAAGGACGGAAGATGGAGGACTTTGGAGTTTTTCCCAGTTAAGGTGTGAAGGCTCAAGGAGAAGAAAGATGTATATAAATCTGGCAAGCTTTGAATTCTTAAAGTAAAAAAAAAAAAAAAAAAAGTCTTAAACTGAAAGTGTTCAGTTTATGAGCACTGCGAGATTGTATTAACTCGCCGGTATCATTCCAGTTGTTGTACAGCTGACGTGTGACGGAACAACGTGAACGTTTTCCGTAAGGTGGCTCTGATCAAACTTTTAGGAATTTACGGTTTCTTTAGCACGTGACACACGGTCTTTCTTTCTGAAGTTGAGGAAAGAGAAATCTTTAATCTTTTACACTAAGTCATAACAGGATATAACTTGTTTTTGTTTTTTATTAAAAAAGAAGATTAAATTGCTTTGGCGTTCGACAAATAAAAGACGTCAAGATGTTTTAGGAAAGGAATCGACTTTACCATGAGACATTGTGTATTTCTTCTTAATAATAACAAGACGTTTTTTGTTTCTTGAACTGAATCGTTCAGTCTTATTCTGAATTACTGTTGCTGATTTCTTTACAATTTCACTTGGCTGTAAGTAATAATGGAGTCATATTATTAGAAACGGCTGTAAGGACTATGTCGGACATTACCGCGTTATCACAGCGCGCTATTAATAAGAGAAAAGTAAAAGTAGAGCTTGGCCTCAGTTCGAAGCTTAAAAAAAACAAAAAAAACAATCTGTTTTTGACTGAGCTACTTTGGTCGCCTGTTTTATTATCAAGGACGTTGGCGCCAGTCGAGTCTCTATGACTTGTTAACTTATACCACCAGTCAAAAGTTTTGACACACCTTAAACCTCCATTTTTTTTTCCCACCAGATTTTTTATTTCTTTCTATACCGTAAAACAATGCGAAGGCATTTATCTAAAATACACAATAATCTCCTCTGAACAGTTGATATTGAGATGTATATCTGCTACTTATATTCTGTAATTCCTTTATAACGCCTCTAATCTGTGGTGCTGGTTGTTAATTGCTGATTTCTGAGGCTGGAGACGCTAAATGAACTTCTCCTCTGCAGCAGAGCTCAGTTTTGGTCTCGCTTTCCTGGGAAGGTCTTCATGAGAGACAGTTTCATCCTGGAGCTTGATGGGTTTTGTAAATGGACTTGAACAATACTGGTCTTGCAAAAACTGTTCCAGAGTCATGTCTGTCTTAAAATAACCACTGACTTTATTTAATGCCATATGTTATTTTATAGTTTTGACAAAAAACAAAAAAAAAATCCACTCTACAGAATGTAGAAAATCACTAAACAAACAAAAAAATTAAAATAATTGAAATAGAAGACGTGTCCAAATTTGTGACTTTTACTATAAGTGAAGCAAAATTAAATACAAGTTGATCAGATAATAATTATAATAATAATAAAAAAAGGTTCCTTGTTTACATTTAGGCAACACTGTCGTCTTGTGTCATTTGTAGAAATAGTTAAAAGGTTAAAGCTAAAAACGTGCTGATCAGCATCTGACACGTAGCTGCTCATAACTTCCCTCCTACTCAACATTTAGATTGAATGTATGGCGCAAGGTTCGGTTTTCATAGCGTACGACTCATTTATTTATTTTTGGAGTAAGTCATGGTGTGTCGCGCTTTTGTTTGTGTTTAGTGAGGATTGTGGACGTTTGTAAGGCGCATCGCCGTCGTTCCGGTGTCTCCCACATACAGCACTCGGAACGATCGGCTCTGCTGAGTGACGCGTGTAGCCACGCCCACCTCGAGGGAAACTCGGCTGGACCTACAGACAGACGTTTCTGAAACCGGTTTCTGGTCCTTCGATGTATGAAACCAATTTTGACCAATGTACAGACAAAACTTTTCTTTTATTTATATTGATTCTTATTTAAAAAAAACAAAAACAAAACAACAACACTTTACTTTTTCTATTCCAGGAAACCAGGACTAAGTATACAGTATGTGTTGTGGTCATAACCATCATTAAGACATCAGACGGTTATTTCTTTCTTTCTTTATCTTTTATATTTGCGTGGCTCCATCGTGGTTCCGCTCTTTCCCACGTCAATGGCGTG
Organism: Clarias magur; assembly: GCA_013621035.1. Classification (NCBI taxonomy): domain Eukaryota; kingdom Metazoa; phylum Chordata; class Actinopteri; order Siluriformes; family Clariidae; genus Clarias; species Clarias magur. Next base: position 1,300,562 of record QNUK01000083.1, on the reverse strand, counting down.
ATTGACTGAAGGAAGTGCAGCTCCAGATCCTAATGGGCGAACTGGAAGGGAAGAGGCCGTGATCCTCGCGACCTCCGGCCTTTCATGTGTCAATACAGGAAGCTCGTGTTGCACAAAGGCGCGATTCTGCTGCCCGACTTCCAGCAAACCTGCACACATCGACTCCCCCTCACTTTTGTCCCTCGAGCAGCTGCCTGTTACTGGAGCGCTGACCTTCCCCGCGCTCTACCAATTCGGGCTATTATTGCGTTGTGTAACCTAGCTGAAACAATAATGCTTCTGTTTAACACGCGAGGCCGCTTCCTCCGTCTCTGCTGTACGTCAAAGCCAAGTCTACGAGTTGCATTTCGATCCTCCCAGGTCTATAATTAACCGACCCACAGTGAGATGTTTGCTCGATCAAAACGCAGGTACGCGTGTGCGAGTATATCGAGACACATTAGGGCGCTAAGGGCGGAAAAAACAAACTGCTTGTTTAGGGGTCCTTTAAAGAAACACTTGTGATGTCAGAGTGGCTCTGACGCCACGGATCCGCCTGGTTTTTTTTTTTTTTTTTTGGGGTGAGGTGACTTTATAGATGAGACAAAGCTAAATTGACTCTCTAAACCTTGTTAAGAAAGAGACAGAAAGCGAGGAGGCATGCGCGGTGGAAAAATGAAGAAGCAAAGCAAAGAAAAGAACGAACGAGAGGGAGGGAGGGATGGAGACGCTGGAAATTAAAAGCAGCTGATGTCCGACGTGATGTGAGTACTGAGAGAAGAACGGCAGTAAAACCCTCATATAAAATTTATCACGACTCTTCCCGACAGCAGTGCGTCAACATCCCGGGACGTCTCGAGGAAAGTTATCGGGTCTAAATCAGGTAGGTGAGGAATTAAAAATTGATGCGAGACGTTTAAAAAAAAAATAATAATAAAAAATTGATTGAGAATAGAGATAAAGATGTACAGTATAAAATTTTTAAGGTTCCTGCGATGATTTGATTTGATTTGATTTGATTTGGTTTTGTTTTTAAATCAGTCCTGGACGTGTTGTCTGATTCCGTCTGTGTGCTATGAACTTCAGGTGTGTGTGTTGAGCAGATGTGAGCGATAACGATCAGCACCTGGGAGTAGGAGCCAACTGTACCCGGCTGGCGGTGTTTACGTTGGCACGGCTCCGTGCTCACTCTGACGTCAGGAACAGTAGCCTGGATGTTTGAGATTTATCGAGCGTTGCAGCTTCACAGTCCTCATCATGCATCAGTTTAAAAGCGAACAACCTGGTTTGTTATTACATTACCACTCGTGCTCGTATAGTGTGGTAAAAAATAAATAAATAAATAAATAAAGTATTTCCACTTTCTGATTGCTGATATGGTTTTTTGTATATTTTTAATACCTAAATGATTGCGATCATTAAACTAATTTGAATATTATACAAAGATAACCCGAGTAAATGCAAAATGCAGGTTTAAATAAAAAGGATAGTGAAAAGCTGTCCAAACCGGCCTGGCTCTACGTGACAATAAGTAATAGTCCCCTAAAACTAATAACTGGCTGCACACTCTTGGCGGCAACACGTGCAATCAAGCGTCTGCAAAATGAGTGTCTCACATTAGAGAGGAATTCTGACCCGCTCTTCTTTTCAGGATTGCTTAAATTCAGTCAAATTGGTGGGTTTTCAAGCCTGTTTAAGGATCTCAGTCGGATTTAAGTCCAACTATGACTAGGCTGCTCCAAAACTTTGGAACTACGTATTTTTTAGCCTTTTTTTTTGTTTGTTTCAGATCATTGCTCTGCTGCATAACCCAATTTTCCAGACATGGGGTTCGGTTCAAGTTTGGAATTAAGAATGACATTTAGATTTTTTTTAAAGGATTAAAAAAAAAAAAAAAAGACATTTACTCTGGCTGGCCCAATTTTATATAGATATATAATGTTTTCCTTTATGTTATATTAATGTTTTTTAGCTTCGATTCTGATGCGCAACATGCCGTCTAATTCACGATTGAAAATGATTCCTCGTGCTCCCAGAAGCACTCTTTCACAATCTGAGTCCTGGAATATGTCCCGTGTCATCAGGGAAGAAAAACTGGTCATTCAGTACATTCAGGTCGTCAGCTGACTTCAGTTCATCGCCATATAACATTGCGGAGTGTGGAACTGAGCGACTGAAGCAACCCCAGATCATAACATTATTTATAACATAACTATATTGTTGAATATTTTATGCATATTCTTCTTCTTTTTTTTTTGCTTCTGTACTTTGTTTTTCTTTCCTCTGTACTTTTTTCTTTTTGTCATCTTTCTTTCTTTCTTTTTTTCTTTCTTTCTTTCTTCTGTACTTTTTTTTTCTTCTCCATTTTTTCTTTCTGACTTTCTTTTCCTTCTGTACTTTTGTCATCGTTCTTTCTGTATTTTTTTCTGTACTTAGTTTTTTCCCCCTTTCTTTCTTTCTTTCTTTCTTTCTTTCTTTCTTTCTTTCTTCTGTACTTTTTTTCTTCTGCATTTTTTCTTTCTGACTTTCTTTTCCTTCTGTACTTATTTTTTTTTTATTTTTGTCACCGTTCTTTCTGTATTTTTTTCTGTACTTAGTTTTTCCCCCCTTTCTTTCTTTCTTTCTTTCTTCTGTACTTTTTTTCTTCTGCATTTTTTCTTTCTGACTTTCTATTCCTTCTGTACTTTTTCTGCATGTTTTTTCTTCTATACTCTTTCTTTCTTTCTTCTGTACTTTCTTTTCTTCTGCATTTTTTCTTTCTGACTTTCTTTTCCTTCTGTACTTAGTTTTTTTAAATTTATTTTTGTCCTCTTTCTTTCTTTCTGTGTTTTTTCTTCTGTACTGTTTCTTTCTTTCTTCTGTACTTTCTTTTGGCTCTTTCTGTGCTTTGTTTTTTTTTTTTTTTCTTTTTCTCCCCTATGCTTCCCTTCTTACCCTGACGCACCCATCACTCCAGTATAGGGTCAATCTGGACACATCAGATCACATGATCTTTTTCCATCGCTCCAAAATCAAGTATTTCTGCTCTCTTGCAAACTGAATCTTTTTCTTTCTGATGAGTTTCACTAACAAGAGGTTTTCTTATGGACACAGCTGTTTAGTCCCACTCCTGTGAATCCTTCTCATCACAGAATTTAAGTGATCTCCACACATGTGATATATATATATATATATATATATAGTAATCACTGTACCTGCAGTACGTGGGTGTGTTCCTTCCTCTGCCTGAAGGGGGCACTAATCCCAGTGTTGCTCTGTGTGTCTCCGTACAGAAGCTGGGCAGCAGCATGCAGAGTGAGGAAGGAACCGAGTGGCTCCTGGAGCTGCTGATGGAGGTGCAGCTGCAGCAGTATTTCCTGCGTATCCGCGACGACCTGAACGTCACGCGCCTGTCGCACTTCGACTACGTGAAGAACGAAGACCTGGAGAAGATCGGCATGGGCCGGCCCGGTAGGTCTCCTCTCAGTTAGGGACGTCAATATTATTCCTTTTAAAGCACGGCAGGGAGACTTTGTTCTCTTTGTTCTTTGTTTCTTTTTTTGTCCTTTCTGTCGATTTCATTCAAATTGATAAATTCAATTGAATTTTATGTATATACTTGTATTTCTTTCTTTACTGTACTTTCTTCTTCGGTACTTTTTTGTCCCCTTTCTTTCTTTCTTTCTTTCTCCTTCTTTACTTTTCTTTCTTCACTTCCTTTCTTCATTTATGCCCATCTTTACTTCTTTCTTCTGTAATTGTTCTGTATTTTTCATATTCTTTCTTTTGTTTTCTTTCTTTCGCATCACTCTTTCTCTCAGGACAGAGACGGCTGTGGGAGGCGGTGAAGAGGAAAAAAGCGATGTGCAAGCGCAAGTCTTGGATGAGTAAGGTAGGTCAGATGCTATTACAACCACTACACACACGCACACACGGACACATACACACTCTCTCCCCTCTCTAAGCTCAGACCGGTTCCTGGTCACGGCTCCGCTGTGAGTCTGATAGATGACGACATTAGAATCGCAGAGAAACGTTTATAAACACAGACGTGTAGCTGCTGAAACCTGGAGACGCTGCAGCATCACTAACGTCTCGACCTTCACCACAGAAACGTCGAGTGAGAACCGGTCAGGAAGAGATCTAATCTCAGACACCAGTGTACCGGCTAGCATAATGTAGCTCATTCAGAAGCGAGAGACGTGTGTGTGTGTGAGTGTGTGAGTGTGTGAGTGTGTGAGTGTGTGAGTGTGTGAGTGTGTGAGTGTGTGAGTGAGTGTGTGAGTGTGTGTGTGAGTGTGTGTGTGAGTGTGTGTGTGAGTGTGTGTGTGAGTGTGTGTGTGAGTGTGTGTGTGAGTGTGTGTGTGAGTGTGTGTGTGTGTGTGAGTGTGTGTGTGAGTGTGTGTGTGAGTGTGTGTGTGAGTGTGTGTGTGAGTGTGTGTGTGAGTGTGTGTGTGAGAGTGTGTGTGAGTGTGTGAGTGTGTGTGAGAGTGTGTGTGTGAGTGTGTGTGTGAGTGTGTGTGTGTGAGGGAAGTGAAGTTATGAGTCCTGTGGGCCGGATTGAAACAGAGCTGAGTGAAACCTGCAGGACAGCAGCGCGAGACGAGTCTCTGTCCTGATTGGTTGTTTTATATTCTCACACACAAACACGCAGTCTCAAAGGAATGAATGTAGATGTGTCCATGTGTCCATGTGTACTGTGTGTCCACAACGCATCATGCCGTGTGCTATTTCTGAGCCGGTCCAACACTGACCCGCACTGAATCCGAGACTTACCCTAAGACATTCTGTCATCTTTTTGAGCAGTGTTTAAGCACCGGTGCACTGCAGTGTGTGTGTGTGTGTGTGTGTGCGCGCAGTGGTGTTTACCGAACACTTCGAGTGTAAGCATTCCTCTGTGTGTGGGACGACAGGACAGCTTGACCCATCCCGGAAGAAACCGCACGTCCACATAAACAGGAACACTCTGACACACGAGACACACTGCATACACTGCCGCTAACGCTACAACACACACCCAATCAGCACACACACCTATGTATATACATATGTACTGCGGTGCACCAGATACCAATGTTTACAATTCTATACAATATTTTCGATGTGTACGTGAATGATTAAAATGTTGAAAGTCTGGTATATTGTGTGAGTATGTGTGTGTGTGTGTGTGTGTTGGGGGGGATGGTGTAAGGGAAATGAGGCGGCCTCACCGATTTCAATGAATCAGTCCGGGAGCACGGTGATTATAGAAAATGTTTGTTTTGTTGCGGATTTTCTGAAATTAGGATCATCACCATCAGGACAGAGTTTACAGTCCAATACAGTGGAAAACAGCTCTGAGACACAACGGCGTGCGTTCATTTACATTAAATTTTAAATGAGGTCAGCTGACTCGTCAGGCATGTTTAAAAAGGCTTACATGCGGTTTTTGGTCATGGAGGTTACAGAAGAATCTGCAGGAAAAAGCGCGCGCCTATGGCGTTGTATTCCTGCCAACAATTCTGAGCGCGCGGTTTGACATTTTGAGAGCAGACAAAGCGCTCTATGCGCGTGCAGTGACTCCACTGCGCGCTCAACAGCTCGATTCTGCGCGTGCAGTGTCGCCCCTGCTCGCGCAACATGTTCTCCGCGCACGCGCGACTTCTCGATTCTGTCCGCAGGCAACGTTTATTTGCGCGCTCGAATCGCTCAACTTTGCCCAGTGTTACAAAACTGCCACAAAACCAGCCAATCACAGACGTCCACACGCGGCTTCTGATTGGCTGTTCCTTCTCCATCAGCTGGCAATATCTGCAATTATTGTTAAAATGTTGTATTTCGCGTACTCAAATGCTTTTGTTTATTTATTTATTTATTTTTTTAGAAAGAGACAAGGCGGCATAAGTGAGTTCATTGAAAAAAGGAATCCCTCATGCACTCCACAACAAGCAGCCACTATAACAGATGCCATCCAATATAATAAGTGTACATCAATTGTTTTGCTTTTTTATTTATTTATTTATATTTTGGATATTTAGAGGAGTTTTAGTGTTCAAAAACAAACTTTGTGTCTTTAATTTAAGGTTTAAAATGTCACAATTAAAGATCATTAAACTCTGTATGTGGCTTTTGCCTTTTTTAAAGTTTAGTTTTATATATAACTAATACCCTGATTTATGGTTCTATATAGTTATAAGCAAAACATTAAATTAAAGAAGCGGTTAGTTTTTATCCGATTAATTGGAAAAAAATAATCGCCCAACTAATCGATTATCAAAATAATCGTTAGTTGCAGCCCTAGTTAGAAAATCTACCAGACTGTAATTGCCTCAAAAGGATTTTTGTTGTTGTTGGTTTTTTTAATTAAGGTAAAGTTTGAAGAACACGTTCCTCATTTACATCAAAATCATTGTTTCTAACATTGTCAGCATAACTTACTTTGATATAGTTTGTATTCAGACTCATTTTCTGTGTTTTCTTTGAAAACAATATTATTTCTAAGTGATCCAAAACTTGAGGTGTGTGTGTGTGTGTGTGTGTGTGTGTGTATACCGTACTCTGCAAAAGTCTCAGGCGCCATATTATCTGTAGTACGAAATTTGTTATAGTCTACATTATTATTATTTTTTTTTCCCATCTGAAAACTGGTCTGTCATGTAATATCTCACATTCTTTACAGAATTTCTCTGTAATGTAACTTATTCATTAATTGTAGTGTATCGTTGTAGGGAATGGTCTTGTACATAATAATGCAGACATAATAAACTTGTATAACAAGTCTTTGTTCACAGCCATTGACATGTCGAAGAGGTTAACACGTGATGAGCGGATCGAAATTGTGTTGATATCTGGTGAACGCAGTAACCGGGTCATTGCAGCAGATTTCAATGCAAGACACCCTACGAGACCACCCATCTCCCATGCTACAGTTAGCAAACTGCTTGCTAAGTTTCGTGAAACTGGTTCAGTGTTGGATTTGCCAAAATATGGACGCATGAAAACTGTCACTAATGAACGAACATCAGCTTCATTCAGCAAGAGCCCACAGCGTAGCACTCGCCGCATGTCACTGGAGAGTGGCATTAGTCGAACATCCCTTCGGCGGATATTAGCTACTCACAACTCACTACTCCCTTACAAACTCCAGCTACTGCAGCATCTCAACGAGGATGACCCAGATCGGCGCACACAGTTTGCAGAATGGGCAAAACAAAAATTGAAACAGGACCCTCAGTTCACGCAGAAGATTTTGTTCAGTGATGAGGCAAACTTTTATGTGAATGGTGAAGTTAACAAACAAAACCACTGCTATTGGTCTGACACTAACCCACATTGGATAGATCCCTCCAAGACTGTTGGAACAAAAAAAGTCATGGTATGGTGTGGTATATGGGGTACAAAGATAGTGAGGCCATTCCTCATCAATGGAAACCTCAAGGCCAGTGGATATTTGAAATTGCTACATGATGATGTGTTTCCCTCTTTATGCACTGAAGCTGGCACGTTCCCTGAGTTTTTCCAGCAAGATGGTGCACCACCACATTATGGGTGTCAGGCATTCCTAGATGAACAGTTGCCTGAAAAGTGGATTGGTCGTCGTGGGACAGTTGAATGGCCCCCAAGGTCTCCCGATCTGACCCCCTTAGACTTTTATCTTTGGGGTCATCTGAAGGCAATTGTCTATGGCGTGAAGATACGAGATGTGCAGCACCTGAAACTACGGATACTGGAAGCCTGTGCTGGCATTTCTCCTGCGGTGTTGCTATCAGTGTGTGAAGAGTGGCAGAAGAGGGTTGCATTGACAATCCATCACAATGGGCAGGACATTGAACACATTTTAAAAGTGGTCAGAAACTTGTAAATAACTCATGAAAGAATAAAGTTACATTAAAACCAAACACAACATTGTTTTTCTTGTGAAATTCCCAATGTTTCATGTGTCACACGACCCTCTTCCTATTGAAGAAACAAAAGTTGGATCCAAGATGGCCGACTTCCAAATGGCCACCATGGTCACCACCCATCTTGAAAAGTTTGCCCCCTCACATATACTAATGAGCCACAAACAGGATGTTAATATCACCAACCGTTCCCATTTTATTAAGGTGGATCCATAGAAATGGCCCATCCTGTGTATATACACATACACACATACTGTATATCTAGATACAAGCGAAACACAAGAAGGAAAAATTCTCAAAAATCTCTTCTCATGTTCCTGCTTATTTAGAAGAGATGAAACACACACACACACACACACACTCCTGCACTCTGTAGGTTGTAGACAGCAGAAAGGCTCTTGAGTGCCGTGTTGGCTGAGGTCTACAGGAAGTGGCTGAAGAGGATGATGGCCTTCTAAAATTACACGGTGTTGTTTCAGGTCCTGGCACCGAGCGCTGGCCAAGTAATCAACCTCCTCAACCGTGTGTGTGTGTGTTTGAGTGCCATGTGGAGCTCTGTTATTTTAAGGTGTGCAGAAGTAAATAGCCCCCTGTAGTAGTTTTCTGATAAACTGTACGTCACCAAAACCAATAGGGTTTAGTTATTAATACACACATTGTACAACAGTCCGTTTCGACCATGTAATCTGTCTAAGCTTCTAAGTCGTTCTGGATCACCTCTGAACCGTACATGGTTTTTTTTTTTATTGGTTTTTTTAACTACACGGTTACAAAGCTAACTAGCTCCTAACACAAGGCTGGATCCCAAATCCCTCTCTAACCCCTGATCAAGGGCACTACTTGGTGTGTGGGGAAAGGGATGGTACATCCTACATAGCGTGCTAGCTTTCCATTTAATCCTATTCGGGATTTAATCCCCAGTCACGGAAGGATAACTTCTTAAATAAAGAAATAAACCAAATGGTCGAAGTTGTGCTGTTGCGCTGAATATCAGCACAGCTGCGATATCTCTAGTACTCAGGCTGCGTCCTCAAGTGTACCACTGCATCAGACATGATATTTAAGCAGTAATCCCAACTGTGCTGAGTAACACTTTCATTTCCCTGACATAATAATCAATAATTTATTTATCAGTAATTATTATTTCTAATAAGTGACATTTCATTCTCAGTAATCTCAACAAATGAGTTATTTGAAAAATGAAGGAAGCAGAAATAGAAAAAAAAATCAAATAAGGCAGTCGTAAATCGGTGTCTGGTTTCTCTGTCCTCGATTAAAAATCCACCGGTCTGATATCGCACACTGCAGGTGCGCCCTCTTGTGGTGAACAAGTATTTAAATACCTGCGCTACGAAAAAACATTATCGGTTAATCCATGTGTAATTGGTTTCATTCTCAATGACTCATCTGTAGTAATGTTAATTGACCCTAGACACAATAGCACAGTCAGCATGGTGCATATATACTTCTACAGAACCAGTGTGGATTTATTTTCTGCATTCTAGAACAATGCTGGATTTAAAAAAAACAAACAAAAAAAACTATTAAGTAACACATAGGGCATTGTGTAATGTAGTAACAACAATTTTAAAACATGAAGCTCAGCTGTTCTGGAACAGTTTGTGCAGGAACAGTATTGTGTCAGGTGAATTTGTAAAACCCATCAAGCTCCATGATGAAACTGGCTCTCATGAAGACCTTCATGAGTGCGTGTGCGTGCGTGTGTGTGTGTGTGTGTGTGTGTGTGTGTGTGCGTGTGTGTGTGTGTGCGTGCGTGCATCTGTGCCTGCTGTCTCTGAGACATCAATCATGTCTCTGTTCTGTGTGTTCTCGTGTGTTTATCAGTGTGCGGTTCAGGCTCAGTCTAGACGTCTCAGCCATCTTTCACATTCCCTCAGGATTCTCTTCTCCTCTGGCCTTCTGTTTCTGACCGCTCAAGGCTCTCACAGGCGTTTACAGTCTGAGACTTTTATTACCGCGGCTTCGTGTTTACTCATTCTAATGCCGGCGCTTTTAAACCTCAACTCAGGGTTACTGTAAAACCATGTACACATAAAGCCTGCTACTGTTCTTCATGTTCTTCGTCTTATTATTATTAATATTGATATCAACACCAATGTAACATATAAAAAAAAAAAATTATAATTTAATGAAAACTTGAAATGATGTATATATTATATACTATTATTTAATACTGTATATTATTGTTTTATCAACTACAATGTAACATAGGCATGAAGTTCAGGGGCTTTATTTTTATTTATTTATTATTATTTATTTATTTATTTATTATCTATCTGGAGCTACTGTATAATACCCGTGTATTATTATAATTTTTTTTTTTTTTTTTTGATAATACGATGCAAATTTTTTCCATGAGAAATAACAAATGCAGATCTGTTTCAGCCACCCAAATATATTCCCAATATTGCAAAAGACTTGGGGGGAAAAATCACTTGGCTTTTGAACTCATGCCGGAATCAAATCTGGTATCGTGGATACACTCTTTCGAAATAGCTTTTGCTGACTGAAAAAAATATATAATGGATTTTTATTAATGCAATAAATAAATAAATAAACGCCAAAGAAGAATACTAATATTGGATTTTCATTAATGCAAACGAGGCGAGACCAGTGAGCCACCAGCCACCCCAAAAATGCTTCATTTTTTTTTTCAAAAAAAAAAAAAATTTCAATACTTCCAAAAATACCTTAAAAATGAATAACATTACAGAAGAAGTTTCACATGCCTGTAAAGAAAGCAACAGAACAATGTCAGAGCGAGTGCGACAAAGTTACCAGAAGAACTCCGGAAACACTCAGTAAAACCTACCAGCTGTTTTACTTCTAAAACTGCACACATCTGTATCCAACTCTACTGATCATTTTCAAGCCAAGAGATTTCACGCCAAATATTGATTCTGTTTATTTTGTTACTCTTTATGTAGAAATGTTCTCAAACGCAAGACTTTTTTTTTGTTTTTGTTTGTGTAAAGCTGTAAAAAAAAAAAAAAAACCAAACAAAAAAAAAATAGTAAAACTGTGAGTAAAACATCACTCTCTCCGGTTTGTACTCTCTCAGTTCAGCCTTGTTGACGCTCGACCCGTCCGCCCGGCTGTCTGCGTTTCCTCTGCTCGCACCACGGCTGCGATAGCGCCCCATCCCCCCCCCCCCTCTCTCTCTTTCTCCTGATCCGACCCACAGCCTCCTCATACAAAGTGCCTGAAGAGCTGATAGCGAGTTGAAACGAGAGCGCTGCTATCTGGCTTCATTGGATCTTTCCACGATTTACCAAGGCGCCGTTCACGATCCGGTGTTGTGTAACGAGTTCGTTCCGGTCATTAGGTGCTCTCACAGGGACCGGCCGATACGACGATGTCACGATATACCCTAGGCGGCGATTCGATTTGTATTGCTAAAATAGAATCTTAATATATGTTTCACAAATATTTTGCTCCTAGAACTTTTATCATTACGGACGCACCACCTGTAGGATTATGGTGGAACTGCAACTTTTTAGCATCTCAAATGTTAAAATATTTCAATGAAAAACGATTCTTGAAAAATCCATGAATTCGCCAGACACGTAACTGAATCTATTATTCAAGCATCTTTTTCCCTCTTGTTGGAATAAATATCTTCTTCCTGCTCATGTTTGCCCCACGTGCGGTAACTTTAGGTGGCATGACGAGTTTCCAGGAGGTAGATTTTGCTTCCGTTCCTGATCAGTAAACTCCTTGAGAATAAGCACACCTTCCCTACCAGTCTTTACTTTAGACGTTTATCTTTTGGGGAAGGAGCGCTGATTGGCTCGTCATTTCACATGTGGTTAAGCATCTAACCAATCACAGATGAGACTCGGGTCTTGTAACCAATCGCAACGCAGGAGGCGGGATTTATCAGAAAAGCCGAGAAGCCTAAGATAATCTCAGAGCTGGAGAAAAACACTGCTATAGTATGTTGTATGTTGTAATGCTGCAAAAGAGATATATTCTGGTTAAATGCGAATCGATTAGTGTCCAGGTAAACAGTTGAACTGGAATCTGTAATCAGAATCAGATTTGGTTTGTTTGTTTGTGAATTGAAATGAATCATTTAAAGTGACTCGAACCTTTAAAATTCTACACGCTGAGCCGATCATGAAATAGCTTTTATTCTGTCGTACCTTGGCGAGTTAGTGCTGATCTGTCGTGTCTCTCAGGTCTTCAGTGGGAAGAGGCCAGACGGAGATTTCCAGCCGCAGGCCACCAGCACTTTCCGGAAGCTCTCGAGCACTCCTCCGCCCGCAGACGGCCAGCAGCAGGCCCTGACCTGTCTGATCAGCGAGAAGGAGCTGGTGCTTTGCGAGAAGCTCGGAGACGGCTCATTCGGCGTGGTGAAGCGCGGAGAGTGGGTCACCCCGGGGGGTAAAGTGGTGAGTTGGGGGGGGGGTGGAAGAGGGGAGGGGAGTCGGGTAGAGAAGTAACTCTGACTTTAAAACAGAGTAAATATCAGAATGGATGGTGATTCTGATTTATATTTGATAATTTCTGTTAAAACGGCAGTTAAATATTTTACTGTGTTACATATAGAGACATTATAGAGATTGCAGGATTCTATCATTTTATTTCTCACTCTTTTTTATTTATTTATTTTTTTATCCCTAGTTAAACGTAGCGGTGAAGTGTCTAAAGACGGACGTCCTGAACCAACCGGACGCCCTGGACGACTTCATCCGTGAGGTCAACGCCATGCACTCGCTCGACCACCAGAACCTCATCCGTCTCTACGGAGTCGTCCTCACACACCCCATGAAGATGGTAAACCAAACCAGGCATCATGGATGTGTGTGTGTGTGTGTGTGTGTGTGTGTGTGTGTGTGTGTGCATGTTTTTGGTTTGATTTATTTGAATTTAAGTATGTCCCAAATGATAGTAAATGTTACCTCATGAGGGGCATAAACTTTTGCTCTCAGGATTACGTCGCAATGACATTACGCTAGTCCAGGTAAAGATAACGGGAAAGGAAGTAGTTGACTACAGTGAATTCCGACTTCACCTAATCTTACCGTCTGGTTTTGTCTTCCCCCGTCCAGGTGACGGAGCTGGCTCCTCTCGGCTCTTTGCTGGACCGCTTGCGTAAGACCCAGGGCCACTTCCTCATCTCCACGCTGTGCCAGTACGCCATCCAGATCGCTAACGGCATGGCCTACCTGGAGACCAGGCGCTTCATCCACCGTGACCTAGCTGCCCGGAACATCCTGCTGGCCTCGAACGAGCTCGTCAAGATCGGAGACTTCGGCCTGATGAGGGCGCTGCCCAACAACGACGATCATTACGTCATGCAGGAGCACCGCAAGGTTCCTTTTGCCTGGTGAGGGAAAGGTTGGGAGGGGGGTGGGGGGAGGGGTTGGGGAGGGACGTGATTGAGGAAATTGTCCCCTCTGTGCTTTCTCCAAGTGTTTGTGTGTCAAGCCAAGACATCGGTTTGTCCACACAATGTGTGTGCTGATCTATGGACATCATCACCTCTACTCTAGCTCGCTCTAAAGCACATTTTGTGTTTATTCAGCCTGTATTTACGCTGATAGTGTGTGTTCACGTATCAGGTGCGCCCCAGAGAGCTTAAAGACACGCACGTTTTCACATGCTACGGACACGTGGATGTTCGGGGTAACCCTGTGGGAGATGTGCACCTACGGTCAGGAGCCGTGGCTCGGTCTCAACGGCAGCCAGGTACCCAACTCCTCCGTCACTGCCTCACCCCGTCATCGTTCCCCGTTAGCATGCAGAGCAACACTAATCAGCGAGTGTGCGTGTGTGTCTTAGATCCTCCATAAGATCGACAAAGAGGGTGAGAGACTGTCCAAGCCTGAGGACTGTCCCCAGGACATCTACAACGTCATGCTGCAGTGCTGGGCACAGAAACCCGATGACCGGCCCACGTTCGTGGCTCTCAGAGAGTTCCTGGTGGAGACCCTGCCGACCGACATGCGGGCGCTGCAGGACTTCGACGAGCCCGACAAACTGCACATCCAGATCGATGACGTCATCACCATCATCGAGGGCAGGTGTGAGGGTAACCGGAGAAGCTCCCGGTTCTGACCAATCGGAGCTGAGAATTACACAGCAAATGTAATTGTATAAGGCAAATATATTCTACTTTTATATTTTGCTGTTCTGCTGCCCAGGGCGGAGAATTATTGGTGGCGAGGGCAGAACAAGCGCACGCTGAAGGTGGGTCAGTTCCCCAGGAACGCCGTCACCTCCGTAGCCGGATTGTCGGCTCATGACATCAGCAGGCCGCTGAAGAACAGCTTCATCCACACGGGACACGGAGACTCCAACCCGCACCGCTGCTGGGGCTTCCCGGATCGGATAGACGAGTAAGCGCCATGCTGTCATTCAAACCACCTGATTTACACAACCACTCCATGTTTTAAACCCCATGGGATTTAATTCCTTTCAAGTGGGCTGTTTTATAAAAAAAAAAAAAAATTTTTTTCATATTCAAAGGTCAAAATCAAAGACGGGCGATGATCGAATCAAATCCCAGGTGATATGAAACCATCAGTTATGTTATTAAATCAACATAGCATTGCTGTGTGACAGCTCTAACATCCACGGTTCCCTCCTGAGCGCAGGTTACTATTTGTGTGGAGTTTTAAACGTTCCCCTTCGTGCCCCTGTATCCAAAAACGTCCCAGAGCTCCTGGGAAGGTTGTAAGTTTTCTCCATAAAATGAGTTTGATGATCTCAATCATTTACGTGTGACAGATGTGCTTAAAAAAAAAAAAAGCAGGAACGGGCCAAATACTTGTTCGCAGTGCTGTAAAAAGTAGCCAAATTAAAGATGTTTCCTACTTAAAATATCTGAAAAAATGTGCTAAATATTATTTAAAAATATATATTTTTATAGGTCATCTAGCTACAACATACTTTAGATTCTTTCCATATTTATATATGTTTAGCCTATGAACCCTTAAATTGTTCCAAACCGATTCAGGATTATAGTTGTAAATACAGATTTCCTACCACATGGCCCACTAGAGGGCAGCAAACCGCTACAGATGTTTCCTTTTACATCCTTTTTCCTGCATCTCTTCCCACTCAGAGCTTCGTCCCAAACACTGATCACACCATTTCTTCTCTCCACAGTCTGTATCTGGGGAATCCCATGGACCCTCCGGATGTCCTCGGACTCGATCTGAACGCCGCCAGGCCCACACAGCTTCCCGGACGAGCCAAAAGTACATTTATTTCCCCTTTCCTTAGTGCTTTAATTCATATTGGCTAACGCAGCTTTTTCATAATCACTAACATTTTTTTCCCTCTTTTGCCTTTCCTTCTTCGGTTGCACCTGCATGTTCTGTCTCTGCGCTCTCCTTATTCCTTTCCCGGCCCGCCTGTTGCTCAGAGGATCCGCCCCCTCGACCCCCTCAACCTGCTTTGCTCATAAAGAGTAAGTTCAGGTCCCACGAATTATCCTCTCCAGCTTTCCCTCTTTTCAGTTTCTTTCTTTTCCTTCTGCACTCCGTCGCCAGTTAAGCTCCTCTGAGATCCGACATGAATAATAATTCTACCGAAATCGTTTTTTATGCTCCCTCAGGTATTAAGAGTGTACTCTGAGCTCATGGTCCTCACTTTCTTTAGGTCTATTTAAAAGGATTTATCCAGCAGGATGTTATTGAGATTGATTACTTTGGCGTTGATCTTAATCCCACAAACAAATGGATTTTATCAGGGTACGTGAAGTGTTTATCAGGCTTCTCAGTTTGTGAGTCACTTGGGCCTCGACTAAAACCTTTTGGTAATGTATTAACATTTAAAAAATAAGACGGGAACTTGATGCAAGTTCTTTGCAAGGTTTCCATCCAAGTTGTTTTTTTGCGGGGTAAAAAAAAAAGTTTAGATATTTGCCATGTTTCATGTTGATGGAAACTTATTTATCTGTATTATTTTTCATATTTTATTGTTGGGACATATAAATGATAATAAACTGGCCTAGCTCATTGGACTAGCGACGTTGCTGTCTGGCCATGTTACCTTGTAGTATTGTTTTATAGCCGTTAATGGTCGATGCAAAAAGAATTCCCAAAGATTATTTTCTTCTCCACTAAGCTTCTCCTGTACCTCCTGTGACTTTAGAGCCGAACTACGACCCGGTTACAGATGATGAAGATCTAACGTCCTCAGGCCTGAGGCGCCTCTCTTTAAAAAAGCCCAATACAAAGGGTCTGAAACTGAAGCCATCAGCTTGGGTTTCAGCCACCAAGCTGAGCGATCGGTCCATTTATGGTCACCAAACTCCAGGAGGTGGTACACCCACTGAGGTCTCTCTTATAGACTTTGGAGAGGAAATGTTCTCTACTACCCCCTCTCCTGTTATGGAGTCTCCGGTCCTTAGTCTCGCGAGACTGGCCCTGGAGGCAGAAAATATCTTGGACTGTACCCCACCCCAGAGTCCGTCCCGGACTCTGCCTCGGCCGCTCCACCCCACTCCGGTGGTAGACTGGGACTCGAGACCTCTACCTCCTCCTCCAGCGTACGACGACGTAGCGCAGGACGAAGACGACATCGAGGTGAGCTCGATCAACAGTGCAGAGTCGAGGGTTCCCAATGAACCAGGCTCTCCGTGTGCCCCCTGCACTCCCGCGTACGGGGATAAACTCCGAGTAGAGGATGATCTCTTCCTCTCCAGCAGCCAGAGCCGGTCTCGCACCTTCTCGCAGTCAGCTGAGATCTTCCAGGAGCTCCAGCAGGAGTGCATGAGGCGTCTGAATGTCCCTGCAGGCTCAGTAAGTCCCGATCCCTATCGCCAGATCTTCCTGTCCACCTGTGAGGACAAGCCCCAGGTCCCACCTCGAATCCCGATCCCACCTCGACCTCCAAAAAGCGACTGTTCCCGCTGGTCACGTGACCTGTCCCCAGCTTCCTGCTGTGATGATGAGAAGGAGCGTCCGCCACAGATTCCTCCGAGAGATCCACTGTCTCAGTCGCTCTCTCGCACGCCAAGCCCCATGAACCGTACCTCACACTACCTCTCAACCTCGCCGGGCAAGCTGATGCCCACCACACAGAGCTTTGGCTCTGACCCCAAATACGCTGCACCCAAAGTTATCCAGGCCCAGGGCAAAGACAAAGAAGCTGCCAAAGGACCCTGCATACTGCCGATCGTCCGAGACGGCAAGAAAGTAAGCAACACGCACTACTACCTGCTGCCCGAAAGGCCCACATATTTAGACCGCTTCGACAAGTTCTTCAAGGAAGCAGAAGAGGACGAGAGGAGGCCGGTCAACACGGCTACAGTCCGACCCATGGTGCAACAACAAGTGGAGACAAAATCAAACTTCTCTTGCAATAATAACAGCAGCGTACCAGCCAGAGCAGCAGGCATCAGGAACTCCTTAAGTCTGAACAAAGTCGGTACCGAAGGGTCGGGTTGCAGGGCGGAAGGAGCGACGAATCCTGACAGAGTCAAACAGGTGAGTAATGAGAGAATGACAGAAGTATATGAATTTTATCTTTTTATATATATAGCAGTACCTCGGGATTCAAGGTGCGAGTTCCTAAGGCGAAATTACGTATTACGAAACGCATTTTCCCATAGAACGTAATGTAAATGCAGATAATCCGTTCCAGCAATCCAATAATATTACCAATAAACACTATAAATCATATTTTTGCATGTAAAACAATCTAAAACATTTAGAAAAGACATGTCAATGAAGTAAAATATGAAATAAATAGACATTAAACCTCACTATGATTCCTCTTGGCACCGGCTGCTTTAAAAAAAACAAACTGAAAGCGGCTCCCTTTTCTTCTTCCCACCATCCTTGCTAACATTCTTGCTAACTTTCTTGGGACCCATGGTGCTATGTCTTCACTAAATCTTGCGCAAAACAAACAAACAAAAAAAAAACACCAAATTACTTGCTTGGCTTTCTGTTGACGCAAACAAGTTTTGATCGGATGTACGCACCACCGGATGTACGCGTGACCGACTTGGTCGCTTGTATGTCAAGGCAAATTGCTTGCAAAATTTTAGCTCTTAAGGCGAGTCCCGAGGTGTCACTGGTATATATACTGTAAAAGTTTGCCACAGAAAGGGATGAGTAGAGATTTGCTCCAGTGTGTCAAGCGTGTCGCTGTAATGGTTTGGTTTGGCATTAGGTGCAGGAAGCGGTGCACGGTGTGACGATCGAGGAGTGTCAGAAGGCCCTGCAGAACCACAGCTGGAACGTGCAGAAGGCTGTGCATTATCTGAAGGTAGCGTTTTCATCATTCACCATCTCTGAGATAGATAATGCCAGATAACGAGATGAGGGAATTCTCTCGAAGCCCCTTTTCCCCGAATTTCGTGAACAGCCAGAAATCAATATTTCACACTGATGTTTTTTTTCCCTTCCCCTCTCTCCTTTTATCTCTACAGGTGGAGCAGCTCTTCTGTCTGGGTCTGAAGTCCAGAGTGGAGTGTCACAAGATCCTGGAGATGTGTGACTGGAACCTGGAGCTGGCCAGCAGTCAGCTTTTAGACTCTTACGGCTCAGTCAAACAGAGGTATGGCCGCTTAAAAAAAAAGAAAAAAAAAAGCCAAAACCCGAATTCTGAAATCTAATTGGTCAGATGGAGTTGATTTATTTTCTGTAACATCAGCTCTGACAGCAGTGTAGCTACAATAATTAATCATTTGTCATTAGGTTTAGATTATCATTGATTGATATGGTGAAGTTTTCTATAAGGAGATGTTTAACATTCATAGAAGGAGTCTCCAGTTTCAGTACTTTGTACGTTTGTCAATATGGGAAAAGTTCCACTTTCTAGTTGCTGTGTTGACTTACAGATTTCCGCAGATACGAACGGACCACGGTTCTACTTCCGGTTCTCACGTGTATTGTACAAAAAAAAAATGGATACTGCAGTGCACCAGATACCAATATTTACAATCCTATACAATATTTTCAGTGTGTAGGTGAATGTATAAAGTCCAGTATATTGTATGTGTGTGTGGGAGAAATGAGTCGGCCTCACCGGTTTCACTGGAAACAGTCCAGGAGCACGATGATAGAAAATGTCTGTCCTGTACAGCTGTCCCGATGGTGATGGTGATAATCCTAATCTCAGAAAATCCTCAACAACACAGAGTTCACAGTCCAATACAGTGGAAAACAGCTCTGAGACAAAGTGGCGTCCGGGATTCCCTGTGTGATTTAAAGGCGCAGAGACGACACTGTTACATTTCACTGTGAGTGGGGAAAGGGGACAGAGATTTAGTCAAGTGGATTGGTATACTTTTGCATCGTATATATTCGAGTCACAGGTGTACAAGACTCACTTTGTCTGACTTGAGAACAAATCTGACTTACGAATGTGCTCCTTTAACGGAACTCGTTTCTAAGTCGGGGACTACCTGTATTAGAAAAGAAGAGATGCTAATGACGGAGTACCTGCCTACAGGAACAGGAACTAACTTGTTTCACCTAAACGTAAAAGCTGCTGGTTCAGACTCTATTGCTCTTGGGCTCTTACTTTCACTATTAAACATAGCTCTGGTTTGTTACTGTCGATTTTCTTCACGATGCAACTTCACCAAGCGTTTAAGTGATCTCCATTCATGATAATTCGTTTGAACCCAGTTCCAGTTGCTTCAAATCTCCTTAGTTGTTTTCTTTGCTTGATGTAGGCCAATAATTTGACTCTTCTGAAACGACAGTGTTTTTGTCTGGTGTATATCACTGCTGTTATTTATTATATTAAAATTTTGAATACTGGTAAATTGTTAAAGTGAATAAAAACAGCTTCTAATGAAAAAGTGCAATTATTGACACAGGCCCGTTTTATCACACCAATCGGCTGCGATCTCTTTACCATGGGTTATATCACGTACACATTTAGAAATTGCCGAAACATCCGCTAGCTCCGAGTTGCATTAACGCAAGCATCTCGGCGGGATTAAATCCCGGAATAAATGCATTGTTTCTTTGCTCCATGTGCCTCTTTTCAAAAGTTTCACCGAAGAGTGCAGAATTGTGAGCTGGTGTAATTACATTTCAGTCTCTCCCCTTAAAGGCTGCACTGTATATATTAAGCCTTTAACTTTATTGCTTTTGGTTTGTCCCAACTGGCCATCTGTGCGCTCTGTTCATCAGTGAACTGACTCCCTTTCAGAACTGTACACCAGGAGAATATATATATAAAATAAAAAAAAGGAAAGAAAGTCAGCACTTTTCATTGTATGACTTTGAGTGAAAAATGCAGCACTTGCGTTTTGGAAAACTTTCTGGTTTGTTTATCTTTTTTTCCCTTTTTCTCACCCTCTGTGATCTATCAAGAAAGTACTTTTCCATGTTTGATGTTTCCGAGTTTCCTCAGTCATGCAAGATTTATTTATTTGTTTGTTTGTTTATTTATTTATTTATTTATATTATTTTTCTTCCCCCCCCCTTTAATTGAGATAAATCACTTTATTTCTAGCAGATGCTATGTAAGAGCCATGCTGTTTCGGGAACATAATCAGTGATAGACTGGTGTGATGAAGCGCAGGTAGAGCGGTACCTCTGCCTGTGAATTTAATCCGTTCTTGAGGTGAAATTTTGTATTGCGAAACACATTTTCCCATAGGAAATAATGTAAATGCAGATAATCCGCTCCAGCCGAGCCAAAAATATTACAAATGTTACCGATTTCCAACACTATAAACATATTTTTGGCTAGTTATGGTTAAAGTATTGCATGTTCATACATTATTTGGGAGCAATGCCTCATTCAAGCACTGATAATTTTCTGACCACAAAACCTTTTTCAACTCTGTATTGTGGACACACGTCCATTCACATACTAGTTAAAACAAACTGTTGTATCAAAGATGCAACCATTTCACTGTGCTCATTTAGTACAAAATTTATAAATGGGAGCATTGGCTCCCAATAGTTAATAGCATTAATCAGGAATATTATGATCATAAAACAGCAGCTACAGTATTTTACAGTAATTGTAAAGACCATTTTAAGTATGAACAGGAAAAAACAGTCATAAATATTACTCATTGTTCAAAAGATTCATAAGATTGAAATGCAACAATGTAAATTTCACACACAAAGCACTGGGATGCAGCCCCTGGATGTACAGCCTCTTAATGTTGTAAAATTGTCCATTGATGAGGGGGATTCCCAGACTTGGGACACAGCACTGGAGTGGTCAGAAAGAGGTTTTCTACAGTCCTCCCAATCAGGAGATTGTTGAGAGCCTTAAAAGCAGGGGAAAATAATGCAGAATAAGTTAATTGAACATCACACATGCGATAACAATCGAACATACACCCAGGAGAAATTTTGTAATGTTTTGGCGTTTGGCCTCTGTACATCACCACATTTCATTTCAAATGAAACACTCAATATGCCAGTGAAATCGAAAGAAAAGTGTGTCTTTAACCATTCAGGAATTACAGACATGTTTTACATACACACACACACTTATTTTGGGGGGTCATAAATAATGGGGAAAAACAATTAAACTTAAGGATTGCCTTTAATACTTGAATAAAAATTCTTTGCAGTCAATAACTGCCTGAAGTCT
Organism: Clarias magur; assembly: GCA_013621035.1. NCBI lineage: Eukaryota > Metazoa > Chordata > Actinopteri > Siluriformes > Clariidae > Clarias > Clarias magur. The sequence goes on along the minus strand of QNUK01000083.1, from coordinate 1,279,167 downwards.
GAAACCCATGGACATGACCAATGCTACCAATGTTTCCTCTCTCTGGATGCTTTGCCAGACTTGTGAGTCTTCCTGCTTTCAGTCTTTGTTCTTCCTTTAGTGAATAGCATGCTCGACTTTTACTTACTTGCTGAGTCATGCTACACCTGGCCATGCAACTACAGTACTTGTCAGCCATTTTCTCCCATTATTTATGAGCCCCAACCCAAATTTTACGACGGTTTCAAGTTAATGTAAACATTTATTCTAACAGTTACTGTAAGATCACAGCTAGTTTTCCTGCAGCTGCACACAGTCAGAGCAAACTGACAAACTCTGCAGTGTCATTTCCTCCACAATTACAGATTTTTTTTTTTTTTATCATCACAAGTGCTATCAATTTACAGACTTTCGGTGGTACTGAATATAATGTAACTGTTCCATAAATACTTGCAATAGCCAGATTTATTTGAAGGTGACTCATTTCAGAATCATTGCTTTTTTAGTCACTTTAGGAGCAGATTCTCCATTTTCGCCAGACTACATTTATGACCTTTCTCACCTGTTATTGTCATTACTTTGCCAGAAATTAAAAAGGTAGGAAAGATTTGGCAGGATGTGTATGAATATGAACATCATGTACACACATTTTCCACAGAAGTTCACAATTCACTTGAGAGTTTTAGGCACTTTCTACAGAGGTGGACACCCTGGCTTCAGAAAGTACAAGTCCTGCCATTTATCTGCTCCATCAGTTAACTAAAGCAGCCGATTTTAATTAACACAACTCCTCAGCCGGACCTGAACTAACTGGTGACGTCACCTGTTCTGTACAGAGAGAGAACAATACATGGCACGTGCTGGCTTAATACTTTTGGCCACCACTGTGTATCTCTCTCGCTCTCTCTCTCTCGTGCGCGCGCGTGTGTGGCGCGCGTGTGTGTGACAAACATCAGTGTGTGTCTCGTGCTCACTATCCCCACTTTAACTAAACTTTGACTAAATTCCTTTATCACAGTAAAATGACTAAAACATCTGATAATATATATAATTAGTGTAACACACTGCAGGTGCACTTACCGAGCCGCTGCCCTCCGCCATGTCGCGAGAATCACTGGGAGCCGGTATCGAAGACGGCCGCTTCCCTGGGTCACGTGACTGACGAACGGATTCCGTTCTGGCTCGATTGCTTTTCCTGTATCGAATTTGTGCTTGAATTTTGTATTGAATTTCACAGTTGAAATGGATTGTTGAAAATTTCCTGTGACGTTCAGAGGCACTTAAATTCAAAGATGTTGCTTTTTAAAGTCAAATATTTCAGTTTAATAAATTCAGTAGTATTTGAATTTCAAAATTAACAATTCAACAGTGATTAAATTTCAAAATGTATTTTTCAAAGGCTGATATACTTCAAGTAATTATGATGCTAATTTGCTTCCATAATACTGTTAGTGCTATCTTTATAAGTTGATATGGAAATTAAGATCCTCGAGGGTCACCGTGTTCGTATGCAATACTGTCTGATAGAATTCTCCACTGTGCCCCCTACTGGAATCTTCAGGTAATACACATAGGATATATGCAAATATGAGAACAAATATATGTGAATCAAATCTGTTCCCTTTTTTTCACGTGCACTATAGCAGCTATAAACTCGTGTTATAAACACAGCTCAGAGCGTTACTGAGAAACCAGTAAGTGAAGACAACTCTGTTCTGAAATTGCAGGAAAACTTAAACTACAGATTATCCTTTGTCTGACAATGGAGACTAATTCGTATCATCAATATCCTTTTTTTAAACATCCCATATGACCACTTTGTGTAAGCTGTTGCTATAGAAACGATAACATACCTGAATATGTAATATTTAATTAAAAAATGTTAAACTTCTTTTGAGCAATAATATTTAACGAAAATATTTGAGTTGTAATACGTAAACAACTTTTTTTTTTCCAGGAGATGAAGAAACTCTCCAGACACAGAGCACATCTTCATCCTCGTCCTCGCTTCATCAGAGACGGAGCAGGGTGCGTCCAGAGAACACGAGGAATAAGGAACGAAGGCTCCGCCTTTCCCGAACCTCAAGTTCGCTCTAGCCGGGGACTCGCGTTGCGTCCGTGCGCGTCCTCAGAACCCGAGCGTCTTCCTCCAGAACCCTTAATCAAGCTGCACTACTGAGTTCAGAGGTCAAACGTCCATTGATAAAGGTTGAAACCAAAGTGCTGCTGATTCGTTCGACTTTGTTTTATTTTATTTTACACAGAGGTTTATTTGACAAAAAGTTGACGGAGAGGATGGAGATCTCTGAGATCGTGTCCTAACGCCGTGTGTGTATATGTTCAGAGTTTATACGGCGTGTCGGGGGGACGGATGGATGGGAGGATGCCGTCCATCATTTCGGTCAAAAGACTTTTTTCAATTGTTTCAGTGTTGTCTTTTTTTTTTTTTTCTTGTTCCTGCTTTTGTCTTTTTTCTATATATAAATATTCCTTCCAAAACTATTGCGCTAAACCTTTTCCTGCCGCTCTGTTTGCACTCGCTATCAGATTTCCAACGATAACTCAACTTCCTTCCGATCACGATGTGTTCATCATACCCTTTAACCAATCACTGCTATCTGACATCATCAGTGTTTTTTTGTTTGTTTGTTTGTTTTTTTGTTTAAACAAACAAACGGTTTGAGCGTCTCGTTTCAAAGGTTGTTGGAAATATTTACCTGTAGAAATCAACAATATTTACCGGATTTAATCTCGAATTAGATCGAACGCTAAAGTTTATTGTCAGAGTGCTTTTTTTTTTTTTTTCTTCTTTTTTTTTTTTTTTTTTTTAAGTAATGCACACGTCAAATGATAAATAACACAATATCGTTTTTCATAATCGTAGCTCAAACTTGGCGCGTGCCCTCGGTGTACACTGATGTCGTCATCGTGTGGAAGTGATTGGTCAAAGATTCCACAAACGTACCATTTTCTTTTGGGGGGGTGAGAGGCACTTCTCACAGTCACTGAAGCATTAAAGCAGAAAATCAAATTTATTGGCTTTTTATTTTTATTTTCTAAACGAAAAAAAAAAAAAACCAGCGATGAAGTTCCCTACGTGATTCCAGCAGAAGCAACTCCGTAGTAAATATTATTACAGCAGGCTGTACAGGACAAGCTTTCTGTGTTTTCTAAGAAATAAAAACACCCTAATAAACAAAAGTAACTGATGGTGAGGTATGGCGAGATCCTTAGCATCAATCAGTACTGACACAAACAGGCATGAATGTCCAAGTAGTGAAAGACTCATGTTATCTAAACCCTCCGACCAAAAAGCAGCAAGTCCCCTTTACACGGTGCTTTTGCTATGAGCTATTGTTTTTTTTTTTGTTGTTGTTGTTTTTGTTTTTTCCTAGGAAAATCAATAGCCTTTTTTTCACCTGGAAACCATCAATAAGGAAAAGAAAAAAACCCCAAACAACAGGGGCAGTTCATCTTGTCTAGGGCACCGAGCGTACCGAGGGTACTGAGGGTACTGAGGGTACTGCTCCAGATGTATTCTCATTATGACATAGAAGCTGGTCAACTCCAATATGTCCAGCAGTGACATTTCTGTTTCTTAGTGTGAACACACGGGTAAAGTCTGCGCACTCTTCCTCCATGTGACATACTGTTGGACTGTACGCCTAGCAAGAAATGGAGCGGATAGAAATCCTCTATAGTTCTATAGTTTAGGTGCGAGTTTCCATGGAGAGCTGGAGTGCTGAGAACAAACATCATGGAAACAAACGACCTTTAAATGAACCCGAATCTATCCGTAGTGCGAGTTTAAAACGGATAAGAAGACCTACAACTGTCCTTGCTTAAAGTATTAGGCACAGTTATTAAATCAGGTCTACAGTATGCTCTTCATAGTACGAGGGGTGTTCAAGTCAAACTGGGACTTTTTTAGTAATAGTAATTACATTTTTGGTGAATTGAAGCGTTAAACGCCACTTGCACATCACAGGAATTCAGCTGATGTCTCCGGGACAGTCCTGACTTCGCTCCGAGCCATTTCCACATGTCTGGAAACGCAGTTAAAGGAGTTCCTGGGAGGCCGGGGTTTGAGACGTGAAGCAGGCATACTGAGAAAACGTTCCACCTTGATGTCCAAGCACTAGTGAAACACTGGGATAAGTGCATTGATGTAGCAGAGGATTATATAGACAGAGATAAAGGGAGGTTTTTGGTCAACTGTTGTTATTAAATGTCCTGGTTTGACTTGAACGCCACTTGTGTATAACAAACTTGTAGGTGTTACATTATGTTAATAAGTTGAAATATCTTTGACAACAAAGTCTTGAACATTTTTTTTATTTATTTATTTTTTATTATCAGAAGTAACATAGACATTCTTGATGGATGAAGACGAGGTTGGGAAAAAAAACCGCTTCTTGAGTTCCTTTAATTTAAGCAAAACAAAACAAAACAAAAAATGGAACTCTGTATCCTGTTACACCTTTGTTCTTTTCTTTTCATCAGATCTAACGCAAAGCTAAGCAGCTGCACATTTTTTGAGATTTTTAGAATCCCCCCCCCCCCCCAATGACCGATTAGGTTGCAAGAATAAGCAAACAATATCCTCATCATCATAGCGACGGCAGTCTTTATTTCATCATCTCTGCTATTAATGATAAAACTAATCTTTAAGCGAAAGCTAGGCTAGTATGAGAGCCGATATTATCTACAGTAGGACTGCGTATGGTTTAAGTGTAGAGTGTGTATGTCGCATGTATTATCTTGGCTAATAAGCTTTTCCCCCTCCCAGGTATTTCAACTTAAAATGTTCTGGAAAACCAACACAAAAGCAACAAACCCTGAGATTTCGAAACACACTGATCGTACATTATCTGGATTTTTCCCGTTCCCTTTGCAGTTAGAATCAGCAGGACGTAGAGATCTCCAAGCACACAGTCAAGCACGTAGGCGTCCAGGACTGAAGGAGTCACGCTTTCTCATTCCCTTGACGTGTCTGTGTGTATTGTGTCAGATTGTCCTGCACCGAATCATCACAGTAAACACGTGCTCGACCCTGATCACACAGACTCATTACCCTCCATTATGCTGTATTTATGAGACTGAAATGACCTTGTGGTGTTATTTTCCACCCGGCGTCCTCCCGCGCCAGCTTCATCACTCGCTCCGCTCTTCCCTGCTCCGTGATTTTACTCTGTTTCAATTCTGTAAAAGCTATGTTCATGCAGATATGGAATTTATATTCATGATATATAAATATATAAATATAAATACGTATTTTTTATTAAAATTAACAGTTTTTATCTTTTTCTATAATCTTGTCTTTTATACATTATTTCAAGGTAATTCTTCTTATTATTATTATGTTGTTGTTGTTGTTGTAATTAACATCATATGTGTGTACGTCCTAAAGTGTTTTATTCCTCCAGTACCACAACAGTCTGACCAAGGTTACGTTAATTTATATTTATTTATATACACACGTGGACAAAATTGTTGGTACCCTTCGGTCAATGAAAGAAAAACTCACAATGGTCACAGAAATAACTTTAATCTGACAAAAGTAATAATTAAAAAAAATTCTATGAATGTTAACCAGTGAAAGTCAGACATTGCTTTTCAACCATGCTTCAACAGAATTATTAAAAAAAAATAAACTCATGGAACAGGCCTGGACAAAAATGATGGTACCCCTAGAAAATACTGAAAATAATGTGACCAAAGGGACATGTTAATTCAAGGTGTGTCCACTAATTAGCATCACAGGTGTCTACAATGTTGTAATCAGTCAGTGGGCCTATATATAGGGCTCCAGGTCGTCACTGTGTTGTTTGGTGACATGGTATGTACCACACTCAACATGGACCAGAGGAAGCGAAGGAAAGAGTTGTCTCAGGAGATTCGAAAGAAAATTATAGACAAGCATGTTAAAGGTAAAGGCTATAAGACCATCTCCAAGCAGCTAGATGTTCCTGTGACTACAGTTGCACATATTATTCAGAAATTTAAGATCCATGGGACTGTAGCCAACCTCCCTGGACGTGGCCGCACGAGGAAAATTCATGACAAATCAAAGAGACGGATAATCTGAATGGTAACAAAAGAGCCCAGAAAGACTTCTAAAGAGATCCAAGATGAACTTCATGCTCAAGGAAATTCAGTGTCAGATCGCACCATCCGTCGTTGTTTGAGCCAAAGTGGACTACATGGGAGACGACCAAGGAGGACACCATTGTTGAAAACAAATCAGAAAAAAAAGCCAGACTGGAATATGCCAAACTACATGTTGACAAGCCACAAAGCTTCTGGGAGAATGTCCTATGGACAGATGAGACAAAAATGGAACTTATTGCCAAGGCACATCAGCTCTATGTTCACAGATAGAAAAATGAAGCATATCAAGTAAAGAACACTGTCCCTACTGTGAAACATGGAGGAGGCTCTGTTATGTTCTGGGGCTGCTTTGCTTCATCTGGCACAGGGTGTCTTGAATCTGTGCAGGGTACAATGAAATCTCAAGACTATCAAGGGATTCTAGAGAGAAATGTGCTGGCCAGTGTCAGAAAGCTGGGTCTCAGTCGCAGGTCATGGGTCTTGCAACAGGACAATGACCCAAAACACACAGCTAAAAACACCCAAGAATGGCTAAGAGGAAAACATTGGACTGTTCTAAAGAGAATTAGCGTTCTAGAGAGCTGCGGTTCCTGAAACCGACACCAGCACGACGCCGCGGTTAAACTTAACGAGATCACATTTTAATTAGCATTTTGCAGTTTATGAAAAAGGTATCTTTTTTTTTTCTCTTCCTTTTTTTTTATTTTTTATTATCAGAAGTCTAGATGATTAAATTAGACTGAACTCTTTGTAAAGAGTAAACAAAGCTCTCTTTGTATTTACTCACACTCTCCTTCTCCTGTATTTTGTTTACCTAAAAAAAAAAAAAAAAAAAGTTGCTCGCTTTTCTCTTTTTAGCTTTTGTGTGCTGGTTTTTGATGAAGCGCCCGCGGCCTTGGCCTATTTGTCTTACTGATCTGTGCTATTGTTTCCACATAGCTAAATATTAATAACTGTCACCAGGATAATTACACAATGCAGGAGGACTCTACACGAGCTCCCACGCTTGGAGATCTCGCCGCTGAGCAGTTTATACTGGGAGACGCTGCTAAGAAACGTCAATCGATGTGTGTTGTTTTTTTGTCCTGCTGTGCTCCGAGGAGTCTGGCATTCTTTACCCGACAACTTTTAGCACAGCATTAAAGAATAAATACAAGTTTGTGTAGATGTGCACTGATTATACAAGGAATAAAATACTTTGGGGCATATGGTTATAGGAAAATAATCAACATGGTGCTGCGATGATGATGTAACTTTTACTTTGCCCCAAAGGCAACAATTTTCTTATAAAATAACATTCTGCAGTTTTGTATTCCTTCTATCCTCCAGTGATTTGTCTACACATATTTGTAAATCGATTTCCTAAATGCTATATGTTTTCAGGCTGATGATCTCTTATATATATATATAATATATATATATATATATATATATATATATATTACAATAGCTTCTATAATTTTAATCAAACAGAGATGCAACTTATCGGGGCTTTGCTGAATTACAGGGGAATTTCATCATACAAAATCAGAGGTTGGTCGTAGACTTGGTACTGTATGCGGGTTGTACCTGGATACTAGCGTCCAAAATATGCACAAAGAATTTAGTTAACTGTTTTGAACTGGTTGAAGAGCAAATCCGCTAAAATGGCTAAATCAAACCCTATCGTAAGGTGCCGAATCGCTTTGTATTGCGATTGGATCACAATTTTATATATACAGTAGATCCTAATTCAATATTAGGATATTATTATTATTATTATTATTTGTTTGTTTTGTTTTGTTTTGTTTTGCCACCCATACATTTTTCAATTACAGAATATTTTTAATATGTTGTTTTGGAGTCCATTTGGCGACATGTGGTGATAGATTTCATTTCGAAAGGATTGTGTTATATAACTGAGTGGATTTCCCCCCCATCTCTCTGAGTTACTGTAGAAATAATGACCTTTTACACAATATGTTGAACATGTGCTGTTTTTTTTTTTTTCTTCTTCTCGCTATTTCTCCCCCGAGACTTATTTATGATTCGTTACAGCTTAATTAGCACCAGTCCGAGGTAATCAGTAGATGAGTCTCCTTACCTCCACGAGCCCGCTCTGTTCCCACACTCCCATTACTGTATGTACGACCCACACAAGAGTTCATGCCTTATTCATTTTCACAAAATTTCCCAGCCATCTACTTTAAATTCTGCTTTTGTAAAAAGAAAAAAAAAAAAAGTAGGCACAGAGTAGGCACAGGGCTTAATCACCGACTGATTACTTTCCAAAACCGATGAGTTGTAATTCAGCTAGTGAAGTGTGTCAGCGGCTCACTGGGGAGATTTGTGCATCTTTAGCAAAAGCAAGCCTCGAGGGTGCTTTAATAGATTACTAACACATCATCATAGCAATCTTGACACCGGTGTAGAATCCCGGCCTGTTTTGTGACTTTCTCTATAAAAGAAAAAAGATCGAACAACCTGAAGTGCTCAGCATGCTTCCCTGAGGTTTACCAACTGCACGGTGTTTCGTAATGCAGTGTATCATCATTGAACATCGTCACATGCACTTATATTGTCAACTGGAGGAAAAATGTGTTCTAATATTAAGTGAGACAATTCGCAAATACAGACACCCAGCCTAAGCAGGTAGATTTTTTTTTAATGAGGCTCCCACAGTTCATTCAAGGTAATACTATAAATAATTTTAAAAAGTCCCCAATGTTACTCGAACACATTAAATCATCCTAGCAAGCAGGAATATTAAACGATACAACTACCCTCTATCAATTTTGTCATTGTTGAAACGGAAGTTTATTATTGTGCGTGCTAATTGATGTAATGAACCTATTACAAATGGTTCCAGATTGCACTTGAATACAGCATCAGAGTATAATACATAAAGAAAAAAGAAAAAACATTTTGTTTGATTCCCAGGTGACGCTGTAACCTCTCGTCTAGAGAGAGCTGATTGGCCGAGCTCTCTCACAGGGGAGGGATGAGAGGTACTTAGTGCTCCCACATTAATCACGGCTCTACAGCCAGTCAGGGGCGTCTGTGAGCTCGCGCAGCGGAAGGAGCGGATAGCGCTGTCCTCCGAGTGTGTTACGCCGCCCCCAACGGTGCGCGAGCGAGCAGTTCGAAAAGATGCGGTCGGTTGGCGTCATGTGGTTCGGAGGAAACACGTGATAGACTTCGGCCCTCCCGGCTGAGTGGTAGTAGTAGCCTTAATGTGGGAGCCCCCTAGTGACGGGGAGGAATTGGACACGACTAAGTTAAGAAGAAAATCAGGGGGAAAAAAGTGAGCAAGAAGTATGAGTTATTTTAGTTTCCTGGTTGTTATACCAACAGATAAAAAATAAATAAATTATATCCCAGATGTGAAGTCTACGGTGGCCAAGAAGTGGAAAACCATATAACGACAGAAAACACAACGACAATTCAGTCAAAGCGGAAGAGGTAGGGTAGTTTGCAAATGAAGTTCTTACCGCTGATTGGACGAGACATCTGCCACTCAAGATCAGCAGTACGAAATTCTTTCGCAAACCATATCATTCCTTCGGCTGTTAGACTGAATTGTCTATTTTGTTTCTAAATATGTCGTTGTGTTTTCTGATGTGTTATTTTGTTTTTGGTTATGATATTTTGTTTTCAGATTGTGTATTTTGTTTTTGGATAGTTTATTTTGTTTTTGTATTTGGTTTTGTTATTTGGGTTCCGGCTTTGTTTTTTTTGTTTTTGGATTTTTCATCTCGTTTTCGGTTTTATTTTGTTTTTGTTTGTTATTTTCAATTTTGTTATTTTGTTTTCATTTTCAGATTTTTCATCTTGTTTTCGGGTTGTGTTATTTTGTTTTTGTTTTTATGTTATTTTCTATTTTGTTATGTTGTTTTTGGATTTTTCTTTTTGTTTTCTGTTTTGTTATTTTGTTTTCATTTTCGGATTTTTCATCTTGTTTTGGGTTTTGTTATTTTGTTTTCATTTTCGGATTTTTCATTTTGTTTTCGGTTTTGTTATTTTGTTTTTGGTTTTATGTTATTTTCGGTTTTGTTATTTTGTTTTCATTTTCGGATTTTTCATTTTGTTTTTGTTTTTATTTTTATTTTGTTTTTGTATTTATTTTGTTTTTGTATTTTTTTTTCCCTCGGCCACCATAGAAGTCTACTTGTTTTGACAACTCCCAATATAGTTAAGGTTATTTGATTTGGTGCAGGTTTTTCATTTACAGTTGCAACCCTCCTGATTTTATCCAGGCTTGAGGATGAGCACTGAGAGTCCACTGACTTGTGGGGTTCCTGGTCCCGGAATCGAACCCTATTACAGAAACAGGTGGAGATACTCCTACTCTTTGTATGCCATTAGTTTGTCTACCATTGTAAAGGTACACAGGTCTGGTTAACCCTTTCTGTTGAAACAGTTTCACTGTGCTGTGCTTGCGCATCTCCTGACTACTTTGTACTTTTCTGTTTTTGCGCATTATAATTATTGCGCACAGGCTGCAACAGTAGTGATATCATTAGTGGACTCCACTATCTTTGTGACTCAGGTTAAAGATATTACTTACTTAAATAACTCGTTCTTTCATCTGCTCTACTCTTCTTGCACCTATAATCACTGCCTGTGGGATCCGGTAAATGAAAGCGATGTGTCGTCCTCAGGCTAGCCGATCGTGGTGTGTACCAGCATCAGCAGCACTTTGATGGAAATAGCCGGTGTAATTGAGTGTCCCAAGGATAAGAAGCCCAGGGACAGTTTGAGCGTTTAGTGCGAGTTGTTGTATTTTTTTCCCTCTTTAATCCTTTCTTTTGGTTCATCAGTGTTGCACGGTTGAAAGTTGCATATTAAAACATAAAATATGACGCAATAACCATGAAATGTCACATGCATCTTGTTCCTTCTCCTCATGCAGGCAAACCTTTTTTCAAAAACCTTTTTTTTTTTTTGATAAATGCTTCGACACTTACTTTTGAACACAGTTTGCACTTTATTGTTCTGCACTCTCAGGTTTGTTTTGGCTTCAGTTTGAAACAAAAGATGATGAATGCTTCCTGGAGGAAACAAGTCAAGACATCTCTTCCCATAGGATGTAAGGAAGTATTGACTAATCGGTCAGTTCAGATGGGATATATTGGAGGTTGTTGTTGGTTAGCTCTACTGATCATTAATTAAAAAACACATAAAGGATAATGACTTGTGATTTGAGATGGGTTTAAAACCCCAGAATTATACCAAACATTACTAGTGCTTGGACACCATCGAGGTAAAAAGTTTTCTCAGCCATGATCGAACTGCTTGCACCACGCTGGCATCTCAGGAACTCCTTTAATGGTTTTTTTCCAAACATGTGAGCGAGGTCAGGACTGTGTGGCAGTAACTCCCAGATGAGTTCCTGCAATGTGCGAGTGGTGTTGGTGAATGATTGTGTGTGCAGTTCTCTCAGCCAGATGCGTCTCTTGCGTAAGTCGGTGATTTTCCGTTGATGTTCAATGGAATGACTGCAGTGGGCTCCAAGCCACCTCGGCCTGGAACGGCTTTAAAACGTTTGCACCGTTCTAATGTGCAGCTGAGTGCCTGAAGTCTTTCGCTTTTACAACTTCATCCACAGGAAATGTCATCACAACTTGAACACCATGCAAGTGCAAGTGTGTCGACACTGAAACTCGTTGTAGATTTTAACTGGACAACCACTTTGCATTCTTCTCAGGGCATTCTAGGAAAAACGCAACTTTTCAACGCCATAGCTTTGAACTTGGCGGGGAATAAAGAGAGAGAACAAATCTGCTAAAATCGTGACCAAATTATGCTGAAATTTATCTGTATTTTATCCGTGCAAAATGGACCCAGACCCAGGCGGCTAAATTTGCCATGGAGAACCACATCATGTAAAAGATCATGGTAGGCGATAGAGCTCTGGGCAAAGGATGCTAAAGGATGCTGGGCGGTGCTTTTCTGGGCCTCGTTATAAGGTCTGCTCCTTCACTTCACCCGAGGCCAGCAGGAGGCATGGAGGCATGCATGCTCGGTTTGGGCAAATCGACTGTAATTAGAACAGCGCTCGGGGCCATGCTGTGAATTCGGAGTCGGTTCAAGAGATTTCACTGGACATGTCCTGGTTTTGATGCTCCCTGCTATGGACCTGGGCATGAGTGCAGCATTCAGACAGTTTTTTTTTTGTTTTTTTTTTTCTTTTTTCCCCTAGACCTAGATACCTGGCAGAGAGAGTCCGTGCAATAACATAAAAAACAAACAAAAAATCCGTCCAAGTTTGCAGTAGTGTAACACAATGAACTTTCCCTCCGGTAATGGAATTGAGTAAACAGGCTTTCATTCAGATGAATTAATGCAATAAATTGAAGTCCTAGAGTTGGCAGCGAGTGTCCTGGCATTCTGCTGAAGTGCACTCGACCGTTCATCTGCATGAAGGCAAACTTCTGACACTATAAAAGCTTGTACATTTGGCTCGCTCTGATTTAATACAGCGGTGACGCGTGCCGTCGCTATCCTGCTTCTCTCTGTAACGAGCTCTGATAAAGCTTTAGCATCCTTCGCTACACATCGCATGCCTAAGGTTAGCTAGAATTAGCTGTGTGTGTCATGCAAAGCATTTTCTTTTCTGGTGATTTGAGTTTCTTAAGTATCTATTTGACCCGTTGCAAATCGGGCATTCACACAATTCAAAGTTATACACGGGTTGCCTTACGTAAAAGTCCAGGAGCAACGTCACTGGTCTATGTTTAAGTTAATGTTTTTTTTGTGTTTTATTTAAAGTTCAGTAATTTCACTTAATGTTGTTGTTGTTGTTGTTTCATGCTCGTGTTTAACGTTATGTTTAAGTATACGAGTTAATATTATTGAGTTTCAATTAATATCGTTTAATCTAATGTTGTTTTTCAAGTTAATGTTCTGCGTTTCGAATAAACATTGACATGTTTCAGTTAAAGTGATGATATAATCAGTTAAAATTTCCGCGTTTCCTCATTGCATTTCGAGTTACAGTAGTGGTGCTGTGTTTTGAGTTAACATTGCTGTGGTTCAGTTAATGTCTCAGGGTTCAGAGTTACCATTGCTGTTATCCGAATGTAACGTCACTGCGTTTCAGGTAACGTCACTGCTTTTTAGGTTAATGCTGTTGTGTTTCGAATTAACCTTGTTGTGTTCTTAGCTACATAAGTGTGCCAGTTAACACAAAAAGGTACCCTGAATCGCAACGCAGAACGTTTCCCGAATACTTATGCTGATGTCATGGCTTAAAGAGTTATTTTATTAAGTTTAATCAGTTTCCCAGGTTATTTGTACAATTAAGGAATATAAAATAATCTGCTGCACCTTTAAAGATGAATAGACAATAAATAACATTTGAAACATTTATTTTAACTAATGGCAACTGACCCAAAACTGATCCACTGCAAATATGTTTTTTTTTTTTTAAGTAAATGCCAAATTTATTGCTAGAAAAGTCTTGTTTTTATATGAAAATAAATATTTCTTCCCAAATGATTCCTTTCAGCAGCACTGGTTTTACTTAAGCTTCTGCTTTTACGTAATCTTACTGATGAGGAAACGCAGACTTGGTGATGATGGAGGTCCAGTGGATTTCGTCTGAACTATCAGTTTCCTTTAGTCAGAGATTAAGAATCTCCATCCCATTTCTCTCGCTTTGTTCTCAGATTAATGTGTATTGGCAGACACACAGTCCTCGCCTAACAGACTCAGCTTTATTGTGTTTCCCCAGAATAACTCGTGACTGATTCTCATGCTTTCAAACATTAGAGCAAAGAAACAAGTATTTAGTTCACATTAAAGGGCCTGGTCTAATGTGTGAATTCGAGAGAAGCAAGTGATTCAGGTGGAAAGAGAATTAATCAAAGAATGTTTGCCAGGTCTAAGTGAAGATTGTGTCTAAGGCAGAGACTGGCGTTTACAATTAGTCAGAAAATAATAGTTTTTCTGATTTGTTTACACGAGGATTCTTTTTTACATGAGGAAGTTTCTTAGTATATAAATTTAAATCAGATGAAATTTACTTTAAAATGTGTTGAGTTTGTTTTGCTTTACATTATTTGCAAACATTATTTGTAAACATTATTGCAAACATCATTGCAAACATCATTGCAAACATCATTTGCAAACATCATTTGTAAACATCATTGCAAACATCATTTGTAAACATCATTGCAAACATCATTTGTAAACATCATTTGTAAACATCATTTGCAAACATCATTTGCAAACATCATTTGTAAACATCATTGCAAACATCATTGCAAACATTATTTGTAAACATCATTTGTAAACATCATTGCAAACATCATTTGTAAACATCATTTGTAAACATCATTGCAAACATCATTTGTAAACATCATTTGTAAACATCATTGCAAACATCATTTGCAAACATCATTTGTAAACATCATTTGTAAACATCATTTGCAAACATCATTTGCAAACATCATTTGTAAACATCATTGCAAACATCATTGCAAACATTATTTGTAAACATCATTTGTAAACATCATTGCAAACATCATTTGTAAACATCATTTGTAAACATCATTGCAAACATCATTTGTAAACATCATTTGTAAACATCATTGCAAACATCATTTGCAAACATCATTTGTAAACATCATTTGTAAACATCATTTGTAAACATCATTTGCAAACATCATTTGCAAACATCATTTGTAAACATCATTGCAAACATTATTTGTAAACATCATTTGCAAACATCATTTGTAAACATCATTGCAAACATCATTTGTAAACATCATTTGTAAACATCATTTGTAAACATCATTTGTGAACATCATTGCAAACATCATTTGTAAACATCATTGCAAACATCATTTGTAAACATCATTTGCAAACATCATTTGCAAACATCATTTGTAAACATCATTGCAAACATCATTTGTAAACATCATTTGTAAACATCATTTGTAAACATCATTTGTAAACATCATTGCAAACATCATTGCAAACATCATTGCAAACATCATTGCAAACATCATTGCAAACATCATTTGCAAACATCATTGCCAACATAATTGCCAACATCATTGCAAACATCATTTGCAAACATCATTTGCAAACATCATTTGTAAACATCATTTGCCAACATCATTTGCCAACATAATTGCCAACATTATTTGTAAACATGCAAACATCATTTGTAAACATTATTTGTAAACATCATTTGCAAACAAACATCATTGCAAACATCATTTGTAAACATCATTTGTAACATCAAACATTCATCAAACATCATTTGTAAACATCATTTGTAAACATCATTTGTAAACATCATTTGTAAACATCATTGCCAACATCATTGCCAACATCATTGCCAACATCATTTGTAAACATCATTTGCAAACATCATTTGCAAACATCATTTGCAAACATCATTTGCAAACATCATTTGCAAACATCATTTGCAAACATCATTTGTAAACATCATTTGTAAACATCATTGCAAACATCATTTGTAAACATCATTGCAAACATCATTTGTAAACATCATTTGCAAACATCATTTGCAAACATCATTTGCAAACATCATTGCAAACATCATTTGTAAACATCATTTGTAAACATCATTTGTAAACATCATTTGTAAACATCATTGCAAACATCATTGCAAACATCATTGCAAACATCATTGCAAACATCATTTGTAAACATCATTTGTAAACATCATTGCCAACATAATTGCCAACATTATTTGTAAACATTATTTGTAAACATCATTTGTAAACATCATTGCCAACATAATTGCCAACATTATTTGTAAACATCATTTGTAAACATCATTTGTAAACATCATTGCAAACATCATTGCAAACATCATTGCAAACATCATTTGTAAACATCATTTGTAAACATCATTTGTAAACATCATTGCCAACATAATTGCCAACATCATTTGCAAACATCATTTGCAAACATCATTTGTAAACATCATTGCAAACATCATTGCAAACATTATTTGTAAACATCATTTGCAAACATCATTTGTAAACATCATTGCAAACATCATTTGTAAACATCATTTGTAAACATCATTTGTAAACATCATTTGTAAACATCATTGCAAACATCATTTGTAAACATCATTGCAAACATCATTTGTAAACATCATTTGCAAACATCATTTGCAAACATCATTTGTAAACATCATTGCAAACATCATTTGTAAACATCATTTGTAAACATCATTTGTAAACATCATTTGTAAACATCATTGCAAACATCATTGCAAACATCATTGCAAACATCATTTGTAAACATCATTGCCAACATAATTGCCAACATTATTTGTAAACATTATTTGTAAACATCATTTGCAAACATCATTTGCAAACATCATTTGCAAACATCATTTGCAAACATCATTTGCAAACATCATTTGTAAACATCATTTGTAAACATCATTGCAAACATCATTTGTAAACATCATTTGTAAACATCATTGCAAACATCATTTGTAAACATCATTGCAAACATCATTTGTAAACATCATTTGCAAACATCATTTGCAAACATCATTTGCAAACATCATTGCAAACATCATTTGTAAACATTATTTGTAAACATCATTTGTAAACATCATTGCCAACATAATTGCCAACATTATTTGTAAACATTATTTGTAAAGATTATTTGCAAACATCATTTGCAAACATCATTTGCAAACATCATTTGCAAACATCATTTGCAAACATCATTTGTAAACATCATTGCCAACATTATTTGTAAACATTATTTGTAAACATCATTTGTAAACATCATTTGTAAACATCATTGCCAACATTATTTGTAAACATTATTTGTAAACATCATTTGTAAACATCATTTGCAAACATCATTGCAAACATCATTGCAAACATCATTGCAAACATCATTTGTAAACATCATTTGTAAACATCATTTGTAAACATCATTTGTAAACATCATTGCCAACATAATTGCCAACATTATTTGTAAACATTATTTGTAAACATCATTTGCAAACATCATTTGCAAACATCATTTGCAAACATCATTTGCAAACATCATTGCAAACATTATTTGTAAACATCATTTGTAAACATCATTGCAAACATCATTTGTAAACATCATTTGTAAACATCATTGCAAACATCATTTGTAAACATCATTGCAAACATCATTTGTAAACATCATTGCAAACATCATTTGTAAACATCATTGCAAACATCATTTGTAAACATCATTGCAAACATCATTTGCAAACATCATTTGTAAACATCATTGCAAACATCATTTGTAAACATCATTGCAAACATTATTTGTAAACATCATTGCAAACATCATTTGTAAACATCATTTGTAAACATCATTTGTAAACATCATTTGTAAACATCATTTGTAAACATCATTTGTAAACATCATTGCAAACATCATTTGTAAACATTATTGCAAACATCATTTGTAAACATCATTGCAAACATTATTGTAAACATTATTTGTAAATGTATTTGTAAACATAATTTAATGCAAGCAGCTCCATTTTTGTATTTCAAACTGTTATGTTTGTTATGTACAGTACAGTATGGTGAGTTTTGAAAGAGACGCAAGTCATGCAGTTACACACAATAGTTAGCAGGGGACTTGAAATCCTAGAAACAGATGTGGTTAGGTGACTCAAAACCATGCAGAAATGTAGTCAAGTAAAAGTAGAGGTATTTCCTGTATGGAGTAAAAGTAAAAAGCATCCTCTAATAAAACTACTCATGTAAAGTACAGATATGGGAAATATGTACTTAAGTACGGTAATGGAGCACATGTACTCCGTTACCTACCACCTCTGTTGCTAAGATGCAATGTTAAAATTTAACAGTGTATTTTAAGTCAGTTTTCATATGAAAGAAACATACAAGCAAAAATGAGGTACCTTTAGGGAGACATATTATGCAAAATACACACTTTGGAGGGGTCGCAAACAAAAACATGAGAAGAAAATGTCTTCCGTTTTTGTATTGGGTAATGAAACTACCCCCCTAATGTGACATCATATGAGGGAAACCCTTCCCCTGTTTGTTGCTTACATTTAGGCATTTGGCAGATGCCCTTAAAAAAAAAATCCCATTATACGTACAGTACATTTGAGGGTTAAGAGCGTTGCTCAAGGGCCCAACAGTGGTAACTTGGTGGTCATGGGGTTTGAACCTGGTACCTTCTGAACCATAGTCCAATGACTTAACCACTGAGCTACCACTAACCCGTGTTGCTCAGCTTTGCAGTTCTCTGCAGGGGCGGGGTTCGGCAGTAGCTGATTTTTACAAATGGCATGTTCTGAACACACACACACCTTCCTTAACTTGTTAAAA
This sequence comes from Clarias magur, assembly GCA_013621035.1. NCBI lineage: Eukaryota > Metazoa > Chordata > Actinopteri > Siluriformes > Clariidae > Clarias > Clarias magur. The sequence goes on along the minus strand of QNUK01000083.1, from coordinate 1,260,745 downwards.
CTGTAATAAAATATAAGATCTTTTATAATGACAACCAGTGCAATGGTCCACTACCATGTACACCCACCGTGTGGAATAATGAGTAAACTGGAGATAAACTGGAAACAGGCTGGGGAAAGAGAAATGCACCACCACCAGGGACCGGGGAAACGCTCTCCAAAGCTCCTCTTTGCACAAGATGTGGTGAGTGGAAAAGTGTGTATCTTGGATACTGAATGTAAGCTCTGGCGTGTATCCCCTCTCTGCCAGAGGCTGCTGATAAAAAGTGCCCCAGTTCATCAGGTCATACATTACGAGAATAGAAAGACTGAGACGATGCAGGTGTTTTATTGGCGGTAGGTGATGGCGGTGATGTTCAGCATAATAATAAGAGAGACTTGTTTACTTGCAGATCTTATGCATATACACTTCCTGCTTTGTGATTCCTCTGTGCACCTGTCTCTTATAATTAGTCCCGTTTGGCTGCTTTCATGCTCTCGGTATTTTTCTTTTCTTCCAGAAAAAGCGCTGGCTGCAGTGAATTATATGCCGGTATGTAAAAGAAAAAAAAAAAAAAAAGAGGCAACACTACTCAACACTACTCCTAACAGCCTAACGTGCTCTTTAGATCAGATTTATTACGTGACGAGAGGTTTGTTTGGCCTCGTTGTAGCTTTAGAGGCAGACAATCAATCGGATTTACGCTCCTATCTTCAGTTCATTCTTTTCTGTTCAACGTCTCGTGAATTTTCTCAAATTCGCTTACCAGCACTTTGTCCTCCCTGTCTGTTTTTTCTTTGCTCGCACATTATTTTGTGTAATGACTTTTTGGGAAACGCTTGAGATCATTGTCTTTACATTGGGGATCGTTTCCAAGAGCGCTTGACAGCGGCGTGATGGTTAGCGATGTCGCCTTGCACCGTCAGGGTCGAGGGTTTGATTCCCGCCTCGGGGTTTGCGTGTTCTCCCCGTGCTTGGTGGGTTTCCGGTTACTCCGGTTGTCGGTACTCCGGTTTCCTGCAGATGAGGCTCATTTTGATCAGTGAGAAAACGACCGTTCCACTCTCGGGCACCGTGCTCGATTTCGAGTTCGCTGGATGATCTGGAAAACAAGACAGGCACGGATCGAATCAGACACAAGAGCCAATCATACTGGAGGATGGAAGTCGATGTTGCTATCCTCCGAAATCTCTGCACGCTCCAATCTCATTCTGATCTGATCTACACCCCTATAGCTCATAACGTAGGAAGGCACACAAGTGACATTATTCCCCAAATATTAATAATATTAGGCGTAGCGCGAAGGTTAACTTCTTAGTTCTCGTCTTCTCGTCTTTGTCCTTAATGGCGGCTGACGATCCAAGTAGGTGCATACTGCCCCCTGCTGTATCGGAGGGTGTAAACGGGCATGAGATCAGCGAACAAAAAACGATGTGAATGCTGCGCGGAGCAATTGTTCGAAATTGCCTACTGATGAGCTCTCTGAATAACCGGGCCTGGAATTAGTTCTCGCAAATGATGCATTTATTTATTTATTTTAATTGTCATTCTTTTTTTTTTTTTATAGCGCCACCTGCAGCTCTGGAGCACCTGATGTGCTTTTGTGTTTTCCCAACCATTGTTAGTACAGTATGTGTATTGCGTATTTCTGTTCGACTTCTGTACAGTATTTAAAAAATCTTAAAAAAAAAAAAAAAAATCTGATCTCATTTCCTCTCCTGCTACACCCTGAGCAGGTGGCGTCCTCGATAATCCACAGCTCTTGAGGTTAATTGATCACACTTCATCCCTGCTATCTACTTATGGGAGTTACTGGGACATTCCACAGATGTGCAATACCGAGCCCGATTTGAATATAATCCTGTTTCTGGTCATAATGTTCCACAGTGATGTTACCTGAAATAAGCTTGGGGCAGTTTCGCTTAGCATGAACAAGCACAGCTCTGCTCCGCTCCGCGCTGTATGTAATTACACTTATTTATTTATTTATTATTTATTTATTTAGCATGAGTTCCTATGGGCATGTCGCGCTAATCAACTGTCTGTGACCCGAGGAGATCAATTATGCAAGCCGTATGCTGATTCGGCTTCATTTGGATGGAAAAGCATGGCTTCGGGTTCCTAAGGGGCTGATCCTGGAGACCCGGAGACACTTTTGAAGGCAGAGCTGAACATGTGAAACGGTGTAATCTGTGATGAACAGAGTTGTAGGTGGTGGTGTAGCGGGCTACAGCCGAGACTCGCTGTTTGTAATTATACACCATGTTCAATACAGGAAGTGAATAATTGCAAACCGCCGCAGCTTTCTACGTTTTTCCTCTATTGAAAGATCAAATAATGGTGATGTCACAGCTGTTTGATCCCCAGCTAATCACATGGGGGAAGGTGAACCCTGACTCATGCTTCCTGAAGCCTGCATCTTTTCCGGCATGCTGCATCACAGGGACTCGAGGGGACGCCATCTTCATCAAACCTGACCTCACGCGCGCGCGCGCACACACACACCCTCGGTGGAATTGATAAAGACTGAGCAACATTTTAAATTTCACGATCATCTCAGTAGATGGCAGTGTCGTCGTCGTCATCATCTTCATTTGAACTTGTGATCTCCTAATGATAAGCCGAAGGAATTCTTGTTGCCGAATGAAGAAGGAGTCTCCAGTTTCAGTGCTTTGCTTTCTAACCGGAAAAGGCGTCAAGATACAAGACATCAACATTGTGATTTCTCTGGAGCAAGGAAACTTTTTTTTTATTGTTCGATAGTAGGAAAAAAGAGACAGGGACTCGGGGGGGGGGGGGTAGGTCTGTCACCTGCCATGTGGAACGTCCGGATCCGATTGCCACCCAATGCTCGAACCCCAGCCACTGGTTGCAGTGCCAGTCACAAGCCAGGATAAAAATGGGAGGGTTGTGTCAGGAAGTGCATCCGACATAAAATCTTGTATCCAAGTCGTTGTGTGGTTTGGATGGCCCACTGTGGTGGCCCCTTGATGGGAGCAGCCGAAAAAAAAAACGACGACACGTGTTTATAGCTGCTGTAAGATAAGTGATAACAAGGACAAATTTTTTCATTTACACACCATGAACAATTTGGAAACACCAGTTAGCCTAACCTGCATGTCTTTGGACTGTCGGAGGAAACTGGAGTACTCGGAGGAAACCAACATTTCAAACTCCATGAACACAGACCCCAAGATGGGAATGGAACCCTCGACCCTCGAGGTGCAAGGCGACCGTGCTAACCACCACATACCGTGCTGCCTCAAGGACGAGCCTGTTAACTATAAATGTATAAAAAGTATTATTTAGTTTCACCTCATCGTTTTTGTTGTTTTTTTTTTCATCCCATAAGTGATTTGGTTGTTTTGATGGAAGTTTTGATGAAAAACTCAAATGCTGCTTATTCAGGATCAGATGCTTGATGAGTGTAAATGAACCAAGCTGGTTTTTTTCCCGATTCACAATTTGATTAAAGACATCGAAATGTGACGCGTCTAAATGTCTTTCCTCCACATGTGAAGTCATGCCTCTCGACTTATCAGCCTGAGTGATGACACGTCCCTGTTTATGGGAATTGCATTGATCCCCCCCTTGGCAAGTCATTTGCATTAAATCACGGTGTGACTCCTTAAACATCTCCACAAAGGTATATTTTGTAGCATCATCAACATTTTCCTGAAGTGGCACCGAGAAGACGCGCCTGTCCGAGAAAGTGTCCGATGTCCTCGATGTAATAAATGTCGGCACATGGAAGCTCGCTTCATCACTGCTAACAGATGGAAGGAGTGTTTCAGCACTCTGCCAATGCGATGCTCGCCGAATCCACGTCCACTTCCTCCATCCCGAGGGACAGAACAATCCAGACACAGGCAGTTTCTTCTTCTTCCTTTTTTTTTTTTTTTTAAATTAATCTCTTGTCAAGATTGGAGGGGTGTCCCAGTAGGGCTAACGTCGGCTCTGTGGGATTGGGTGAGCAGATGTTCCTTTAATAGAAGTGTGTCATGGTTGCCATTTGTCTTGTTTTGTGATTTGTTGTTGTTGTTGAGGGAGTCAAGTACCTGCGGA
>QNUK01000083.1:1086701-1251701 GCA_013621035.1 Clarias magur | reverse complement strand
CGAAAGAGAAAGTGTTAATATTGCGTCTCTCAGGGCTTTAACATGTTAATAACGTCATGTACTAGAGAGGGATGAAGGATGAGAGTGATTTAAGTGTGGATATGCTAATCGATGGATGGATAGGAAGAGATGATAACTGATGTTATTAAGAATGTCACGATAAGAATAGATACATACAATACAATACAATACAATACAATACAATAAATGCACGGATAAAGAAAGAAATCGAAATAGATTGAGGGATAAACAGGTAGAAAGGAAAAATACAAGGAGATGAATGAATAGACAGAGAGAGGAATGGATAAATACAGAAGCTAGATGGGTGGGATAGATGGATAGAAGGATGGATAGGCAAATATATATATATATATACAGTGCCCTCCATAATTATTGGCACCCCTGGTTAAGACGCATTGAAAGCCTTAAAACAAATTGAGTTAAAAAAAATTTTTTTTTTATTGCAGAAGCATATTGTCACATAGAAAGATAGGATGTGAATATAAAGTGAATTTTAAGGGGAAATATAAAATCCCTGACTAACAAACAATTATTTTCCATAAAATCACCTGTTCCACAATTATTGGCACCCCTAACAATTCCTGGAAACTAAATGTAATTGACGTATTTCCCTCATGTCTACGGTAGTTTACAAAGTGGACCAGAGCGTCTAGGAACATTTCATTAGTAATTTATCACTTCCTGCTTCCCTGGGGTATAAATATGACGCGACACAGAGGCCGTTTCTCTTATCCACTCTCCAACATGGGAAAGACAAAGTAATAACACACCATTCGAGTAAGGCAGATGTGTGTCGGCCTTCACGAGTCAGGCAACGGGCGCAAGAAAATCGCCACCCGCCTGAAACTTAAAAAAAACTGGAACAGTAGTAAACAAGCCTGGACGAGGACGCAAGTTTATTGTGCCTCCACGCACAGTGAGGAGGACGAAGCTCACTGTTAAAGAACTGCAACAAATGAGAGCATCTTGGGGTCACAAAGTCTCCAAAACAACCATCAGACAGCCATCTACAGTACATGCTTAGCTTAGCACACAGTGTAGTCAGGGGGCGTGGCCTAAAACCATAGATCAGAAATGTTTAGGGTCATAATATAGTTTTCATGTCATCAGGGTGTTTTTTTAATTACAACGCAATATATCTTTAAGAGAGCATTTGCTGTACCTGTTTTTTTTTTTTTATAACGGGGTTTGGGTTTATCTTACATTAGAGGTTTATTAGCGATGCCAGCAGCACATAATCAGTTTCACTTTCAGCAAATAAATCACACTGCTTTACCTGCAGGAGGATTTCAGTGGACTTTATTTTCCATTGAATTAGAGAGAGAGAGAGAGAGAGAGAATCTTACCTGATTTCCATTAACTACAGCGCTCGTAAACATGTGACTTTTCTAACTCCGTCATGCACGTCCAGGAGGAAATCGATAGCCGTATAAAACTTTATTTCTAAAACATGAGGCCGAGTATTGATTTGCTAAGCGGCGCTGAACGGAGGGAGACGAGTGTTCGTGATTTACTGCGTGTTCTGCGTGTTTCTCGACTTTGATTTATATTCACTAATATGATGTAATGCTCTAATTTAATGTCTGCGCCGTATTTCTGTTCCTGCTGTAATATCTGTTATTTAAAAGTTACATGAGCTGCAGGTCTGAAAGTTCTCCAGAGTGTAGCAGGCTGCATCGGAACAGGAGGAGCTGAGTTTGGTCACTAAGAGCAGAACACAACGTCACCTGATGTAGATCTGTTATGTTCAAATATTACTGATACTCATCCTTACTACAGGATAACTTTATCCATCCATCCATCCATCCATCCATCCATCCATCCATCTTTCTGCCAGTGCATCTGTTTGCTCATCTGTTTATTTTCCTTTCTTTCTTTATCCCTATATTTATTTGTCTGTTTTTATCAACCCAACTTTTCGTATTCACCTTTTCTTTCTTTCTTTCTTTTTCTTTCTTTCTTTCTTTCTTTCTTTCTTTCTTTCTTTCTTTCAACCTGTTTATCTATCTATCTATCTATCTATCTATCTATCTATCTATCTATCTATCTATCTATCTATTGATAATCCATTAAACTGCTTGAACTCTTCAATGTACAGATCCATCCATCCATCCATCCATTCATCCATCCATCTTTCTGCCAGTGCATCTGTTTGCTCATCTGTTTATTTTCTTTCTTTCTTTATCCCTATATTTATTTGTCTGTTTTTATCAACCCAACTTTTCGTATTCACCTTTTCTTCCTTTCTTTCTTTCTTTCTTTCTTTCTTTCTTTCTCTTTCTTTCTTTCAACCTGTTTATCTATCTATCTATCTATTGATAATCAATCAAACTGCTTGAACTCTTCAATGTACAGATCCATCCATCCATCCATCCATCCATCCATCCATCCATCCATCCATCCATCTTTCTGCCAGTGCATCTGTTTGCTCATCTATTTATTTTCTTTCTTTCTTTATCCCTATATTTGTCTGTTTTTATCAACCCAACTTTTCTTATTTACCTATTCTTTCTATCTATCTGTCTGTCTGTCTGTCTGTCTGTCTGTCTGTCTGTCTGTCTGTCAAACTGCCTAAACTCTTCAATCTGTCAGTCTTTCTGTCCATTATGTTATGCTGCTTAAACTATTCTGTCTGTCTGTCTCGCTTTCTGTCCCTTTACTACTACCACACACACACACACACACACACACACACACACACACACACACACACACACACACACACACACACACACACGCATATATATCCTTCCTTCTATGCATCCATCTATCTGAGCATCTGTAATGGTTTTAATAAAAGTGGACCCAAAAGCATTTTCATATATTTTAAAAGAGAAACGATGCAGGAATGTTCAGGTGAGAGACGAGTAGCTGAAGTTTTCTTGCAGGCAGATGTTGCAGGATACAAGGTGCGAGTCTGAGCACCCACGCCATGCAAACAGGTGGGACTGGAAAAAGCTGAGGAGGCAGTGGGAAAGCAGATCACAGAGTTACGTGACTTGGTGCTGGAGCTGACTCCTGACTTTAGGCTTCCACGGCTGATGTCTGGGGCAGTTCACGAGGATCTGATGCTGGAGTCTCTCTCGGTCTCTCTCTCCGACACCACTGGATCAAAGACCAAGACAAGCCGGTGTCTCATGTTCCCACAAGGCTGTTCCCGAACACTGAGCCCTGCTGGTGAGTAGTGAGATGACATGAGCTGTAAAGTCAAAGGCTATAATAAAAAAATCTGAGAGCATTGGGTTAAAAAAAAAAAAAAACTCTCAAAAGTGTTGATTGCACATTTTAATAAGAATTAAATGCAACATGCAAAAAACAAATCAATCTGCAGGAAGCAGCTGTATAAAAAAAAAAAACCGCAACGTGGTCTAATCACAGTTCCAGTGTTGTCCGCTGTATTCCTCGTAACGATTGTCCCACAAGGCTTTCTGTTCCTCTGCGTGTGCGCACCAAGATGTAGGTTTTATCTAAGCAGAGGTGACAGGAGAGGTCATGTTCAGACTCGCTTTAACGAGTTAACGTTATCGCGCCATTCATCAGGGTTGGCACACGAGTGGCATTTTACAACGTTATGAGGAACACAATGCAGGATTTCAGAGACTAAATCAGCGAGGACACGTACAGCACGCTCCTCGAAAAACTTTTTCACTTTTCTTGTCGAATGTCACCATATTTCACACTTTAAACTAATTCTGACCAAATGTCAGAAAATACGACAAAATTCTAGACCTTAGATTATAAATACGTAGCTCTGAAAGGACAAAGCTGTCTGTCAGAAAATAAGTGCTTCTGCTATCCTGCTTTGCTTCATGAACTTTATTCTGTCCCGGTAAAAATATCTGGAGCCGCGGCTGATTCCCAATCCCAGGCGTTTATTAAGAGCATCTCACCTCATTTGTCTCCGACGGCGCGAGTCAAGGCCGACCCAGAGGCGGTAGTGTGACGCGATGCCTGTCGTGAGTCGTGAGATGGACGCAAACACCCACGGATGAATCTATTAGTCCCCTGAAGACGCTCGGGATGACAGGGAGGAGAGGAAGAGGTTGTGGACGTCCAGACATGGAAGATGTGGAACAGCGACAACTTGCTGGCATATTGGGGAAATTCGGCAGGGATCAGACCTCCCAGATTCCTGTTATGCAACGTTAAAATTTACAGGAAAAAAATAAATAAATACTGAGTAGCCTGTAATTCTCTCAGACGAACTCATATCATGGACAAGCATTTAAACTAATCGATGCTTTATCCTGTATACAAGGTCATGGGGCGCCTGCAGATTTGGGGCACGGGGCGGGGTACACCCTGGACGGGGTGCCAATACTGAACATCGCAGGACACACACACTCATTAACACACTACGGACAATTTGGTAACATCAGTTGACCTAATCTGTACGTCTTTGTACTGTGGGAAGAAACTGGAGTACCAGGAGGAAACCCAGTACAGTACAGGGAGAACATGTAAACTCCATGAACACAGCCCTGAAGCGGGAATCGAACCCAGATCCTAGAACCACTACGCCACGTTTCCAGCATATTTTAACTCATTCTTTAAAATATCTGCAAAACTTGACTTGTTTTAACTTTTTTTTTTAAATTGACTGTAATGCCTATGATCAGAGGGCAGTGTGCACTTTTTTCATTATTTTTGCATTTACAGGACCTCTCTTATGAATTTATTACAAAATCCTTTGGGTTTTTTTTATTACCCACCCATTTTTCCAAAATTAATGTTAATTATGGACTTGGACCAAGTTAGGATTTATGGAGCAAGGACTTAATTGCTAAGTGCATGGCAAATATTTTCAAAATGTTATGTATATATATTTCATATTTTATACCTTAAGCAAAAAAAAAAAAAAAAATACAGGTCAAATGCTTCTTTAAGTTTATACAAATTTTTGTATCAATACATATACATATATAATTACAATACAATACAATATAACATATAATTTACATTTTAAATGATTATTGTTTGAAGTGAGCAAGTACATACGTGGACAAAATTGTTGGTACCCTTCGGTCAATGAAAGAAAAACTCACAGTGGTCATATAAATAACTTTAATCTGACAAAAGTCATAATTTAAAATTCTATGAATGTTAACCAATGAAAGTCAGACATTGCTTTTCAACCATGCTTCAACGGAATTATAAAAAAAAATAATAAACTCATGGAACAGGCCTGGACAAAAATGATGGTACCCCTAGAAAATACTGAAAAAAATGTGACCAAAGGGACATGTTAATTCAAGGTGTGTCCACTAATTAGCATCACAGGTGTCTACAATGTTGTAATCAGTCAGTGGGCCTATATATAGGGCTCCAGGTCGTCACTGTGTTGTTTGGTGACATGGTATGTACCACACTCAACATGGACCAGAGGAAGCGAAGGAAAGAGTTGTCTCAGGAGATTCGAAAGAAAATTATAGACAAGCATGTTAAAGGTAAAGGCTATAAGACCATTTCCAAGCAGCTAGATGTTCCTGTGACTACAGTTGCACATATTATTCAGAAATTTAAGATCCATGGGACTGTAGCCAACCTCCCTGGACGTGGCCAAGGGAGGAAAATTCATGACAAATCAAAGAGACGGATAATCCCAATGGTAACAAAAGAGCCCAGAAAGACTTCTAAAGAGATCCAAGGTGAACTTCATGCTCAAGGAACATCAGTGTCAGATCGCACCATCCGTCGTTGTTTCAGCCAAAGTGGACTACATGGGAGACGACCAAGGAGGACACCATTGTTGAAAACAAATCAGAAAAAGCCAGACTGGAATATGCCAAACTACATGTTGACAAGCCACAAAGCTTCTGGGAGAATGTCCTATGGACAGATGAGACAAAAATGGAACTTTTTGCCAAGGCACATCAGCTCTATGTTCACAGACGGAAAAATGAAGCATATCAAGAAAAGAACACTGTCCCTACTGTGAAACATGGAGGAGGCTCTGTTATGTTCTGGGGCTGCTTTGCTGCATCTGGCACAGGGTGTCTTGAATCTGTGCAGGGTACAATGAAATCTCAAGACTATCAAGGGATTCTAGAGAGAAATGTGCTGGCCAGTGTCAGAAAGCTGGGTCTCAGTCGCAGGTCATGGGTCTTGCAACAGGACAATGACCCAAAACACACAGCTAAAAACACCCAAGAATGGCTAAGAGGAAACATTGGACTATTCTAAAGTGGCCTTCTATGAGCCCTGACCTCAATCCTATTGAGCATCTTTGGAAGGAGCTGAAACATGCTGTCTGGAAAAGGCACCCTTCAAACCGGAAACAACTGGAGCAGCTTGCTCATGAGGAGTGGGCCAAAATACCTGCAGAGAGGCGCAGAAGTCTCATTGACAGTTACAGGAATCGTTTGATTGCAGTGATTGCCTCAAAAGGTTGTGCAACAAACTATTAAGTTAGGGGTACCATCATTTTTGCCCAGGCCTGTTCCATGAGTTCATTTTTTTTTATAATTCCATTGAAGCATGGTTGAAAAAGCAATGTCTGACTTTCATTGGTTAACATTCATAGAATTCTTATTTATTATTACTTTTGTCAGATTAAAGTTATTTCTGTGACCATTGTGAGTTTTTCTTTCATTGACCGAAGGGTACCAACAATTTTGTCCACGTTTTTAAGTAAGATTGGTCACTCCCATGTTGCATAAACTTCAGAAGCAGCTTCTTTGGCTCACACATTTCCGGTATTATATGGATAACATAAACAAAATATTAAATCAGCACCGATACTGTGTGTTGGGCGACGCAGCAGCTCTTCACCAATGTTTCCCACAAATTTTTAAAAATGTTTTACGTCTCTATCTACATACTTTCTTACATTTAAATACAAAAATGAAATGTAATTTGTTTAAAAAAAAAAAAAAAATAGAAGCAAAAGGAACAGGTGCAATCGCCTCCTCGGTGCCAAACAGCCTTCACGCAATTACATTCCTGGGCAGCGTGCCCGAGTCGAGCGGCAGTGTGGCCTTGGAGATCAATATTAGTGTGGATTGTAAGGTCATGGTTTTCTGTCTGCTCAGCCTTGACCTGCTTTGACAAGCACAGCTGTGGTTATTGAGGCTGTAATGATGCATGCTTAATGCTGGCTTGTTGGCAACAGCACTGATGATGAGTGATGACCCGCCCCTCCGAGCAACTTCTGGAGGAATTATTCCATCTCTCTCTCTCTCTCTCTCAAACCCAGAAATAATTTTTGGCTGGCAAAGCATTGTGGCGATGTTAATTTGGTTGGCGATGTTACGGACTTTAGGACAACATTAGTATTAGGTTGTTTTTAGTTAGTTAGTTGGTTGACGTTAGAATGAGTTTGATGAAATTACATGAAAACAACATGGACTATGTGATGATAGGATGACGGTGAATGTATTCACCCTAACACAGTGTTGCACAAAAAAAGGTGATATTAAAATGCTAAATGATGAACAGTGTTGCGGGACGTTACCTTTTAAAGTAACTAATTGCATTACAAAATGACTGTCTTCAACAAGTAATCCGTTACATTACTGCGTCACTTTCTGATAACAGTAACTAGTTCGAGTACTTCTCCATTGCAGAAAATGAAAACTCCTTTGTGCTTCCTCGTTCATGTTGTTTTAGTCGCGACCTTTATAATTATTCTACCGTCATCACTCAGTGACGTTTGGCCCAGAATCTGTTCACTACTACAGTAATACCCCTGTCTCAGCTACGTACGCGGTTTCGCACGGTGCCCGTAAGTCCGGTTCATCATGATTCACCGCGAGTTTCGGCGCTGTGATTAGGTTTCCATTAGCGTTGGTCCTCCGTGGGGTCTGTGTGCATGGAGATGCAGATTAGGCTAATTGGCGTTCACAACCTGCCCGGACCGTGTGAATGTGTAATCCAGTGGTAATCGCCATCGGCCTCCACAATCCCTCGTTGAACTATAGAGGTTCCTCGATGGATGGATCAGGTTGGCAGTTGGAGCCCGAGCTCCACCAAGTTGCTGCTGTTGAGCCCTTGAGCATGGCCCCTAACCCTGTCTGGGACCCTGTGACAAATAAAGGCTTAAATAAACGTAACTATTGGAGGGCACAAATTCCCACCTGGGGACAGTTTAGCTTAGCAGGTTTGTTTTTCCATACTGTAGGTCTGAGGAAACCAAAGAACCTACAGGAACAGATGATGAAACCCTACCTAAACTTGAATTAGAGACCCAGAAGCTGTCAGGAAACAGACTTGACATGAAACATTCGTCTGGTCAGACGTAACTCTGCTGCCTCCTAAACAGAATGTAACAGATGCTGAAGTCCATCTCATTCATTTTTAATGTCTGAAAGTAGTGACTAGACAGCAAAGACAATATATATATATATAATACAACAAGTGTCCATGCTGCTGTTTATATTCATTGAAGCTGCTGGAAACATCTGGAGTTTCTTCATTTTTCATTAAAGTTTGAAAACGTGGATATATAGCACTTTAATCACTGTGGTTGATGAATCAGTAATGCTACTCATGCACACAATCATAGTTGTCAATCTTTGTAAAGAGAGTAAGACGAGACTACAGTGCGTCTGTCTAAACGGCACGCGTTACTTAAATATTTTCCAGCTGTAATTGAAAACTGATGGATCAATTTTTTTTTTTCATAACATACTGTAGATGTTCATGCTGCAGATTCATTTGTCTTAGGATCTCATTCCGATGTTCCCCCAACCCCTTGACCTCCTTGAAGGCGCATGCAAAGAGGTTTTACTTGTGAATAATGACGGAGTGAAGTGGCTGCTGTGAGATAATTGCATCTGGAAAATGGAAGCGTTCTGAAGAATAAGTCTCCAGAACCAAAGTGGCGGAGGGTTGGAGATCTTTCCCGGCGATATATATACTGTATACAGTAGAGCTGAGTAATGGGAAAGGGGCGCAATCAGGAACGGCTGACGATGCAGTGTAAGCTTTGGAGTCGTGTAGTTAAAGGTTAAATGCCTTTGCTCAGGGGTGCGGTGTCGGCTTTCCCTGGCAGTTGTCCAGTTTTCGATGTGTGATCGCCCACTCGGAGCCTCAAACACTGAGCCAAATGCTTTTTTTTTTTTTTTTTTTATAAAGGTGGGAAATATGCAACCAGCTGCTCCTGAGGTTGGGCTTCAGCAATGCAGTTTCACAACATCATCTTACTTTTCAATACACTTTTTCCATCTGTCAACAATCTTTCGTATTACCTCATTGAAAAATGTTTTAAGCTGAGCTGTGCGCCACGAATGCACCACTGTCTTCATTTCTTCATCAGAAGTGAGTCTTTATCCTCGTAGGGCCGCTTTCACAAGTGGGGAATTAGTTGTTCCTCAAACCACAGTTACAAATGTTGGAACTGATGGAACACGATTACACTTGCACATGTGTGACAAAAGCCTTAAACATAAAACGATGAAAAGGCAGTACAGGCAACAAAAGCTTTAATATGCGGAAAACATTTTCTTCGTCTCTTCTTCTGCCATCAGCTGTACAATTTGCATGAATTCATTTGTTTGCACCATGCAGCGAAGATGCAGCTCTGCATCACAAATATACTAGTCTAGAAAAATCAGCGGAGTAAAAACACGCAAAAACAACATACTATTCATCTATTAGAAGTGTCATGATGGCTTGGAGGTCAGCATTTAAAAGGCCATTTAAAGTTACAGTGTGATCAAAAAGCTTGCTTCAAGCTGCATGTGGTCCTATGACTAGAGCATCTGTCTTATCAGGATTACGCAGAAGGAGGTTAATTAAGATGCAGTCTCTTATGTCCTGCAGATATTGCTAAACATTAGTAAGCTGGTTTTTCTGATCTGGCGTTCCTAAGACATATAACAGTGTGTCATCAGTATAACAATGAAAACTAATTCCATGCTTACGAATTATGTACGAGGAAGCATGTAAAGAGAAAAAGCAGTGGGCCTAAAACTGAACCCTGTGGAACCCCAAACTCCACTTGAGAACATGAAGAATGGTCACCCTGTAGATCTACGAACTGATAACGATCAGTCAAATAGGATCTGAGCCAGGAGACGGCCGTTCCCTTAATTCCTTCTACCTTTTCTAATCTGTGAAAGAGAATACTATGATCAACGGTGTCAAAAGATGCACTGAGGTCCAGTAACACAAGCATAGTGATGCAACCCTGATCAGAGGCCCATAGGAGGTCGTTTACTACTTTTAACAAGTGCTGCCTCTGTGCTGTGATGAGGCCTAAATCCTGACTGATTAAGGGGAGGTTTGATATAATTTGACAGCTGACAAGGGTTAAGGTCAGGTTTCTTAATTAGCGGTTTAATAACTTCTAATTTAAAGGATTTTGGAACATACCCATTGCTGAGTGAAGAGTTAATTATGCCATACGTTCCCTGAGATCAGCTCCAAGCCCCCTGAGACCCTCGATCAATTACTGGATCACAGTAGAAGTGCATAGCACCTATGAACGTTTTATTCTCATTGTAGAGCTAGACTTTTCAACTAAAACGATGGTTTTCTTTTCCCTTGGAAGTCTGTTCAGAAGGGCGTATAACAGCCCGTAGGTGTGTGAATGAAGTGGTGAAAAACATCTGCGGTAAACATGTCAAGTCGTGCTTGTCAGACGATGAGAGCTGTTTTCATCCCCTGTTCCAAAATGATTTGTTTAGTTTGACGAGATCGCCTTCCTCACTCTGCCGAAATGTTTTATTTCCTCAGGAAGAGTCCGTCGTCCTGGAGGTTTAGGATAAATTGGCTCTCCGGTTCGCAGACATGCCGTCACAGGGTCTTATTTTCTTTTCTTGTGTCTATGTAGAGATGCGAAACGCTGATCTTTCTCCATCCGTATTGCTGTACTTCACTCATTATTATCAAAGACCGAGCGCTCATTCACAGGCACCCATATGACAAAGGGGTCGGTCTCAAGAGTCGCGTTTCCATGAAATCAGGTCGATGTTACTGAAAGCATCTCAGACATGCGCTCTGATTTAATATTCTCTACAATAGATGTGTAATACAGCCAGGCATTCAATCGATGCTTTGCATTACAAACACTCACTGCAAGAAAATATCATCTCGATGATCTACATGTGATAGAATCGAAAGCTGTCAATCACATCGTTTAAACTGCTGTCTAAACAAGCGTGTGGGAGGGATGGGTAAACCAAATCATTTAGCCGTGAATGGTTTAAGGCTCAAGACTGCTTTTTATTTTTGTGGAAGTTGTATCTTTTTTATTGACTCTCTCTCTCTCACTGATTCTTTATACCACTTATGCTGTACAGGGTCACAGAAAGTCTGGAGCTGATCCCAGGGGACGCGGGCATGAGGTGGGGTACAGCCACTCACTCGCACAATTTGGAATCGGAAAATGCCAAGACGTGTGAGGAAAAAACGCAAATGGCCAGACCATTGCAGGGCTTGTCCTGTACAAGGTCGCGCGAAGTCTTGAACCAATCCCAGGCGACTTGAGGCATGAGGTGGGGTAAAGCCACTCTCGTACACAATTTGAAATTAGAAAATTCCAAGACTCTCAAGAACGCATTGGGGGGGGGGGCATTAGTTTGGTATTGGCTTCTGCTTGGAAGCAGTGATGGCTGAGGTAGTTCTATAGATAGTAAGCTCTGGGATGTTGATCAAACACCAAGAGTTGGGGGTGGGGGGGGGGGGGTTCAAACCCCACCACAGCCCCAGGTCACCACTGTAGAGTCCTTAAGCAAGATCAGATTTGATACGGTGAACCCTAGGATAAAAGGGACAACGCCTGAGAAAGAGAGAGACAATGAGGAAAAATAAAACAAACATTTCCTTGTGCATTCAGGTTGACAAAATTTCTTTGCTATGGATATTTTCCTCCTGACCAAAAACATGAGCAGCGGCAACACCTGGAACACGCAATGCTGTTCAAAAAAGTCCTGACAACTAACCTTAAGACAAGTGTGTAGGATGAAGAGCTTGGAGGTTTCTAATGTGTGCGCAACTTGACAAGCTGTGTATTTTGTCTTATTAACGTCAAAAGAGGGAATTGGTGCTGCGGGACCAACTTAAAGACCTGAAAATCTTTATCTCTGGCTTTTCCAAAGCTTCCATGCCAGAGACATTTACTATTAATGTCAAATGAGCATCTCCTTACAGAAAACTCAAACTTGTTATTCTTTGGTGAAGGGGAACAGAAGATCTTGCTTGTGTAGAATACAGTGGATGTTGTATATAATGGGGAGGGGGGGGGGAATGGGGGGGGGATGGGTTTCGATCAAAACACTCAGCAAATGCATCTTTTTGCCACTACTAAATACACAAAGCCTACTGTGTTGTGCAGAGGAAATGAGATTCAGCATCTCAGACATGGGGAAATTGCAACATTTATAAACTGTGCAGCAGCACAAACTAATAAATAACACTCATGAGTTTGAAGCCTGTCTAAAAAAAAAAAAAAAAAAAGTTTCGAAATAGATTGTACTTGTATGATTTATATATTCCTTACACAAGTACACGGTTTCAGCTTGAAGTGGTTCTAGGCTGCTTGCTGTTTCGCCTGAGCTGAATCCTTAAACGAGACTGCAGTGGCACCGGTGTCACGCTGTGTGGGCTTTTGTTCTTCTTGGAATATTTGAGTGGATGACTAGTTTTTGTTGCAATATTAGCAGACAAATTCTACATAGATTCTTGGGAGGAAAATCCACACCACTGGCAACACAGGCTTTGACGAACATTGAGAAAATCTATCATTAAGAAATTAAGAAACTAAGTCATAAGGATGAGGGGGAAAAAAAAAATCATACCGTGCATGTACACAGGCTAGAGTACTCATTTGGTTTTCATCTTTTAGTGAATCCTTGTATAACAAAATGACTTGACATTATGATTCAGTATCCATCCATCCATCCATCCATCCATCCATCCATCCATCCATCCATCCATCCATCCATCCATCCATCCATCCATCCATCCATCCATCCATCCATCCATCCATCCATCCATCCATCCATCCATTCAGTGTCCATGTAGGTTCAAAGGGGGCTTTTCCAGGAACTTAGGGCACCAAACAGGGTTCACCCTAGATCCTCTGATTTGGGAACATCAGTCTACATTGCATGTCCAGGAATACCAGGAGCAAATCCACCAAGCACTGGGAGAACATGCAAGCTCCCTGCACACAGATTTGAACCCCCAACGGAGGTGTGAGGCAACAGCGTTAACCACTAAACCGCTGTGCTTTTAATACTTTATCGTAATAATGATCATGTAATTCCCTGGTAGATTAGTGGCTAGTATTTGGCACTTTCCAAACTTCGTGCACTCTCAGTGCTTGTGAAAAGAAAGTCATGCAGGTACAGTATGCATAATAGTCAACAGGTGGTGTCCTGCTTAAAATGCTACACACCAATGTGGTGCGCAGAAATGTAGTCAAGTATGAGTAGAGATATTTGCTGGAGTTTAGAGAGAAGTAAAAATAAAAATGATCCTCTAATAAAACCACTCAAGTAAAGTACAGATATGTGAAACATGCACAGTACTTAAGTACATGAGTTACGTACTGAGTTAACCAACTCTAAAATACAGTACAGACCAAAAGTTTGGACACACCTTCTCATTCAAAGAGGTTGAATTTGTATTATGGCAAGAAAAAAGCAGCTAAGTGAAGAAAAAACGAGCGGCCGTCATTACTTTAAGAAATGAAGGTCAGTCAGTCGGAGAAATTGGGAAAACTTTGAAAGTGTCCCCAAGTGCAGTCACGAAAACCATCAAAGAAACTGGCTGACATGCGGAACCGGCCCAGGAAAGGAAGACCGAGAGTCGCCTCTGCTGCGGAGGAGAAGTTCATCCGAGTCACCAGCCTCAGAAATCGGCGGTTAACAGCAGCTCAGATCAGAGAGCAGGTCAATGGCACACAGAGTTCTAGCAGCAGACACGTCTCTAGAACAACTGTTAAGAGGAGACTGTGTGAATCAGGCCTTCATGCTAGAAGATCTGCTAGGAAACCACTGCTAAGGACAGGCAACAAGCAGAAGAGACGCGTTTGGGCTAAAGAACACAAGAAAGAAACCTCGCTGAATGAGAAGGGGTGTCCAAACTTTCGCTCTGTACTGTATGTGCTGCAGGTGATCTGCTGGGCCGATCACTAACAGGAAGAAAAAAAACCTCATAATTATGACTTAGTAGGTATTAATAAATCTGTTGTGTTTAAACAGCCATTGTGTGGCTTCTCGATGCGTATTTTCCCTCATTTTGTCGTTTTTGCCATCTCGTGCTAGATCCGAGAGTCTTCCTGCTACGTTCAAACTCACGATAAATGCTCATTTAGCACCTGTTTTTGTTTTTCGCGTCCACACCATTGCGTATTTAACATCACAAAAGTAAATCGGTTCAGGTGGATTAATTGTGCTGTTTCAGCCTGCACTTTTGTCGTGTCCTTTCTGCTCCGTCCCCTGACGCAGAGTCCATACAGTACCACCCTGATAAGATCTGCTCCGTGCTTCTGTGTGCATCTAATCTATACTGAAACCTCATTGGTTTTTGTTTCTCGCTGCTCGGCCAGAGATGATGGCCTCCAGGGTCCTGATGCTGGTTTACTGACTCTCATTTATTTTTACAACAAGCTAATTAAAGCAACAGAAGCATTTTAGGACAAAACCCCTGTGGTGTGTCTGTGATCCGTAACAGAGACGGCATCTAAAAAGAAGCCACGAGAGGAATCAAGTTATTAAATAGAGGATATTCGAAAGGTGATTTAACATACAGGACCTCTAGTGTGCAGTGTGTACTGTTTAACCTGCTGCACACAGTCGATAATTTGTATTTTGCATCGCGTGTGTATGTAAGTTACAGTATGTATTCGGCAGTATGTACTGTACAGCAGCATGCACTGTGGGTTGTACGTACCTGTACTGTATGTAGTAAGAAATATACAGCAGTAAATATACTGTAGTATGTATAGTCACAGTACTATATGCAGTATTCATGTATGAATACGGATGCAATGTATTAAATACATAGTGTATAGTATGCATTATCAATATTTTCAATTGCATTGTCAATATTTAATATTCAGTATATAACAAACAGCATGCAATATTTTAGGATGTATTGTTCATTGTGCTATGTGTGTTTTAACATGGGAACTGTACAGGCAGTATGTACAGTACTGCGCAATATTTATTAGGCTGCATGATTTACAGTATTTTCTGCACTACCATATGCATCGGGTAATATACGAGGTGTCTCAAAGACTCCATACATAAAGGGGAATTATCATAATTAAGCAATTACATGCAAAGCACCAAATGTGTCAACATGAGCTTGTCATGAGTGAGAGACACGAGTCAAGTTGCTTGTTTACCAAGTAGCGCAATCATGTAATGTTTGGTTAAAAGTGCTAAGTTTTGCTTACGTTTTGGGGACACAGCAGTACAGGGGTTGGACAATGAAGCTGAAACACTGGCCAATTTAGTGTTGGACGTTTATGGCTAAATTTGACCGGCCTGGTGGCCAATCTTCATTGATTGCACATTCCACCAGTAAGAGCAGAGTGTGAAGGTTTCGTTTGCTTAAAATATTGAAATGCACACAACATTATGGGTGACATGTCAGAGTTCAAAAGAGGACAAATTGTTGGTGTGCGTCTCGCTGGCGCATCTGTGACCAGGACAGCAAGTCCTTATGATGTATCAAGAGCCGCGGTATCCAGGGTAATGTCAGCGTACCACCAAAAAGGACGAACAACATCCAACAGGAGAAACTGTGCACGCAAGAGGAAGCTGTCTGAAAGGGAGGCCGGGTGCGAACCCGCATTGTATCCAAAAAAACATAAAACCACAGCGTCCAAACTCACTGCAGAATTAAATGTGCACCTCAACTCTCCTGTTTCCATCAAAACTGTTCGTCGGGAGCTCCACAGGGTCGATGTATACACGGCCGGGCTGCTATAGACAAACCTTTGGTCACTCGTGCCGATACCAAACGTCGGTTTCAATGGTGCCCGCAGCAAAAATCTTGGGCTGTGAACAATGTGAAACATGTATTGTTCTCTGATGAGTCCACCTTCACTGTCTTTCCCACATCCGGGAGAGTTACGGTGTGGAGAAGCTCCAAAGAAGCGTATTGTACCACCCAGACTGTTGTATGCCCAGAGTGGATCAGTGATGGTTTGGGCTGCAATATCATGGCATTCCCTACTGTAGGACCAATACTTGTGTAAGATCACTGCCATGGATTACCAAACCATTCTGGAGGACCATGTGCACCCAGTGGTTCAAACATTGTATCCGGAAGGTGGTGCCGTGTATCAGGATGATGACGCACCAATACACACAGCAAGACTGGTGACAGAGTGATTTGGTGAACATGAAAGTGAAGTTGAACATCTCCCATGGCCTGCACAGTCACCAGATCAGATATATTATATCGGAATATTATTGAGCCAGTTTGGGGTGTTTTGGAGGATCGAGTCAGGAAACGTTTTCCTCCACCAGCATCACGTAGAGACCTGGACACTATTCTGCAAGAAGAACGGCTCAAAATCCCTCTGGCCACCGTGCAGGAATCGTATCTGTCATTCCCAAGACGAAATGATGCTGTCTTGGCCGCAAAAGGAGGCCCTACACCATACTAATGAATTATTGTGGTCTAAAACCAGGCATTTCAGTTTCATTGTCCAACCTCTGTATACTGTATATGTCACCATTTCTGTAGGGTCAAATTAGAAGGCTGCATTAAGGAGATTTTTAATCCTTCAATGCAGTATCACTTGGAAGGATAGTGATATCAAATCATATTGTATTGTATCATATTACATTGTATCATATTGTATAATATCGTGGCATATCATATATCATATCATATCATATTGTATCATATCACAGCATATCATATCGTATTGCAGCATATGGTATCGTATCATATCGTATCATAACAGTTGTCAGGGTTAACCCCTAGAGGGCACCGTGAGCCCAAAGACTTTTGACTGTTGAACTTCATTTCCCAGAGTGACCAGGTTGCTAATCAGCCTGGCTATAAGTAGCCAAGTTTTGAATTGGATTTGGTCTTGCATTTGTTTTGTTTTTTTTTACTGTTGAAATGCTGTTCTGTTCGGTTTGTTGAAATACTCTTGTTCTGTTTTATTTTCTGCAATTTGTATAATGTTCCTGTTTCCTTTAGATTATTAAAACATCTTTAAAGACTTAACCTCTGCGCCTGACAGAATGTGACAGAATTTTATTGCATCGTATCTCATTGTGTCATATTGTATCATATATCTCATCGTATGGTATCATGTTGTATCATATTGTATCATATTTTATCTGACACAACATATATTATATTGCACCGTATTATATCTGACTGTATTGTGTTGCATCATATCGTATACTATTGTAGCATATCATATCATATTGTATTGTATGGTATAGTATCGTATCATATCGTACTCTGTTGGAAATAGTATCATATTGTATCGTATCGTATAGTGTTGCATTGACTGTAGTGAAAGTTCAGGACCATGGACAGCCATCTTGTGTAGTTCTGGCTAATGGAGGATGTTACTATGTGCCCAGTGTGTCCCCTGATTAAGAGTGGGATGGGTTTCATTTGGGCTCATTAGGGCAATTTGACCCTGCCCAGGAGTCAGGAAAGATTTTATAAATGAAGGTAAAAATAATTCTAGATGTCCTTCAGCATTGACAGAGGGAATGTCCTTCAATCCAGTCAAGGTTCTTATTTATCCATCTATAGATTTTACCATACAGTGGACTCAATGTCCAATAATGTAGCGTTAAAGCTGGAAATGTGTGACTGTTTAAATGTATATAGAAACACAAATTAACGTATGTTTTATATTATTATATACAGTAGGAATTGTGATGTGATTCGATATATATATTTTAAAAATAATCATGTTGTCAGATTTTTCTCATTTATTTTGTTTGGTTTGGTTTTGTTGTTACTTTTTGTATTTTAAGGCTACAATTTAATATTCACAAAACATAAAAAAGGTGTATTTTCGCTGCAATTTGGTGTGGAATTGCCAATTTTTAAAGAACAACAGGTTCCTCAATCAAATTCAATCAAATCGACTTTTCAATCAAATCTGACTTATATGAATAACTAAGTCCAAAACACACACACATAGTAATCATACACTGGTTTGGAAAATCCAACTACATCATGACTATTTGTCTGTTTTACAAAATATTATCCAGATTGTGCAATTTTTAAAATTTTTATAGTATAGTATTGTATAGTATAGTAAAGGGCACGGCGGTGTAGTGGTTAGCATTGTGGCCTTGCACCTCCAGGGTCCGGGTCGATTCCCGTCTCTGCGTGCATGGATTTTGTATGTTCTCCCTGTGCTTGGTGGGTTTCCTCCAGGTACTCTGGTTTCCTCCCACAGTTCAAAGACATGTAGGTTAGGTTAATTGGCATTCCCAAATTGGCTGTAGTGTGTGAATGAGGGTGTGAGTTTGTGTGTGTGTGCCCTGCGATGGATTGGCCCCCTGTCCACGGTGTACCCCGCCACCCCTGTATGTAAATTATTTTGTGTGTGTGAGTGACAGTCTCTATTCAGTAAACCGGTGTGTGTGTGTGTGTGTGTGTGTGTGTGTGTGTGTGTGTGAAAATCCTACACAGTAGACCAACCGCCCAGTCCACCCCTCCACCCCTTCCTCGTCTCTTCTTCCTCTCCTCCTTTTTTAAGACATATCTGGCAGCATCGTGGCGTCGGGGTTAGCACTGTCGCCTTGCACTTCCAGGGTCTAGGGTTCGATTCCCGCCTCTGGGTCTGTGTGCATGCAGTTTACATGTTCTCCCCATACTTGGTGGGTCTCCTCCAGGTACCTTGGTTTCCTTCCACAGTCCAAAGACATGCAGACATGCGTGTGTCACCCTGTCAAGGGTGTATCCCGCCTCGTCCAAGTCTCCTAGGACAGGCTCCAAGCCCAGCGACCCTGTATACAGACAGGATAAAGAGTATAGACAATGTGTGTGTATGTATGTGTGTGTGTGTGTGTGTGTGTGTGTAAGAGAGAGAGAGAGAGAGAGATTTGTGTGTAAGAAAGATTTTGGGAGTGTGAGAGAGATGTATGTGTGTAAGAAAAATGTGAGAGAGAGAGAGAGAAAGAGAGATAGAGTGTGTGTGTGTGTGTGTGAGATAGAGAGCTATATGTGTGTGTGTGAGTGTGTGTGTGTGTAAGAGAGAGAAGTGTGTGTGTGTGTGTGTGTGTGTGTGTAAGAGAGAGAGATAGAGGTGTGTGTGTATATGTGTGTGCGTGCGTGCGCGAGTGTGTGTGTGTGTGTGTGTGTGTGTGTGTGTCCAATGACCGGAGATGGTTTGGTCGAACGGGAGCGCGAGCTGCGGATCCCCGGTGAACGTGTCGGACCCCGGCGCGGCGCGCGGCTCCCCTCTCAGCCTGAGCCCGACCGGACACTCGGTGGTGGCCGCCTGCCTGGGGCTCATCTCCAGCTTCGGCATGCTGAGCAACCTGCTGGCGCTCGTGCTGTTCGGGCGGCACCGCGCGCTGCGCTCTCCCATCAACCTGCTGCTCGTGAACATCTGCCTCAGCGACCTGCTCGTGTGCGCGCTCGCCACGCCGCTCAGCCTCGCCGCCAGCGCGCGCGGACACTGGCTCGCCGGACGCACCGCGTGCGTGTGGTACGGCTTCGCCAACTCGCTGTTCGGTGAGTCTGCGGCTTTATTATAAACAGTATAAATAATAGTGTAAAAAAAAAAAAAAAATCTATAAATATATATTATATAGTGCACGCTATTATACGAGAGGGACGTTGCGCGCGCGCTTTCAGGTGCGAAACGGTACCGTTCCTCGGCACCATCAAGTACAGTACAGTACCACCTTTACCGCTCTGTAAGTCCTTTACTGTACCTAGAAATATAACCCGGACATATCTGCATGTTTCATAATTAATGTGAAAGGCAAAAAAAAAATAAAAATAAAAATAAAAATCAGTGTCACTGCATCCTCATGGGTGCACATTTAGTACCTTTTGTGTTTTTGTATTTTTTTTAAATTATTTTTTTAAATCTGAAATTAGTGCAGCATCCACATAATACCACGGTTAGCACTGTCGCCTCGCACCTCCAGTGTCTGGGTTCGATTACTGATCTACGGGTTTGTGTGCATGTTCTCCCCCGTGCTTGGTGGCTTTCCTTCCTCCCACAGGCCAAAGACATTCAGATGAGGTTAATTGGTCTTCCTAAATTGCCTGGAGTGTTTGTTTGTGTGTGTGTGTGTGTGTGTGTGTGTGTGTGTGTGTGTGTGTGTGCCCTGTGATAGATTGACACCCCATCCCAAAATGTATCACGCCTCTCTTGCACTAAGTCTAACCCCCTAAATATATAATTATTATTATAAGAATAATGTGTTATTATAAAACATTATAATGCCTTATACAATCCCCCACCCCCCTCAGGGTGTGTGTGCCCCGTTCAGGGTGTGTGCATGGAGTTTGCATGTTCTCCCCGTGCTTGATGGAGTATATGTTCTGGGTTCCTCCCACAGTCCAAAGACATGAAGATTAGAACAAGTGGCAAATTCCCTGTAGTGTATACTGTACTGTAAATGCGCTCGTGAATGTTGACCGGTGGTCCTACCACGGTTGTAAAAATGGGGGTAAATACAACAGTCACCACTGGCCTGCACATTCGCTAGTGGACTACACAGGTTCCTAGATGGAGATGGATGGAACCCCATAATACGGTTTACTTACCAGCATCTTAAATCATGTTCAAACGGTACACCGGTGAAATGTACCAAATAAAATGGGCTTCATCAGAAACAAGAAACAGTACAGTGAGGCGCCCTTTTTTTTGAGGTACACTCTTAAAAAAAAAAAATTCTTAATAATAAGAAATGTGAAATGTATTTATTCTGCGTAATGAATTCCTGCTGACTTTCAGAAATAAGGCTATTAGACAGTACTGTTTGTTGTTGCTGGGTTGGTACTATCAAGCATGCACCTTTAGTACACTTAGTACCTTTAGTTTATTAGTATTTCTTACATAAAAAGGTAAATGCATTGCCAGTTGTCGTCGTTTTTTTTTTTTTTTTTTTATCTAAAAAACTAATTTTGTGTTCATATATATTTATTTGATTATTTTAATGGCACTATAACCCCATTTCCAGGTGAAAGATTAAGAGTTAAAAAGGGTGTAGTGTTGATGGTGCCACCTCAGCTCCAAAGAGGAGTACAGCTCAGTACCCGTTTTAATAAGACTTTGAAGTGTTTATATTTTGTCAGAGCTGGTCAACCATTAGTACCTTAAGTACGTCTTACCTAGAAAGTAGGCCGACCTGCACCAAGGAAAAGTATATTTCTGCACCCTTTATTATTAAATGATTATTATATATTATTATAAATTGCTGAGGTAGGAGAGGAATAAACCACATGCTGTTATAGGACAAATAATCAACTTCCAAGTGTTAAAAGTGTGTCTGGTTCATCAATCAACCCAGTCGTTGATTAGTTTCCTATAACGGATCTAAAAGTGCTGATGAAATGTTTTTAATTAACTTCCCAAATATTAACTTCCCCAGGACGTGACTTTAATTCACTAACCTCCCTTTATGTTTGCTTTGCTCCGACATGCTAACTGTCCATCTGCTCCACCCTTCACCCACCGTTCTCCTTCCCCTCGTCTCGGTAAGCTGATCAGTTGATTACGATGTAATTTGCACGTTTAAATGATTAACACACACTTTAACGCAGTGTCTCCTCGCACCTCCGGACACACCCCATCCAGCTGGTACCTTGCCTTCTAGCCCCAAGTTTCTTCTTCTTCTTCTTCTTTTTCATGAAACAGTAAATGCCGATCAGTTGTCAATGACCAAACAAGCTGATATACATTCGGACACGCCCACAAAATGGCAGAGCTGGAAACAAACAAACAAAAACAAACATTCCAGTAATGCAGCTCATCCACTGCAGTGAGTCTGCTAATGTAGACAGACTAATTCTTCCTCCTGCTATGGAGTTCCATTACTTTGGTTCTAATTGAAAGGTTCGTCTTATTTTCGTAAACTTGATAGATTTGTTTTGTTTTGCCACCCATTTACATACATGCTGTAAGTGATTTAAACTTAAGGTAATCTCTCCTGTATGTATGAGCAATTAGGTCTCCTTAATTCATGCATTTATACATTTACTTAACAAATTCAGCCGTGAAAAGTCTATCATGCATAAACACCAATGCTAGGGGTTTATAAAGGAATTTGTTTATTTCCATCCTCGTATACGAGGCTGTAGTTTGGTACACTGTTTATGCATAATCTGTTCTATAACCAATAGAACTTAAAGTTTTTCCTTCACATGACAGTGAAGGTTTCTCAAGTGTGTGTGTGTGTGTGTGTGTGTGTGTGTGTGTATGTGTGTGTGTGTGTTTCTGTCTTGTTCACTTGACGAGACAGTAAAAGTAAGGATGCTGAGGGAACAGCTGTTTATAGCTGCTATAAATTCGAAAAGCTCTAACTTGTTTCCTGGATGTTCCGAAACATTAAATGTAACTATAAATGGATAAAAAGCATGACATGTTGTTCTTCATAAAATTCTAATCGTAATCGTCGGCATAGCGCTGATGTATAGGAGGAGTTAAAACATTTCAGCATATGGTGTTGTTGTAAAATGATCAACTTTTTTTTTTTTTGCATGGATGACATCAGCTCTGCTTCAATACACAACCTCATCACCTAGTTTAGAGTCGATACAACGGAATTTTGCATTCTTTTGTTTAGAGCGTCGTACCAAAATGTACAAAAAAGTTTTTTTTTTTTTTTTTTGTTCTGCTTGCTCATCCATGTCTATAGTGAGTTGGGAAAAAAATAACAGTAAGAAAGTGACATATTTAACTTAATATTTTGTGTTTTAAAATAAAGTGGCAATACAACAGGAGGAAGTTCATTCCCCGAAGACTCTTAGCTTTTAGATTTTACCGCTCTCGCCGTTCGATTTGGCAAAAAGTTTAATTAGTCAAGGTTTTACTTCTAGCAAGCTGAAAAGAAAGATGTTTTGTTCAGACCCAGCAGAAGGAGGTCAGATGTTCACAGAGGAAATTTTTAGTTCTAATCACATTAAATTTAATGAGCATGAAGTACCCAGTTATGTTCTCACTGGATGTCATTTTTCCAGCCTCGTCTTTTCATTTGCATCCGATTAACACCGTTTTTCATCAATAGAAGCTCCAGAGATTTTCACACCACACGCTCCAGCAGTTCGCTTAATGGATTCGGAACAAAAAAAAATGAAGGTCGATCACGTTTCAGGTAGAATAATCATTAAAAAAAAAAAAAAAAACATATTTTCAATAACAAAACAAAACAATTTATTTATCAAAGTGGGATTCAGAATCGGAATAGAATTGCAAAAGGCATTTATTTTATTATTATTATTTTTTTCCCCAGAGCAACAGGGGAAAAAAAAAAAAAAGTTTAATAAAAAAAGTTCTTCATGAGGAGTTCTTTGTGTTATGGAAGGAGTCAGATGAACATGTTGGAGGTGTTTACACTCTGTGGTTTTTTTTTCTCGTATTATTATTAACCTCATCAGTGGAAGCACCGATTACCAAAACAAACTTTGCTTCACAGACATACTCCAGCATTATATGTAGCAACAAACCAATTTCATTTCCTTAACTCCTCAGTAAAAAACAAGCAATGAAGAAACTTCTTTACTTTTTAAAAAAAAAATCTTTAATAATTTTTTATAGGCTATAGGTTTTATAGGCTGTTTCCAAATGGTTGAGATGTCACTCCAGGGCAAATAATATATTGATATACAGAAAAAGTTTAATCTTTATTAATCTAGAGTGAAATTGCAGTTGTGTAGCAGCTCAGACAAAAGAAGAGACTAAAAATGTATACAAAAGTACTAAGGGGTGGGACGTAACAAAAAAACAAACAAACAAGCAAGCAAAAAACAAAACAAAAACAACAACAACCCTTAGATTTAGCCTTAGGATTATTTCTCCTGGTTTGCCAGGAAACAATTAAAAATGCAAACTCTTTAAATGCAAAAAAAAATCTAGGGGATTTGTAAAAGATTGTATACTGCAACCAAACGGTAGAGATGGCTCAATCAGGTTACATTCAACATAAGTTTTATTAACATATACTGACTCTTATAGGATACAGCGTGATTCAGGACAGACAAGGTACCAGACAGGTGCCAGACAGCCATCACTCCGTTTAACATCGTACCTAGAATATTCGGGTACTTTTGAGTGAATCACCCTGTATAATGTGCTCTACCAAAAAGTTGAGCAGAACATTAAAGGCTTAAGAAATGTATTACTTAACATAAATTTCTTTGAAATATGAAGTATAATCCACTTCCAAGTATGATGTAGTGTAGTGTTGCAGAAAAATATCGATTTCTGGGTGGGATCACGGGGAGCTCTGCTTCATCACACAGTTATGTTGATTATGTTCAGCCAGCGTTTGAATCATTAATTAATGAATAAAGGCACACATACAAAAGTATGAAAATATATGTTTTTATTGTAATTGAAAAAGGTTGAGTTTTTTTTTAAAATAAGTATTTTACTCGAATAAAATACTAATCCCCATTAAGCGATTTCCACATCCACATTTACTAATTAAGCGATTTCCACATTCAGGTTCTAACATTCCGTCTGACCTGAATGTCCCGTTATTTCTTCGGCAGACGCGTTAACAAACCTGTCTGCATTGAGCTTTCCACTAAAGCGCGGGATTTATTTTCCATTTCTTATCTGTCTTTTTCTTTGTCCAGATTTATACGCATCAGATAAGGAGGCGATTCAGCAGCGAACAACAACAACAACAACATTACCGAAGTGGCTGCCGAGTTAATCTGCATTTAAATACCCTAATTAACGTAAACATGGTAGTTAAGTACTAAGGGATCTTTTGTTGTAGGCTAACGAGTAGCGGTATGTTTGAAGCTCTGTCTCTTTGTCTCTGTCTCTTCAGTTAAATCGATCAGAGCACACTGCAGAATATTTTTTCGGCTGATTCCTAATCGCTGTGGATTTGCTCGGGACTGTGCATACGCCAAACTAAACAAGCTGAAGAAAAGATTTGAAGCGTTTGGGGACATTTAAAGCCTGTTTTCAGCCATTTGAATATCATTAAAACAGCCTTGCATGTTATCCAGGACATCATCATTAATTTAAGCGATTAAGCTGCTTTAAAACTACGGTGTGTCTGGTGTTGGACAAAAAAAAAATAAAAAAAATAATTGTTTTGATCTTATTGTTCGACTCGAAAGTGGGCAGGTTCACTAGTCTCCCTCAGCTAATTAAAACGCAATCATTAAAACGAAAATATTTGTAATTACGTTTCTATATGAGCCAGAGAAAAATGGAAAAACCCAGATCCATCTGTCATCCAATTGTAGTTACGATCCTGAATAATAATTAAAAAAAAAAAAAGAAAAAAAAAAAAGCTTTCATCTAAAGCACTGCCCTGATTGTGGGCTCGAGTCCTGATTGCGGCATTTGAATAGAAATAAGGCCATTTATCTGTGCACATTTTCTCTAGAAAAAAAAAAGAAAAAAAAAGAAAGAAAGAAACCGTGGTTTGAATTCAAACTGTAAACCTTTATTTTACATCTCAACTTCCTTTGAAAAGTTTCTACGGCAAAAATGTAACGTTGGTGCATTTAAGGTCACGGTCAACCCAAGACTGGATCTTTTTTTATTTTCTGGAAATTTTATTACATGCCATTTTCCAGGACATGCAATGCCCTTTATTTTATAAAGCAATTATATTTCATACATCTACTGTACGTACACGTTATAATTATGACACAAGCTATCCTGAATCGGTTGCCGGTGACAGTAAACGCAGGAAAGCCCAAAGCCCACTCATTTAAAGACCATAATTAGACTTCACACACATTGATGTTCCCCATTGGTGCATTTGCATTGTTTGTACTTTGAGGAATAGGAACAGCTGTTCATTTTTTTTTATTTTATTTTTTTTTTTTGGTAGGACTTAATAACTGCATTTTACAAGCGGCGTTCAAGTTAAAACGAGACTTGTGATAAAATGTTGTAAAGGACGAGCGCAGCACGATGATGAGACTCTTAGCCGCAAAAAACGTTAAAAAAAAAAAAACGTTGAAAACATTTTAAAGAAGGCCGGAAGCCCCAGATGAGGAGGTTCGGAGCCCACTGCAGTTGTTCCTGTGAACATTGAGCCGGTCTTTGAAAATCGACAAATATTTACTTGGCAATCTGCACCAACACCACTTGCATGTTACAGGATCCTGAAGCTTGTGGTCAGATAAGTATCCAAAACTACAGATTGCTCATAGTCCAAAATGTCTAGCAGCTCGCATGCTTGACTAGATTGTACTGTACCTGTCTTAGTGGATCCCTCAGGAGCATCATCATGCTGGAACGGGTTTGGGCCTTTGAGTTCTAGGGAAGTGGGAATTGTGTAAAGTTACAGCATACAGATATTCTAAGCAATCGTGTGCTTCCAGATTTGTGACCAGAGGCCCACAGATGGGTGTGATGGTCAGGAGTACACATCCCATTGGTCACTTGTCGGTTCTGTTGGTTTGTTTGGTTCTTGAGTAACCGGAAATGTCACCCTTGTGCACCCAGGAGCGCTAAACCCATCCTTTAAACCCACCAACTGTACATTAACGGTTCAATCTGAAGCAGCCTTATAACTGTACGCTTTTTGAAGGTAATGTATCCCATCGTGCATCTGTGCAGGCATTGTGTCGCTCATCTCACTGGCCGTCCTTTCCTACGAGCGCTACTGTACCATGATGTGCCCGGCCGAGCCTGACGTCACCAACTACAGGAAGGCCACCCTGGGAGTCCTGCTGTCCTGGGTCTACTCCCTCGTCTGGACTCTGCCGCCGTTTTTCGGCTGGAGTCGCTACGGACCAGAGGGGCCCGGAACCACCTGCTCGGTTGACTGGACAACCAAGACGACCAACAACATCTCCTACATCATCTGCCTCTTCGTCTTCTGCCTCATCCTGCCGTTCCTCATCATTGTCTACTCGTACGGAAAGCTGCTACACGCGGTAAAACAGGTGAGGCGCCTTGTTTGGCCCAGAAGGCTTGACGGTTGTGCTTTTTCTTGATGCGCGAGTTTTGAATCATTCAAAAAGCCAAAAAACAAATAGTCCAGACAAGACGGTTCATATCACTGGAAGCACGCTGGCTTCCGTTTACATTTAGGATTGAAATCTTCTGATGAAAATCAGCATGCAATACTCAACCCTAATGCGCAACCTTTTATTTCTTAATTATTCCATCCGCACGCAATAATACACCGTCAGCCGGTTTTGTCTCCTGCGGAGTCCAATAAAAACAGTCTGGAGTCTCCGTCTCTGCTTATTAATAACGCCCCGCTGTGCTTTTCCCCTCGTGCACTCCGGAACGTGCGCTAATAAAGCCGACTCAAATTTCTTCCGCTTAATAATAAATCAGCACTCGGGCTGTTCGACCAGGTGAGAGCCGTATCAATTAATCGCCTTTACACCCTGACACCCTTGCTAGGCAATAACCGATCATAACAACATGGGGGTGCGAGTCAGGACGGAGCCGATTCCCGGCAGTGTTCTGGTCTGTTCTGTTCCGTCCGTGAGTTATGGGTCCGTCTGCTCTCGATCCAACAGCTGCTCGTGTGGTGAGGTGAGATAAGACACTATTTTGAATTACAACCAGAGCCGCTGACATGGAAAACCACGACCATCAACCGTCTACTAACCAATTAGATATCGGATATTCAATAAAAAAAAACATCCGGGGTGTTAAACGCTTCTTGAACGCTTCATTCAGGGTTTCTCGCTCTTTCTGTCTCTGATTACTGCCGTAGTAATAACTCTCGAACCCCTGGAGTCTATAGCACAGGCAGATTCACCTACTGTTGCTCGAGTGGAGGAAATATCATCTAGTCGTAACGATCAGAGGTGGGTAGAGTCGACAAGAACTGTACTCAAGTAAGAGTAGCTGTACTTCCAAATAATATTACTCAAGTAGAAGTAAAAAAGTATCCGGTGAAAGGACTGCTCGAGTACTGCTGAGGAACTGTTTCATCATAATGTCCGATTTATTATTATTAAAAAAAAAAAAAATATATATATATATATATATATATATATATATATATATATATGTAAGCAGCCAAACAAAATGATAAAATAATGTATAGATTCTGACATTTCCAAATAATAAAATGAAATGGAATCAATAAAAATAAACATCTTTACAAAATTAAGCAAATTAAGAAACACAAATGTCCTAATCTCACTTTTTTTTTTCACAATATAAAGCATTTGAAATAAATCCCGAGTGTAGGTAACATATGTATGTTTGAACAGTGTAGGATTTACTGTATATTCAGTCGGCCTGCCAATGACTCAGCAGAAAATAACATTAGAACATAGAGTGTGTACAAGAGTCTCACTGAACCATAAACTGTGTCCAGCAGAACAAATGTAAGAAAAGTATATTTTCTAGCCTCTGGCTTAATTAAAGAATATCGAAAGTGTAGAATAAACGGTTAGAAAAGTAACGAGCCGAGTGGACGGTAGCCGAATGTAGCGAAGTAAGAGTAGCGTTTCTGCTCAAGTAAAAGTAAAAACTATGGTACAGTAAAATGACTTTTTTTTAACTTTTTTTCTTTTTACTTCATCAAAAAGTTAATTAACTAAATGTAATGGAGTAAATGTAACTCGTTACTACCCCCCTCTGGTAATAATGTGCACTTTGTTGTTGTTGATTTTTAGTCCAAAGTCGAAGATGAAAGCGTTTGTTGTTTGCAGGTTAGCGACAGCGGGATGAAGCGTGAACGGAGTGTTTACTCTGGATGATAAGGTCTTGCTGTTCTCCACAATGCAGGAGAGACAGTACAGTACCACGTGTAATGAAAGCTCAGGGTAACGCGTTTAACGGATGATCCTGCTGCGTTAGACGTCTGTATTTCTGATACCTTGAATAAAGCAACATTTTCAGCTTTCTACAATCCCACAGCAGGGGCGCAAACATTTTTTTAGCCGTACATTTTGGAAAGGAAATGGATGAGAAAAAAGTCAGCATATAGATTTAAAGAACAGGAGGGGAAAGGACATGAGGTGTGAAAAGCGTGCACTTACTGTACTGCTAGTAAAACCTACTTTCATTTTATGCCTGATTTATTTTTATTTTTTTTCCATGAACCTTGGTCTCGTCATCCGAAGTCACACCTCCTCCATGGTCGATCCGATCCTGATGTTATTTCTTTCTACACTGTACAACAATCCTGAAGTTGTCCTAAATATACAATAATCTATTTTAAACAGTTGATATTGAGATGTACAGTATATCTGCTACTTCTGCTCTGTAAAGCTCCATAGCGGCTCTAATCGGAGGTGCTGGTTGTTAATCGCTGATTTCTGAGGCTGGAGACTCTAAACGGACTTCTCCTCTGCAGCAGAGCTACAGTCGGTTCTGGTCTCGCTTTCCTGGGAAGGTCTCCGCGAGAGACAGTCTCCTCATGGAGCTTGATGGATTTTGCAAATGCATTTGACACAATACTGTTGTTGCATTAACTGTTGCAGAACAGCTGAGCTTCATGTGTTAAAATAATATCTATCTGACTGTCGTCGTCGTCGCTACTGAATTATCGAACGCCATATGTGGGGTTTCATCATGGTTTAGAAATCTTAAGCATTGTTAAAGAAGGTAAAAAAGAATTACAGAACATCGCTGTGTCCAAACGTTTGACTGGTACCGTAGGCGCGATTGTGTTGACATGAATCGATCAAAAAAAATGGACCTGCATAGTGTTAACCCTTTATAGGGCACTCAGTGAAATATTTGGAAATTCAAAATGAAGAAGAAGAAAAAAAAAATGTCAAGGCTTTCTCCAAGCAATTTGGTAAAAATCATTTTGTATTTTTGTATTTTTTGGGGGGTTATTTATTTATTTATTTATTTTGCACATTTTTATGTTTAAATAAATTAAATGATATTAATTGTAACCGTTAAATTAAATGTTTATTTAGCTGTATTTTTCATTTTTTTATAGATATTTTTATACTTTTATTTATCTATACTTCAATATCATCTGCAATATAATCTAACCAGTTGCTGCATTACCATATCTGCTGCATCTACTGTATCATCGAAAAAAAAATTTTTTTTAATTGTATTTTATTTATTACTTCATTTGATTACATGTATATTATTTTTACTCTCTTCGCTCTTGAAGCAGTCTCTGGCACAAGAACTTATCTCTTAAGGAATATGGTTCCTTGCCCATCTAGGCTAATAAGTTTTTCGAAAAGTGTGTGTATAAAATAAGTGTGTGTAAAAGTCTTTTATATATATTTAAACATAAAAAAAAAACATTAAAAAAAAAAAAAAAAAAAAAAATATATATATATATATATATATATATAGAGGCTTGAATGCAAGAATGACCACTGTCACACATATGCTGAGCTGAAAAGCATCTCAGAGATGCATAGGCAGGAATCC
Source organism: Clarias magur (assembly GCA_013621035.1). Lineage (NCBI taxonomy): Eukaryota > Metazoa > Chordata > Actinopteri > Siluriformes > Clariidae > Clarias > Clarias magur. The sequence goes on along the minus strand of QNUK01000083.1, from coordinate 1,221,250 downwards.
GCTCCTATACCGTATACCTGGTGTCCCCAAACTAGGCAGCTTCGGCTCCTGCGACGTGATTGGCTGATTGAATAAAGTGGTCAGTAAGTGTGTACTGTAAAGAGACTCGTCTGTACTCGGACCATTTCCCGAGAGGTGATACGAGCGCGACAGTCCGACTCCCCTGCTCTCCAAGTGCCCTTAGAGTAAAGTTGTATCAGTTGTCGCTTATATCATTGCTTTTGTGGAAACATAATGCAGACTGTGAGTCTTTTTTATGACTTTAGAGGCAGTTCTAATAAGAAAACTTTAAACCACACAAGAGCTGGAAGAGAATTTATCAGCCCTGCTGCTGCAGTGTGAACGGCGATGGGATTGGCTGTGCTTCTGAGCTCACACACACACACACACACACACACACACACACACACACACTGACAGAAAATATGAGCATCTGCTTTCTAATACCTGCCTTTCTAAACAAGCAAATACAATCAATAATTTATAGTGTTATTTATAGCTCTGTAAGGACAGCAGGATGAAAAACTCTTGCAGCTTTCACTGTGATTTGATTTCAGAAACGATTCTCAGTAGAAAAACGTTGCGCCGTAGTTTATACAGTACGTATCTTCTATAGACCCGGGGCTAGAAATGCGTACGCGAGGAGGTCGATTTGGTGCAGTGCACGTGACATGAACATTTAATGAACTGTGTCGTCTGCATACAAACACAGCAGACCTGAAGTGTGTGTTTTTTTTTTTGTTGTTGTTGTTGTTGTTGTTTGGTCAGACAGTAATGTAAAAGCCTTTTATAATTTCCATATCATGTTGATAAACAGCACACAAACAGCATCATTTTTTACAGTAAGCATAACTCCTAGTGCTCAAAACACCGAACTCAACTTCCTGTTCATATGCACCTCCGCCTGCACTCCCGCCACAGATCATCCACAAACGGCTGATTTAAATGTCATGCCATTATGAGGGGATGGAAATGCTTAACCATAAGAGGTTAAATGTGATTAAACGCTTTAATGAGTGCTTTGTTCTCCCTCCTGATGCGCGGCGTCCTCCGGATGTACAGCGACCCTGTCATTGATTTTTCCCCGATTTTTCTCCCTAATTTAGTCGTGTCCGATTCCTCCCCGTCACTAGGGGGCCCCACACCAAGGCTACTACTACCACTCAGCCGGGAGGGCCGAAGGCCATCACGTGTTTCCTCCGAAGCACCTTTCCGACCGCATCTTTCCGAACTGCTCGCTCACGCACTGTTGGGGGCGGAGTAACACACTCGGAGGACGCCGCTATCCATCCTTTCACTTCGCGAGCTCACAGACGCCCCTGACTGGCTGTAGAGCCGCGATTAATGTGGGAGCACTATGTACCTCTCATCCCTCCTCTCTGAGAGAGCTCGGCCAATCAGCTCTCTCTAGACCTCCGGCTGCGAGAGGTTACAGCGTCACCCGGGATTCGAACTCGCGATCTCCGGATGATAGGGCGAGAACTTTCCCCCTGCGCCACTCGGAAATGATGATGATGTTTAAGAGAGAATGTGACTCCAGACTGGAGTCGAAGCCGTTTATGGAAGTTCTGTAAGGAGATTAAGGAACAGAAATGTGGACTTTAGGAAGGTGTTGGTCACAGGAATGCATGGAGTATTCAACACAACGTTAAAATAGTTCAGGTCCACTAATTTGATTGGACGAGCTGCTTTCCTATGCCCCTTTCACACTTGGACAAAGACCAGGATGGTTTCTCCCTCGTCCTACAAGAACGCAGTGGGAAACGTCAAAATGGGAAACATTTTGTGCATTTATCAAGTTACTATCAAGTATCCTCCAATGTTTTAGGTTCTGTCACAAATTTCCTATCATGTACGTCCACCATGTGGAATCAGATCAGATCGCACCACACTCTTCCCAGACGCTTATCATGCATCAATGGGTTGGTATTAATACCACGGGATACGCAGTGTTTTCCGTCGAGTAGTGATGGCATAAGGAACCGGATTTATACTCAACTCTCCAAACGTAACCAAAATCTCCAGGCATGCGTGCCACAAACATTGTAAGCACTAGAAGCGCATCACATGAACTTACAGTAATGTGGTCTCCTACAACGTGTTATGGACCTACCATGGTCATACAGTAGCACAAGCCTGAAGACATCGCGATGACAACTCGGTGAGAACGCCATCCAGTCTTTCCCGTCTGGTCCGTGCTCATCTGTAAGAGGTGTGTGTTAGTCATGCCATTAACAATCCAGCGCTTAATACTGTACAGTACGTCCTTATTAAGGTCTTCCTGCATCTTGTTTCTTCACCAGGCTTGTTCAAAAAAAAAAAAAAAAAAAAAAAGAAAACAAAAGCTGTGGCAGCTCCACGTCAAGGGAGATGATACCACGTCATGACCGTGGAGTTGTTTAAGTTCTTACAGCGTTCACTTCATTTTTTGAGGACGTACAGTATTGGGGACATGATCAGTGTGACGGGGTTATTTATTTATTACTGGGCTGTCAGGAGATATATATTTTTTGTTTGTTGATGCAAATGAGGACGGCACGGTGGTGTAGTGGTGTGTTGGTTAGCACTGCCGCGTTGCACCTCCAGGGTCCGGGTTCGATTCCCGTCCCTGTGTGCGTGGAGTTTGCATGTTCTCCCCGTGCTTGGTGGGTTTCCTCCGGGTACTCCGGTTTCCTCCCGCAGTCCAAAGACATGCAGGTTAGGTTAATTGGCGTTCCCAAATTGTCCGTAGTGTGTGAATGAGTGTGTGTACCCTGCGATGAAATGGCACCCTGTCCAGGATGTACCCCACCTTGTGCCCTGGGATAGGCTCCAGGCACCGTGACCCTGAATCCAGGATTAATCGGTATAGATGATGAGCGAGTGAGTTCTGCAAATGAACATGTACTGTACAGGACGCCTTCATCAGTCTTCATCGATGAACTTTGCTGTTGCACCACCCAAGTGCTTACGCATGACTGTAAGTCTAGTTCTGTCAAATTCTAGTCTAGTCTGTCTGCACTTCCTTGGTGTGATGCATTTGACCAATTTCAGAACCAGAAACTGGTTTATTCTTAAACATACTCTGATACTCGGGTTCGAGAATCTGTCCGATCGCATGTGCCTTGGGTTACAAGGAGAAAGATTGAGGAATTTGAAAACACTGTACTGTACAGGATATGTCTTAAAATAATTAAGCGCATGGTAGTGCAGTGGCATACTGGTTAGCACTGTGGCCTCATACTGTACCTCCTGGGTTGTGGGTTCGGGTCCCGTCTTGGATCCTTGGAGCCAGGAATTTGCTTGCTCTCCGTGTGCTTGTGGGAGCGGGGTTTCCTCCTGCAGTCCAAAAACATCCTGATCAGGCTGATTTGCTTTTCCAAACTACCTGTAGCGTGTGTGCTCGTGTGCCGCCCGGCATATCGAGGCTCCAGGCTTCCTGTGATCCTCTACAGTGGTGGTATACAGGATGGCTGAGTGAGTATTTTAATGTGATTAGGGTTTTTTTATTTTTTTAACACGGTACTGCTGAGAGTTCTACAGTAATTTATTATACTGTACAGCATACCACACTGGGATGTTTCCTCATTTCATCTGCGTATCATTTTACTCGCTTGTTTTTCTCATGTACGCTTCCACTTCTAGCAGCAATCCCACTTAAACAGTTACTACAGCAGATCCATGCATTATTTACGAATATAACGTCTGACTTAAAATATGAAAAGCAGTCGGAAGAAAATGAGAAGGGGAAGCGAAGGGAGTCCGTTCTCAGCGGAAGCACCTTTAACAGGAACGTACGAATCTACAGTGGCTATGAATGAATTATTGAACATACAGTACAGTACTGCCTCTGAAATGTCAATTACTCGATATGAATTCCGTATTTGTAAAAGTCTTATATTAAAGCAATCCCTCACATGTGCCGTTGTTCTGAATATCAGCACAGCTTTGATTGTCTACTGTACAGCGCCATCCGTGCCGGCACCCGAATCACCGCTGCGCTTTATTCTATAAATAACCAGTTGGTGTAAATTGAACAAGTTGCATGCTGGGAGCGGTGTCGGTGTCACTGCCAGCCAAAATCCTTATCCGTCGGTCAACGCTGGTCCAGCTGCATTTACGGGTTACACAGGAATCGGAACACAAGACGCACCTGTAACAAATCTTTCTAGGATGTTTTTCACCGTTGCATCATGACCCACTGGACATCTGCCGGCATTTCTTCCCTATTGTGAGGGATTGCTATTAAACCTCAGGCTTCTAGAGATTAGTTTTTGAAAGAATATTCAGTATGAAATGTGCATCGTGATGCAACGTAGTTGACTAAAACTTTTTTTGACAGTCACGTTACTAGGACTTGTCAGTTCTTTATTGCAGAAACTGAATCAGGTTCATATCCAGGTAGGATTACACACACAAGGAAACTGTCTGGGTGAACATGGAAGCTATCCCAGGAGACGTAGGGCATGAGGCGGGGTACACGCTGGACAGGGTGCCAATCCATCGCAGGACACACATACTACAATGTATACACACGTACATAAATTCACTCGCACACTACGGGAACGCCAATTAGCCTAATCTGCGTGTCTTTGGACTGTGGGAGGAAACCGGAGAACCCAGAGGAAACCCACCAAGCACGCGGAATCAAACCCTGACCCAAGAGGTGCAAGGCAACAACGACCAAGCGACCGAAGAATTTAAATTATGGAACACGTCATTCTTATCAAATTATAATATGCACACGTACAGTATACATGGGTATTTATTTCACCTATATTATCATATGACGTGATGAATTGCATTTGCAGGATTATTATCATTGTTTTATAATGAAAAAGCAAAACAAAAGAACGGCGAGCAAAGTGTTTGCCATGTGTGTTTCTCCTCCGGTTTCATAACCGAGACGCATCTCCTAGCAATGGCATGTGCTGAGATCAACAGTTCGGGGTTTTGGACAAGAGTCCGTCTGTCATGCTCAACATTTTGGCTTCTGTTGCTGCAGGGATCGCACAAACTTATGCCATTTCAGCTGGTGCGCTCAGATGACTGCGTGATGAGATTTTACATTTTCTGCATTGTGGGTGGCGCATGGCATTAGCATAGATTTGCCTGAAGTCCTGTGTAGGCTGCAGGCGTCCCTTTCTCTCAAAGAACAAAAAAAGATGCATTTTCTGAACATTGTTAGAGACTCTTTAGCTTTATGGAGTTTAGCATCATTTCCACCTTCTCTACATGACTTCTGCCACTATTTAAATTTCAGGTCCTTTTGCGTTTAACGAGTTTAGCGGTACGATCTAGCATTAATAGAGGTCGGTTAGAGTTTTTAAAAAATATAGTACGGTGGTCCATCCATTTGTGAAAGTCGACCGGTTCAGTCCGGAAATTTGTCTCCGCATGCAAAGCTTGCTTGCCCAACTAGCGAACGAATCGAGCCGAACTGAATGCCGGCTAAGTTGCGAGTACTGTACGTCCAGGAGCTGTTCAAAACATGTGTGCGTCAATGGAGCCAAGTGAACTGTTTCTTTTTGGTTTTTTTTGCATTTTGTGCAAGATTAAGTGAAGACATAACACCATGAGGCCCCAAGACGGTAGCATGAAGAAAAGGGAACCGCTTTCAGTTTGGTTTTTAAAGCATCTGTGTGTGCCAAGAGAGATTTAATGTTTATTTCATATTTTACATCATTTATGTCTTTTATAAATGTTTTGATTGTTTTTATTTGCAAAAGTATGATTATAATGTTGGAAATCGGTATTACTGGTAATATGTTTGGGTGGCTGGAACGGATTATCTGCATTTACATTGTTTCCTATGGGAAAATGCGCTTCACAATATGAAATTTTGCATTAAGAGCTCTCCTCTATTAAATTTGTACGCCAAAGTGCCGCTGTACTGTTTACAGTTCCAATGGATAGTTTTCAGACCCTTTTGAACACAATACTCCACAAAAACAGGTGTTTATTCTTTGACAATTTATTAGAAAATAACGACAGATGTCCCTTTTACATCTGTAATTATTCAGAACTATCTCTTAGTACGTGGTCGAAGAACCCTTGGGAGCAGTCGCCACTTTTCCAGCGAGGCGGTTCCGGAGCTAGTTCAGAGCCAGTGCCCGATTTCGGACCAGACAAGGGGGTAGGATTGTCAGCACCGACTAAAAGTCTGTGATGGCCATCTTAATAAAATGGACTGAAAATGCAGTTGGCAGCAGAAATCCTTTCTAGTTATAATGGTTTGATCCAAAAGCCAGGAGAAAGCTATGTTGAAGTTATGTTGAAGTTAGCCATGGTTAACTGTTGTGCTTGCCGCTAGCATTTTTTTTTTTTTTTTTTTGCCGTTAGCATGTTGTGCTTGCCGCTAGCATTTTTTTTGCCGTTAGCATGTTTTTGCTGATAGTAGCTTTGTCGCTAGCATTGCTGGGAAAGTAAAGATGTACACAGGCTCTAGTCCATGGAAAAACAAAGCCAGTTCTTAAAAGGTTGGCTATTAAAAAAAACTGGGTTTGAACGGGCACGAGCACCAGAAATGAGCTAGCACCTGGTTTACTTTGGTGAAGGGGGTAAGTGACATTCCTCAGGTCATGCTCTTGAGTGCGTTCAATGTTTCAGAAAGTTTCCCGTAACCTTCCCCAGATCTGTGTCCCGTCTCATGTGCCTACAGATATTCCTCTCGATCCTCTCGATCTGTCTTCACTCTGAAACGCCCCGTCTCCTTACAGGTGTGTGCCTTTCCTAGTCCATGTCCAATGAAGTCAATCAGGCCCAGGTAGACTCCAGTCAAACTGTTGAAGCATCTCAGGGACCACTGATGGGAGAAGGATGTGCCAGACATAAATTACAGAGTCCTAACTCTAAGGATCTGAATACTGTAATAGTAAGTTGGATATTTCAGTCTTTATTGTTTAATAAACAAAACAAAAGCGATAAACACCCGTTTTTACTTTTAATTTCATTATTATTTGTAGAATAAATACTCATGTAGAAGGCTGGTTACGAATGCTCTTACTGCTCTTCACTTCCCTTTGATAACATTTTGTAATCTGTTTTCAGTCTAAAGGTCATGTTATGCATCCCAGATCCGCGTCTCCTGATCTAATACCTGCCGCTGTAATTCTCCCCGGAGATGGCGCGATCGAATCTTTGGCTAATTCTGAAGCTTGCATCCTGAATCTTGGCCGGCAGAAACGTTTACGACATGTCGTGTGTCGATCCGCTAAGGCCTCGTGTTCGCTGTGCCTTTGCCGCACTTGCGTCCTTGGTCCCGAATTGAAGATTTAATTCGGAGACATTCTGTCCGCGGTGCCTCGGAACGCAGGAATTTTTTTTTTTTTTCTCCAGCAGCGAGACAGGATAATGACTCGCGGCTCTCGTAAATATCGGGCAGCGGGGCCGCCGTTTGAGAGCCTTATGAATCTTACCTGCATCTCCTGCTGGGATTATAAACCTTGATCTCTGTGCGGAGAAGCTGCTTTCACTTTTTTTTTTTTTTTTTTGCCCAAGGATTTATTTTTCCACGTATAATTATGTCGGGATCAGGCAAAACGTACTTTTAGAATGACTTCTGCCGTATTTCTGCGAGCCTCGACTTTCCTTGCTTTATTTTTCTTTGCGATAGTTTGGGGATTTACACTTTTTATTGCAGTCGTATAAGAGATGCCGAGGCACTTCTTTAGCAGAATGTGCATCCGCTTGACGAGGCTTGCTCACCATCGGGCTGTTTCATTGTTTTAACTGAATAGATTTGACCTTTTGATACTGTTTGACAGTGTACCACTTTGCATTTAGTGTAGGAGTCAGTCCAGGCTGTTTTTAAGCCCACTTCCACCCACTCCTCAAGGAATTCCTCTTGCAGTTATTATTTGTCTTGCTGAATGAAATGTAAATAAAACCCCCTGAGCCGCGGGTTGCACATCGCCAATCCCACGCAGCTAGCTTCGGCATCCTTTCTCAGAAATCGCCCGGTCCTGTTCTGTTCTGTTCTGTTCTGTTTCCGGGATTCTACCGAGGCCGGAACTGAACATCATGAAAAAAACTTCTGGAAACCTCTCAGATGCTGTTGGAGGTAAAATCCATCCTCCATCCAGTGCTGATCTACATCCTAAATTTAAGGAGAAATTCTAAGAAAATGCCCTAATTCTAAGATTTTTCTTAGAATTTCGTCACTAGGAGCAATTTTTAGGCTTAAGAAGCTTTGTGAATACGGGCACATACACACGTGGACAAAATTGTTGGTATCCTTCGGTCAATGAAAGAAAAACTCACAATGGTCACATAAATAACTTTAATCTGACAAAAGTAATAATAAAAAAAAATTCTATGAATGTTAACTAATGAAAGTCAGACATTGCTTTTCAACCATGCTTCAACAGAATTATTTAAAAAAATAAACTCATGGAACAGGCCTGGACAAAAATGATGGTACCCCTAGAAAATATTGAAAATAATGTGAGCAAAGGGACGTGTTAATTCAAGGTGTGTCCACTAATTAGCATCACAGGTGTCTACAATCTTGTAATCAGTCAGTGGGCCTATATATAGGTGGTGACACATCAGTGTCAGATCGCACCATCCGTCGTTGTTTGAGCCAAAGTGGACTACATGGGAGACGACCAAGGAGGACACCATTGTTGAAACAAATCAGAAAAAAGCCAGACTGGAATATGCCAAACTACATGTTGACAAGCCACAAAGCTTCTGGGAGAATGTCCTATGGACAGATGAGACAAAAATGGAACGTTTTTGCCAAGGCACATCAGCTCTATGTTCACAGACGGAAAAATGAAGCATATGAAGAAAAGAACACTGTCCCTACTCGTTAACCACGTTACTCGCAATCCGAGGTTCCTCTGTATAAATATTTTTTGTTTGTACACACACTTTTGAGACCCATTTAATGTTTAAAAATGACTAAAAGGTTAGTTTTGCATAAAAAGTCCGCTTTTAATGATGAATTATGTAAAAGATGACTCTGTGGTTATTAATAAAAATAAACAACAGGAACGTGCATGCTTTGGGGCGCATTGCATAGACTAACTGAATATAAATGTATTATATGGTCATTTGTGAGTCGTTCTCACATGAGAGTGCCTTTGCACGTTTATTAAATATGAAATGTAACTTGGCAGTTGGTTGATTCCGGCGAACAGGCCATTTGTGAAACATTTACACCTCGTGTAGAAGATTTAAACCCACGTTGATGAGCGTCCAACCCACACCAGTCACCAAGGTTTGCCAAAACTCATGGAATGACTCATTAGAATGTAGCGTCCTGATAATTTATTAACCCGATGCCACGTTGAGCAGAGTTGAATGAGAGCCAGATGGAGCTGAGACCGCGTTCATGTCTCTCTTGGCTTTTCTGAACTGTGACGGCGAACAAAGTTTGAATAGGATTTTGCGTTTTATAGGAAATTCTGTTATCTGAATGATGAATATAATTAAATAATTTAAATCGTACACACTAGGCTGCTTTCACAAAGATCCTTCTGGTTTCCGTTAACTGGTACATCGTCATGCTTTGGGGTTTTTGCAGGATGTGTGTTTGAGGGTGGTGGATGTGACGGGGAAATTGCTGCATCTACAAAATGGCTCGGTGAAAACTGCTGGTGTTGGCCCGATGTTTTGCTGTATACTTTATGTAGGACTTCAGGACAGAACCGAATTTTATCCACCCACACGCGCCTAAGCAACATACTGTACTGTATGCCAGGCCTTGTAAGAGTACCCCTGGAACTTTCCCACATTTTGTCCCATTACAACCACAAATGTAAAGGTGTTTTATTGGGATTTGACGTGATAAACCAACACAAAGTGCCACATAATTTTTTTTTTACAAATAAAGGAGTCACCTAATGAGTAAACCGAGTCCACGCGTGTGTAATTTAATCTCAGTATAAATACAGCTGTTCTGTGAAGCCCTCGGAGGTTTGTTGGAGAACATTACTGAACAAACAGCGACACACACCAGATAAGTTATGGAAAAGTTGAAAGCAGGGTTAGGGTATAAAAACATATCCCAAGCTTTGAGACAAAATCTCATGGAGCGCTGTTCGGTCCGTCATCCGAAAACCTCCCAAGACATGGAAGCTTTGGACTGTGCGAGGAAACCGGAGGACGCAGAGGAAACCCATCAAGTACAGGGAGAACATGCACACAGACGCCGAGGTGGAAATCGAACCCGGACCCTGGAGGTGCAAGGTGACAGCGCTAATCACTACACCAGTAAATGTTTTTATTTAAAAAACAAACAAACATGCACAACAAGGAAATAGTTTTTAGTTAAAAGAAGGAGATTATGAGAGAAAGCGAGAGAGATGGGGGGGGGAGTCAGTGGGGTGAGAAAATGTATTTTGACAATATTTAACTGACACCAGAAACCTTCCCGGTTGCCGAACTGCTATTGTAAACAGTTATAATTGAAATGGAAATAATTGAACTGCAGCGTGCTTGTGGTGCCTCATTACTCCAGGAATGAGGCGTCAGGTATTTTTCTGGACGATGGAATTATTTCTGCGACATTTGCGTAACCTCGGTATTGAGAGGTGACGGATAAAAACTGTCCCGTACAGAACTTTAAGTCTTGCTGAATTCACACCGTGTTTTTCCCGTTTGGTCCTGAAGGTGAGCGGCTCGAAGTCTTCCACCGTCCGAAAGCGGGAGCACCACGTCCTGCTCATGGTCGTCACGATGGTGGTGTGCTACCTGCTCTGCTGGCTCCCGTATGGCATCATGGCGCTGCTGGCTACGTTCGGGGCGCCGGGTCTGGTGACGGCCGAGGCCAGCATCGTGCCCTCGCTCCTGGCCAAGAGCAGCACCGTCATCAACCCCGTCATCTACATCTTCATGAACAAGCAGGTGAGGAACAGGATCTGTCATTACGCTCCATTACATTTTTGCTTCGACAGTACAGTGCTTTCAGGTTCCTATGAAAGGAATCCGCTTCGGATGAATGGATCTTCATGGTGGCAGAAGTAGAAAACACAATGACGTTTGATGCTGGCACACACAAAAAAAATGTTTCAGAAATCAGAAATAATTTCAAGTAACACGCAAAACACTTCACTAAACACACACACACACATGATACCTTGCCGGTGCTACCTAAATGATCGGACGAAGTGCGAATTACTCAGTTTCTTATACAGTAGCAACAAAAACAGCACAAAAAAAAAAATAGATAGTGTTGTCTATCAAACCGGAAAGATTTATTTTATAATAGAGACCCTTTTCCAAGCCCATATGCTGAGGATTTTAATTATACAGTAACTAAGCTACCATGTTATATCATATTGGCGGTACAGTGGAATAGCGGCCACTGGTGTCCGGGTTCGATTCCCGTCTCAGGTTCTGTGTGAGTTTGCATGTTCTCCCTGTGATTCGGCTAATTAGAGGTCATAAAAGTGCCCGTAGCGTGGGAATGTGTGTGTGAATGTTGACCGGAGGTTCTTACCACAGTTGTAAAATGGGAGTAAATACAATGATCAGCATCGTCCCTAGTTGGACTGCAGACGTTCTTGCATGGATGGAAGGAAGCTTATCATATGAGTACAGCAGCACCTCAGCATAGCAATGTAATCCGTTCCAGAGTCGAAAGGTGAAATTTTTTTATTGTGAAATGCATTTTCCTGTAGGAAACAATGTACAGTAAATGCAGAAAATCCGTTCCAGCGACCCAAACATATTACAAATGTTATAAATTTCCAACACTATAATTTATTTATTTATTTATTTTTTTCATATAAAAACAATCAAAACTGTGTGTGTCAAACCGCGTGTGCGTCTTAAATCGATCGCTGGACAGGATTTAATGAAACACGTTTGCAGGTGCACTTTATGTTGTCTTTTGTTTTGTAAGTTAATGAGTTGTTTTCGTTTTGCCCTAGTCAGCTAATTAAGCGTCGTAGCTTAGCGGTTAGTTTTGTTTCACTGCGTATGTGTTAGGAACCTCCACTAGAGGTCACTGTTTGTGTCCGTTTTTTGTAGTTCTGTTGGCCGACTCAGTTCCCCAGAAGGCACCTCGGTCAGGTGATGAGTGCTCACCTGAACCGAGGTGGCTCATTAAAGTGTCTATAAATAGCAGTTTGTTTGGGGAAACTGGGTCGAGCGTTGTTTGTTGTTGTAGTATATACCGCCATGTGGGCACTCCTTTTTGTTTGGATTTTGTTTCTTTAAGTTTATATTTGGTTTATGTTTTGTAACCTTTGTTTTCAAGAGGGCTCTTATTAGTTTTCCTTATATTCTGTGTGTTAGTGGATTCATGGAGCTGTCCTGTTCAGTGTTTAGTTAGGCTATGTCTCCTCCTGTGTAAGTACTGTTCTGTGCGTCCCTAGTGTCTGTCTTATGGTTTAATCCTTTGTGTGTAGCTTCCCTTTCTGTTTAGATTTGTGTAGCCACATGTGGGCTTAGCCGCTATCAGGGTTAGCCGCTAGTAGGCCTTGACTGCTAGTAGGGTTAGCCCCTAGTAGGGTTAGCCTTCAGTAGGCTGGCCTCTAGTGGGATTGACTGCTGGTGGTTCTGTTCGCTAGTAGGTTAGCCGCTAGTTTGGTATAGCCTCATGTGTGCCCCGCCTGTTGTGTTCAGTTCCCTCGTATTAGGTCAGTACTAACCTGGTTAGCCACTAACTCCATTAGCTACTAACGCGGTTAGGTCAGCATCCAGCGTCCCCAGTATTCCATGTAGCTACTAACCTAACTAACCACTAACCCATCTAGTCTCTGTGCCCTGTCTCTAGTCCTGTCTAGTCTGTGTCCTATCCCATGTCTTGTCTCGTCTCCGGTCTAGTCCTGTCTCTGTGCCCCGTCTCCTGTCTAGCCCTGTCTCTCCAGTCCTGTCTTGTTTCTAGTTAGCTCCAGCTCCATGTTTCCTCATCCTCAGTTCCTTGTATCAGTTCCGGTTCCCTGTGTCAGTGCTCAGTTCCCTGTGTCCAGCTCCTGTTCCTGTGTTCTTCCTGAGCCCTAGTTTTAGTTTGGGTTTGTTGTTTTTGGTTCCTTTGGTTTTTTTGTGTCTGTTTTTTAGTTTGTGTTTAAATACAAGACTTTTTCTGTTCAAAACCCCTCTGCCTTCATGCCTACCCTACACGCCCACGGAACTACATCAGCCGGTCTAGCCAGTACCACCACCTGGACCGTGACGGTATGGTTGTAATGACAATAAAAGCCTACTGGACTTGACTTGACTCGACTATTAATCTACTTTAAAATAATCTACTAATGCGCTACTCGCTTAATGTAAACAAACATCTGCACCAATAGATATTGATTATTAAAGATAAACTGAGTATTGTTTACTGGGATTAGTTCATATTTTTACTTTGGCTGAAATAACAGCGCTGAAGTGGTAGAAGTGAATTTGGAGTCGTTTTAAGACGAAACTTCATCTTTTTATCTGATCTACTTTTTCCATCTCTCATCTGTGATTCTTTAAATCTCCGATTACCGAACAGGGAGTGTGTTTGTTTGTCTGACCACCAAAGAAGTACAACTTAGTGTGTAAACAAGGCGTCAGAGACTCGACCTTACAGAATGTGATTTCTGTGTATTAATAAGTTAGACAGAGAGACACACAGACATGTACGTGGACTTCAACCTCAAATAATAATAATAATAATAATAATAAAAATAATATCACTTATTACATTAAAGATCAGCAGATTATTATTAGCTTGAACCTTTTCACTGTTTCTACACACCGTTTAACCGCCAACCACAGGTACTTACGCTAGTGTATACAGTAGCCACGATAATATACTCCCTATGAATAGATTAGCCATGGGGCGTAAAAAACAGAACGCTAGCGTTACTAAGTTTAATTTTTCTCTAACTTGTATAGTAGCTCACTGTTGATCAGACTGTTCTTTATTCTACTTCGTTCTTTATATTAGAAAACACCACGTTTTTATCATTTCCAAACATCGGTAGCAAATTGATTTCCAGCTTTTCTCATTTCACATATCCGCGCCTAGGGAGCTGCTCAGACAGACGGGAAGTGTTGTACGCTTCATACATCACATTACTAGGATTTGAAATCATTCTTATTTGATTTGCATGGGCGTGTGACTGTGGTCTGAGCCACAGAAGGAACAACAAACCCCCAGACGTCAGACTGTAGTGTCGAGGATGCTGTAGTGTCGACCCACAGCGACCAATTTGCGCTACGCTGCAGTGGAATGACGACTGACGGAACGTAGCAAAAACGTAGTTTCAGGTGAATATAAAAGCTCCTGGGAGTAAATGAGGATTATGCGCCGACCTTGGACGCCCTTGCACTCAGCATCATTCTAAGGGATATTTTTTCCTAGTCATTTATCTGCATCGTGCTAATACAAAGTTTTAATCGCTGTCCGTTTGCTGCTAAAAATCTGTCGTTCTGCATGTCGATTGTCCCGTGCTATATAGCGAGGCGTTCAACTTACGTACTTTATCTGCGCCTGCCAGCTTAATAGAGACACCTGATGTGTCACCGGTGCTGTTGCGCTTTCACAAAGTGAAGTGATTCAATTCATCATAACATCAGTCGAGCTGTCAGTCGTGTGATTAGGCACAGAAGGAAGAGAGCAAGTTAAACGGCAGTGCTACTCCCGCTGTTAAATTCAAAGCTCTCACCTTGCAAAAAAGGAACTGAAAGTGTATTTAGATTTGGTGTTTTTTTTGGTGTTTGTTGTTGTCGTCTCTAATGGGATGTTGTTCATGTAGACATCACCGATATCCTTGAGACGGAGAAGCAGGCCTGGATGTAGTGAGTCTTATATACAGTATATGTATGTATATATGTATATTTGGACATTAGGTGCAAACTGGAGAGCCCTGAGGAAACTCTGGATTCGTTCCAGACTCATTACGCAAGGAAAGCAAATAGATGCGATCCTATCACTTGCTCCAGGAATTAATTATTTAATTATGTACAGTACAGTGGTACCTCGGCATACGAATGGCCCAACTCATGAACTAAAATTGAGCAAGAAACTTGCTTCGGCATACGAAGCATTTTCGGCATTGCAGGCGAACGGACCGAGCCGAACCAGGAGCCGAACCAGGAGCCGAACCAGGAGCCGAACCAGGAGCCGAACCAGGAGCCGAACCAGGAGCCGTCGGAACCCAAGCGAAGCGATTTTATATATTTGTCTCCGAGTTTTTTTTTTTGCATTTAGTGCAAGATTTAGTGAAGACATGGCACCATGGGTTGCAAGAATGCTATCAAGGACAGAAGCAAGAAGAACAGGGAGCCACTTTTAGTTTGGTTTTTAAAGCAGCCCGTGACAAAAGGGCTTAAGTGAGGTTTAATGTGTATTTAGTTAATATTTTACTTAACTTCCATTGTCTTTTCATTTCCATGTCTTTTCCATGTCATCATGCTTTGGTTGTTTTTATATGCAAAAATATGATTATAGTGCTGGAAAGTATTATATAATTGGTAAATTGGTCTTTTTTTTTTTTTTTTTGAGTGGCTGGAACAGATTATCTGCATTTACATTATTTCCTATGGGAAAATGCGTCTCGCAATACGAAATTTCGCCCTTAAGAACTCGCCTCCGGAGCGGATTAAATTCGCATGCTGAGGTTCCAGTATAGTTGGACACAATCTTAGAAGTTTCGTCTAGCACCCAATAAACGGTGTTTCTCAAACCCGAGCACATTTCCATCTTGTGCGAGTTAGAATGGAGCAAAAATAAATAAATAAATAAACAAACAAACAAATAAATAAATAAAAGAACGCAGACCATGTGTGAGGACTGGTTTGAGACGCCCTGTATATGGGACCTTCCATTACTCCTGGGCTTGTATTCACAAAGCTTCTTAGAATTCTCTCAGAGTTCTCCTATCCTGGCTTAGAAAGTCCTATCACAAGTCCAAAAACCTTTATCTTAGTGTGGGGGTTTGGGGGTGAGGGGGAATGTGGACCCCGTTGCTAGGGACGATGCAGCAATTCAAGGACTGTGATTGGTTGATAAAAAATAACCTCTGGTAAAGGTTTTGAAATGCACTCGTTGTGAAAATAGAATATATGCCAATAATACAGACAGGGAAATCATAATGTTTGTATATAAATAAATTGCATAATCATGACTACAGGCTACTTTATGCAAAGTTTCTGCTACAGGCTAAATATCTTATTAAATAATTAAACAAACAGCCAAATGTTGGAAATGTGTTTACTTTAGAAGCAACCACTTTCCGCACAGTAGTAACTATATTTAAGTTCTTACATTTATTTACCGGACTGATTTTATTACTTGTTTTATTACAGTTCAGATTGATTGGGAGCGAAATGTCTCAACTTTTTTTTCACCAATTTACATGATTACAGGACAGTCTGTTTAAGTTGCACTTTTGGATGGTACAGTTATGTAGTCAAGAATCCAAGTGAGATGGAAGGAAGTCAAATAAGAAGAAAACCAATTTGGACAGAAGAGCCGTGTTTACTTTTAGTGTTTGGAGAAGATTTCTTGTTTTCGTCATTTTGTCCTCTGCTATGGAAACTCTTAAGCCTCTTGAAAGTCCAATTTTTTATCTTAGGAGCTGTTTAGGAGCTAAGAGGTTCCGTGAATCATTTGTACCTTTACTAAGATTTAGTCCTAAATTTAAGGGGAAATTCTAAGAAAATGTCATAATTCTAAGAATTTTCTGAGAATTTCATCACTAGGAGCAACTTCTAGGCTTAAGACGTTTTGCGAATACCGGCCCTGGAATGCGAGTCAAGTCTCCTTGGGCTTTTGGTCAGATGATGGAATTTGATATACCCGTTGCATAATGGACCTTGGAATCGATCCTGAGTTTCCTCATCCCGCCACTGTCCAAATACATCGCGGTAAGTGGATTGGATATGCTAAATTGCTCCTAGATCAATCATACCAAGTGTTTCTGGCATATGCTTCAGATCCAGCATGACGCTAACCAGGATAAAGCGGCGAATGAATGAAAGAAATGCTGTAGCCAGTCAGTGCTTTCCATTGGTTATGTTAATAGACTGTAATGCACTAAAGACGCAGCATCAACGGCGCCCATGTGTGATTAAATGGAACAAAATGCACACAGTGAAAGCTTTACATCGTGATAAACACCAGGGACAAGTTTTCTACCCACCAAGTGTGCTGCTCTGGTGATATTTAAACCGCTAATTAGATTTCCATGTGGGCTACGGAGCAGAAAACCCGACTCGAGCCTTTCTTTCCAGTCTGCTGTGATATCAAGTCCGGGTGAACAAAACGAAGCCGGAATGACGGAGAATTATTCTCGTCCTCATCCAGCCGTGCTAAACTGATCTGACAGTCGCTTTGATGCATTTTGTTTGCGAATGTCCGAAGCTATTTTCTTTATGCAGAACAGCGAGTACACACGGCAGCACATTGTTGTGTTTGAATCCTGTCCTTCACGTCAATTTTTTAGTTACACCCCAAAAGGGGAAAAAAACAACAAAAAAAAGTCTGTAGTTACTTTTGGAGTTTAAACTCACTTTATTTTACTATGCTAAGCTTCAGGATGCTACTACAGCATCATATTATCCACCTTATCTCGGATATTCACAACATCCACCCAAAAACACAAGGAAGCTACTGTATGGGAACCATTCGGCCTTCTGAGTTATTAATTATGGCTCCATTTATATGCGCCTCCTTAACGAGGATCACAGCTGCGTTAATGCTAAAGCTGAATAATTACTCCTACGCCGCGGCTAAAGCCTGAGCAAGAGTACAGAAAATCGGCTATGGGGTGATTTCGGGGTAGGAGAGGCCATCGGTGAACGGTATTGATTTTGTGTGCAGCGTTGCTTTGAAGTCGAACCGCAAAGTAATTCATGTGTTTTTTTGTTTGTTTTTTTTTGTGCAATTTAGTGGAAGGTAATTATAAAAAAAAAAAAAAAACCTTTTTAAAGAAATGACAAACGAGCCAGAAGAGTTCTGTAAGAAAAAAAAAACTCTGTAACATCTCGTGATATATGAACGCCATCGTCAATTATTTCTGTACGGCTACACTTACAGTAGAAGCCTTTAAGGGTATTTATTACTAGACGCGTTGCAACGTTTAAAGATTCCAGCTCGATTACCAGCTCAGCGGGACAGCGGGATGCATTTCTTCATGGAACGAGAGTTGTGGAATTTGGCGCCAATTGCTGGCTCAGGTTCGAGTTCTGAGTTACTGATCGGAAGGTTAATTGTTCACGCCCCAGCTCTGCCAGTTCACCTCCAGGACCGTATAATGGCTGACCCTCTGCTCTGACCCCAGCCTACTAACAAGAATCCGGGGAAGAATAAGGAATTTGACTATGCAGTAAAACATAGTAATTTATATGAGGTATGCAGTATGATGTCCAGATAAAGACTTAATTTTAACCTACCTATTGTAATGTAATGTATTTATATGAAACTCAATTTTGTTTTTACACACACCTGGAAACATCTGAACTGTCCCTTTAATGCTTTGATGGTTTAAATCCAAGTTAGCTGCCAGTATTATTATAGTGATGTAATATAATGTAATTATCGTGTAATAAATACATGATATTAGCACAGCGATGGCTTAACGGGTAAGGCTATGGGTTAATGATTAGAAAATTAGCTGTACTGTATACAGTATATGTTTGTGTGTGGTATGTGAAAAAAGAATTTCACTAGAATTATTTATATATTTTTATTCAAGAAGACAATTCCTGTCATCTAATAACTCTGTTATTCCAGTTGTCCTTAAGGAAGCCTGTTTCAAGCAGATCAAAAGGTTTTCTTGATTGCAACTTTATTTCTCACGATTTTGACTTTTTTCCTGTACTGCATGTCTGACTCTCCCCCTCCAATTATGAGTTTATTTCTTGCCACTCTGGCTTTATAAACCATAAAATAGTCCTCTGTGATTGGACCCATGCTCATTTTAAGTTTGTAGAGGAAGTGCTACAGCCTGATTGGCAACTGCAAGAAGGAAAAAAAAATAAAAAATAGGATTACAAGAGAAGAGTTAGAATTGCAAGTCATAAGTGTGAGGAATAAAGATGGAATTGATGAGATGAAAAAAATCAGGTCATAATTCTGAATAATAATAATAATAATAATAAGTCAGAATTCTGATAAATAAAGCCAGAATTGCAAGTAAGGTCACATCCGCAAGAAGCAAAGTCTTAATTCTGTGTAATAAGGATGGAGTTCTGAGAAATAACGTTGGGGAAATAAATAAAAAAATCCTGAGAAATAAAGTTTAAATTGCAAAAAATCAGGTCACAGTTCCAAAATAAATAGAATGAAGTTGGAGTTTAGAGAGTTAGAAATGAAAATGAAAATTTTATTTGTCACATACACAGCCATTCGTTGCAATAAGCATTTCACTGCGTATCATAGGTGTGTATACAGTAATATGCAGCGAAATGCTTATTGCAATGAAATGCTTGTAAGTCAGAATTCTGAGGGAAGGAAAATCTAAATGGTAAGAAATGAAGTCAGAATTTTAATCAATAGTACAGAGCAAAAGTTTGGACACACCTTCTCATTCAAAGAGGTTGAATTTGTATTATGGCAAGAAAAAAGCAGCTGAGTGAAGAAAAGCGAGCGGCCGTCATTACTTTAAGAAATGAAGGTCAGTCAGTTGGAAAAATTGGGAAAACTTTGAAAGTGTCCTCAAGTGCAGTCACAAAAACCATCAAGCGTTACAAAGAAACCGGCTCACATGCGGAACCGCCCCAGGAAAGGAAGACCGAGAGTCGCCTCTGCTGCGGAGGAGAAGTTCATCCGAGTCACCAGCCTCAGAAATCGCAGGTTAACAGCAGCTCAGATCAGAGAGCAGGTCAATGGCACACAGAGTTCTAGCAGCAGACACGTCTCTAGAACAACTGTTAAGAGGAGACTGTGTGAATCAGGCCTTCATGCTAGAAGATCTGCTAGGAAACCACTGCTAAGGACAGGCAACAAGCAGAAGAGACGCGTTTGGGCTGAAGAACACAAGAAAGAACACAAGAAAGAAAACTCACTGAATGAGAAGGGGTGTCCAAACTTTTGGTCTTTACTGTATGTTAGGTTTTTTTGTTTTTTTTTTTAAAGTAAATTCTAATAAATAAATGTAGAATTCTTTGAAATAAAGCCACAATTAGGCAATTTACCCCCAACGTGGGCATAAATGGACCCCTCCATAGGCCACGCCCACTTTGCTACTTTTGAATGGCCAAAACTGAATGAACTTAAAAATATATATATATATTATTATTATTACATGCATGGACAGATCAGCTGCAGTCCCCAAAGTTCCTGCTAAATTAAGCCCCTTTTAAAGACTATAATAGGATAATGTTATATAATGAAAAATTATGATGATATTTGGCTCAAATTTCAATTTATAAACATATTATATATTAAAAGGCACTATTTACAAATAATTCAAAATACATGCAAACCAGAAATCTGAATTTTAATCACCAGAATTGTAAGGAACTATAATTATTTGCCACATTGTCAGAAGCTGATGTCAGCCAGATGAGATAAAGATTCTCTGGAGGTCTTCACTATTTCAATTCAGTAATAATAATAATTTAGTTGAACAAATTGGCGAGGTTAGTGTGTCAGGCATAGTGAGCTCAATCCCACCAAGCTTCATCAGAAACTATGGGGAGTCTAGAAAGAGAGAGAGAGAGAGAGAGAGAGAGAGAGAGAGTTTTGACTTCTGAAAGAGAGAGACGTGAAATTTTTTTTGTTGTTGTTCAGGTTGGGTTACACAGTCATTAACACACAACATTACAAAAACAACTGTACACTGGAACCTCGGTATACGAGTGTGATCCTTTCCGGAGGTGAGTTCTTTCGTATACGGAATTTCGTATTGTGAAGCGCATTGTCCCATAGGAAATAATGTAAGTACAGGTAATCCGTTCCAGACCCTCAAAAACAAGACCAATATTACCAATTCCCAACACTATAATCAGATTTTTGCATATACTGTAGAAACAATCGAAACATTTAGACCAGATCTGTAAATTAAGTAAAACATGCAATAAATAGGCATTAAACCTCACTTTACCTTATTTTATGATTCCTCTTGGCACCGGCTGCTTTAAAACCCAAACTCAAAGCGGCTCCCTTTTCTTTGTGCTAACATTCTTGGCGCTCATTGTGCTGCAGTATGACTGCAGAAAAAAAACCCCACAAAAACTATGTCAACTCAAGTTTTAATCGACTCTCGGATGTACTCGGTTTCGGATCGGTTCTTTTTGTATATATTTTAGAGAATGGTGTGGTTACATTATGTTGGAGCAGAGCATGAAAAAAATAAAAAAATCTTCATGCCAAGATTGCCAAGTGTGCCAGTATTAACTGTAAGATGCATTTTGTTTCTACACAAAGCTATCGAGCTACTGTACATTTGACATATTTCATTAACATATTCTAATAACACTCTTGGGTCTGATGAAATCCCCTTCCACCTCAAGGACAGTGCAGTTGTATAGCACTGTTACCTCCGGGGCTGTGATCGATAGAGCAGCGTGCGGCAAGGACGTGACTCGACCACGCATCAGAACAGTGGGAGGGAAATTCAGATCAATATTACTGTATATCACCGAAAGATCAAATGCTACTCGGTCTGAACGAATAGAAAAGCATCTGAGAAGATGTTTAGATACATTTAGTTTCATTCACAAGGACGGTTTGAGTCAAACTGGCAAAATGTCTGTCTGGTGAATGAGATGCACAGTATGATGATGAGAAGATTCCAGTCCTGACCTCGCTCCACGCCATTTCCACATGTTTGAGCCATTGAAGGAGTTCCTGGGAGGCCAGTGTTCCAGAGGTGAATGAGCCTGGTGGTCCGATCATGGCTCCAGAAGCACTAGTGAAACACTGGGATAAGTGCATTCATGTAGTAGAGGATTATATAGAGAAATAAAGAGTTTATTAGGTATAAAGAGTTTTAACTCTCAGAACTGTATTCTGTTATTCTGCACAATCAAAAGTCCCGTTTTGACCTGAACACCGTCGTAGGATGTTTTTTCTATATTTCATGAATCAGATTTCTTGTGGTAATGCTCCTCCAGGTCAATTAAGCTAATATCTGTTTACATTCAGCTTGATAAATGAGGCCCAGTGTGTGTACATCATACAGTACATTTCACTTGTGTTCTTTTATTTATTTATTTTTTATATATCATGTGATTAGACTTCACATACTCATGAATTAAACCTAATTTACTGTATATGGTAACACAGTACAGTAATACAGTAAATACACCCCCACATGCATCTACTGCTTCTGTAGAGTGTTCTTAAAGCTACGGAGAATAAGGCGCAAAACAAACATGGACTTCAGGTGTGCAAACAGTGTCAGGTTCACTTTAACATTTGTTAGCCCTTACTGTATGTAGTAATCAGTGTTGGGTGCAACACGTTACAAAGTACTCGGATTAGTTTTTTTATGTAATGAGTAATCTTTTTTTTCCCCCCCCAATTTTAGTCGTGTCCAATTCCTCCCGGTCACTAGGGGGCGCTCTCACATTAAGGCTACTACTACCACTCAGCCGGTAGGTAGAGGGCCGAAGACTATCAGGTGTTTCCTCCGAACCACGTGACGCCAGCTGACCACCGCTTTTCGAACTGCTCGCTCACACACCTTTTGGGGGCGGCGTAACACACTCGGAGGACGGCGCTATCCGCTCCTTCCGCTTGCACGAGCTCACAGACGCCCCTGACTGGCTGTAGAGCCGTGATTAATGTGGGAGCACTGAGTACCTCTCATCCCTCCCCTCTGAGAGAGCTCGGCCAATCAGCTCTCTCTAGACCTCCGGCTGCGAGAGGTTACAGCGTCACCCGGGAATCGAACTCGCGATCTCCGGATGATAGGGCGAGCGCTTTAACCACTGCGCCACTCAGAGGCCGTAACGAGTAATCTAACGCATTCGGTCCGCCATTCAAGTACCCAGTTACTTAGTTACTTTTTCAAAAATGTGATCCGTTATTCAGACAATGTATGTAATCCGTGAGCCAGACAGCAGTCATTCCCAATCCATTAGTGTGTGTGTGTGTGTGTGTGTGTGTGTGTGTGTGTGTGTGTGTGTAAGAAAGTCGTCCTACAAGCCCCGCCCCTGATAACCCACCCCCCTCTGTTATTCCTGCTGTTATACTCCTATCTCACCTATGCGGTTTGACTATGTACGGACCGACACGCGGAAAGATGGAAACCTGATCACAGCGCCGAAACTCGCGGTGAATCATGATGAACCGCACTTACGGCCACCGCGCGACACCGCGTACGTAGCTGAGACAGGGGTATTACTGTAGTAGTGAACAGATTCTGGGCCAAACGTCACTGAGTGATGATGGTAGAATAATTATAAAGGTCTCGACTAAAACAACATGCACGAGGAAGCACAAAGGAGTTTTCATTTTCTGCAGTGGAAAAGTACTCGAACTGGTTACTGTTATCAGAAAGTAACGCTGTAATGTAACGGATTACTTTGTGAAGACAGTCATTTTGTAATGCAATTAGTTACTTTAAAAAGTAACGTCCCGCAACACGGGTAGTAATCATATACAAACATATCAAAATATGTAAAACATAATGCTAAAGACGAAAGACGATATTTCCTCGAATAAAAAAGAGTGGAGCCTCATAAGGCTAGCTGAAAAGCTTCGGTGGAAACAGGAACACAGATGGCTCTTGTGATAAATTGAGTGTTACTTTTTGTTACGCTTCAAGCTGACAACTAAATGAGCCTGGGAAAGTGGATTTGATGAAGATACATGTCTACCACTCATTGCAAAAAAAAAAAAAAACTCTGTAGTGGATTCCAGGAGGCATCTGTTCAGCACACACACACACACACACACACACACACACACACACACACACACACACACACACACGCACTGTTAAGGCGAACACCGTCTGACTTTATGGCAGTCCGTCTAATGAGTACTGACTAATGTTTCAGAATGTCTCAGGATGTCTCAGGAACTTCTCCAGCCTAAAAAAACTCCCCACGATTCTCCTGTATGTCATTTTCAGTCTTCAATTCCTCCCAGCCCGTAACTATGGAAACTGTGAGTTGAGGCGAGTTGAAGACTAAAAATGCTGTACAGATCCATGAACGATTTTCTGCCTGGCCGAGATCCTCGACCTGGACGATGGTAAGTGTTTTAATCAGACTCCAATTGACTTAAAAAAAAAAAAAAAAAAAAAAACACAGTACATACTGTATACACACACTTTCTGGCCACTTTAATAGGAACACCTGCTTCTTCATGCAATCAGTTAAATCGGTCAATCATGTAGAATTAACGCCATGCATGAAATCATACAGATACGGATCACGAGCTGCAGCGTTCACATCAAACATCAGGATGGAGAGCAAACGTGTCCAGGTGAAGTCGGGTCCAGGTTTAAACGTCCACCTTGGCTGATCCTAGTCGCACTGATGACTGGTGTATGCCTTTCTGCTCACAGCGGTTATACAAACGTTATGGTTATGAATGACTGTATTTCCGTCTAAACGCCTTTAATGTCGTTTTCCTCTAAAATCCTGAAGGATCAAACAGAAGCACTTGCATTTCTTGGGGAAATGTAGTTGACTTAAGGTATACATGTTACATATAGTATACTAAGTACACTACGTTTTCTCAAGGAAGGTAGCATCAACTTTTAAAAATTTTTTAATTTAAAAGTTTTTTTGTATCAGATCAGCGTGAGTCACACCGGCCGTCTGCTTGCCCGCGTGTGTAAACGTGAATATACAGTACATAAACACACACACACACACACACACACACACACACACACACACTGAAGCGAACAGAGATTTGCATCTGGCCAAAACCCAGTCTTGGACCTGATTTTATTATTTTTATGTTATATATTAAATATAATACAGACAAAGTGTGTGGCAAAGTGATTCCTTCTGAAGTGGCCAAACTTTCTTGCCTAAACATTTCAAGTTGCTAACTTCAGCCATTTTGGAGTGATGACGTTATACCGTATGTGCCTTTTATATGGGCATTTTTCATCATTGTCTCACTTCAAAGTATGATCTTTTAAAATATAAATGATTGATATTTTTTTCACGAGTATTGATATTTAAATTGGTATACGCTTCTAGAAGAATATTCTAGAACTGTAAAAATTGTTGATTATTTAAAAAGAGATGGCTTTTGGCAAAAGCTTAAAAAGCAGAAAACCTGTAGTGTCCGTAACCACGTCAAATTCCTGTTGCGATATCTTAACAGTTAACAACAACATGTTTTTTTTTTTTTTTTCAGGTTTATGTCTTTTCATGTGAAATCTAAATTGCCCAAGTCTTATCTGAATAACAATTAAGATCACTGAAATATTTGAATTCAAAAATGTAGCAAATGTGTTTCGTTTTATCTGATAAAAAATATATCAGATAAATGTGTATATGCATATTTATAAAAAAAAAAAAAAAAAGCATGGATCGGGAGATAATAATAAGCAATAAGTATGTTGTTATATATGATCCTATCTGGAAATTCACTTTTTTTCACCTACCGTAAACTGGTGAGACAGTTTTTTAGCATGAATACTTGAATACAAACAAACGAGTCCCAAATAACCAAAGCGGGAGGGGCCTTAATGTTTTCAGACATGTTTGATTTGTTATGTCTGGAAGTGTCTCTGACTGAGAGAGTGCGAGGAGAAAAAGCATGCTTGTGGATCTTCATCAGTCATTCATCATCTTTGATATCGATTCATGTAACCGAACAGCAGCCGGACTAAACAGAAACCCGTTCGGGCAGCTCATGATGAGCTCGATCTTTATTCGTGTGGTGTTTGGTTTGTTGTTTTTGTCCAATAACACTGTAAACACATATTTCTAAACTGGTGCAGCCTAACACACTCAAAGAAGGCGCTATCCACCCCCTCCACCTGCGTTAGCTCACAGAAGCACACTAGGATCGATGCGGGACTACTAGCCAATGATAACGGATATCATTATACTGTTCCATATCAGTCTCCTGCTTTAAGATTACTACAATTTTAGTCACTCTGAATGTCTGTTTGTCCATGTGTCTATGCGAACAGTAAAACAGCAAAAATGATTTTGCACTGGAACACAAGGTTGTCCAGGACCAAACCTTTAATTAAAAAACCACTGTACTGTACATTGTTATTTTAGAAGCTTTGACAAACCACGGCATAGAATTGCTGTAAAACATGAGCGACATGACAAATGACGTTCTTTGGCATCGCTTCTTTTCTGTCAAATGATCAGTCGAGTGAAAGGACCAGCTTTGCAGAATAGTGGCTGCCATAAGTAAGCTAAATGCGTTTCGTCTGTTTTTGGAGAATGTTAAAGCCAAAAAAAGAAGAAGAATCACACCTTATTACTGCTATCGCAACAACCCCAGCATTCATGGACTACAGGTACGGTACTGTATGTGTTGCTCAACATCCACGAGACGTGGATTTTGCGGAGGATTTCTATGCTGTAATGTCACCTTCTGCTTTACTTCCACTTGACTTCCACAGCAGTCACTAACACAGATTTTTACTGCATTCGTAGGTCATGATGGACTTGCAGGGATATTTTCAAAAGGAAATTAAGCTGCGGAATAACACTACATCACTGAGGGGATGAAAACATGCTTTGTGTACAAGAGACATGGGATACACGTGTTGCGTTACTGTCCACTGGGATTATATTGAAATATAATGTAAGCTTAATGGGGTCGTAGTGGTTTATGCAGGTAAACAATGCACAAATCGACAGTGTACAGTGCACAACTCTACTATGACAGTAAGCTAAACCTGGTAGAGCAGGAGGCTGATGATTTTACTTTTGTATTTTCTGTATATACTGTACTGTATATTGCTGATAATATTTCTCATGATCTACAAAGAACTTTGTAATAAAAAAAGGTTTTGCATGCAACAAAAACCCAACTTTTCAACTTTTGATTTAACTTGCTGGCACTGAATCACTACAAGAACACAACCAAAACAGGAGTTATATTTTATGATAAAACCCAGAATATTATTTCTCCCTCCCAAATAAAAAAAAAAAAAAAAAAAAAAATATATATATATATATATATATATATATATATATATATATATATATATATATATATATATATATATACAGAATTCTCACTAATATAAACAAAACAGTTTTGACCAAATATGTTCCCATTTGTGCTTTTTGTCCCCCTTGTGACTTAAATCAGTGACTATCAGTTCGCGATACTTGGCGGCATGGTGGCTTTGTGGTTAGTATTGTCACCTTGCACCTCCAGGGTCCGGGTTCGATTCCCGTCTCAGGTCTGTGTGCTCTGTGATGGATTAACACCCTGTCCAGGGTATAGCCCACCCACTCTTCTGGGTTTGGCTCTGTATACAGGATAAAGCAGTCGAAATGATGAGGGTTTTTTTTTTTTTTTTTTTGGAACACTTCTTGCTGCATTTGAAAAAACTTTGTTTTTCCCCCAAACTTCAAAAGTGGAGTTATCTTATTTTGCTGTCAAGCCGTTCATATATGATGCTCTGTGGTTAAGCTAGCATACTAACACTATTTGGACAGAGAAATCAGCATAGAATAGAGAGAGAGACAGCAGGTAGCATACAGTAAATACACTCATAGTAAGCGAAGAGAAGCGATAGATTGTCTTTCTGCATGTGTATTTCTTTTTGTAACTAGCAAGAGTCAGCAGCCCAAGTGGTGTCAAAATTTGCCCTAAGAAGGAAATGTTTTTGAAATGTTCTTATACTGGGGAAAAAAAAAACTAGAAGTATTAGTATTTTTTTTTTTAAATTTACGATCTTGATCACTTTTTGGACACTTATTACTAGCGTAAATCTTAAGAACTAGCGCTTTCAACACTTACTACAGTATATAGTTCTGAGTCCATGCGCAGATTCACTTAATAAAACTCTCATTTCAAGATCTTTAGAGGTGCATTCAGCTTTTTTTTATTATTTTTTTTCAGTGCAGCAAAGTTAATAAGTCGTGACCCACAGGGATTTAGATCTTTGGTGGTTGTTCTCCCTTAATAGCTGCTCTGTTTCTTGCCTTTGGTAGAATTTTTTATTTATTTATTATAACGCTATTTAGCGTTATCTTCTTTTTAATCACATATAACTAGTGTGTGAGAGAGTGAGTACAATGTCAGACATGTTAAATATCACGCATGGCCAAACACAAAGACAATCAGCAGTTGGAAACGATGAGATGCTTCGGGCTGTAATCTGTCCAAACCGAGATAGAGCATTTTGGCCGGACTGGGAAACTGCAAGCACCATAATCCTTACTGCCGAGCTTTTCTCTTGCCCAGGCCCGAGGCTCTTCTGACTGAAAACCAGCTCAGAATCTAGAATCTAGAATTGCATACTTTAACATGAACTTATGAGTTATAACGATTACTGTACAATTTTGATTAATGTAACCTTTTTCAGTTTTGTGTTCTGCCGTTTCGGCACTTTAGATATGACCCAAAAGATTAAAAGATCTATGAGGTTATGTCTAATTTAAAGGTCAGGAAAGCACGATTGTTACTAATACTAATTAGTAGTGCATCAACTAATGCTGATGATGCACTTGAAAACATGTACAGTGTATATATATAATATTATTATTATTATATATACATATATATATATATATATATATATATATATATATATATATATATATATATATATAATTAAAAGGTTATGCCAAGGCAAGGCATGGCCTTTTTAATTTATTATTTATTATATTATATTATATTATTTATTTATTTATTTATTTATTTATTTATTTATTTATTTTTTACAAATAAATATCTGAAAAGTGTGGCGAGCGTTTATATTCACCCACCCTGAGTCAGCACTTTGTACAACCACCTTTCACTGCAATTACAGCTGCAAGTCTTTTGGGGTGTGTCTCTACCAGCTTTGCACACATAGAGAGTGAATCTTTCTGCTCATTCAAGCTCAGTCAGATTAGATGGAGAGCATCTGTATGTCTTGAGTTAAGAAAAGATAAGAAAAGAAAAGGCTAACGCGTTCATATCATCACCGAGTTGCATCTACGGTATAGAACGTCCCAAAAGTCTTCATACTACACATAGGGGAAAATTATCTTAACAACATGCATAACACCAGATCGTCATGAGCGGGAGAGAGAGAGAGAGAGAGAGAGACGGATCCAGAAAGTGTTAATTTCCCCTGTGCACAGTGTGGAAATTTTGGGACACTCTGTACATAGTTATCCAGTGTTGTTTTGTGTTTAGCGAGACCAGCATGGAAACTCGTTAACAAGCCACTACTGTACTCACTCTCGTCCCTGATTGGCTGGCTACCGCAGTGTAAGTCAGACTTCTTCTTTATCTGAGCTGGTGTGTGACTTCAGTCCATTAAGTCCTAAAGTATTAGTAGACTCTTTGCAACTGCAGTAATTATAAATATTAACCAGAATGAAATATGTCCACATGATTAACGCTTGCTGTGTCAGATGACATTAGGTGTAACGTATTTCTCCGTTCTGTGTGTGTATCAGTTCAACAGATGTTTCCGAGCGTTTTTCAAATGCGACACACGCCAGCAAGGCTCCGGTCTGAAGAGCTGTTCGAAAGCAAACAAACTCATGAGACGCTTCGACAACGATCTGACGGTCGTGGCTGCATCGGTGGATCAGAGATCAGCAGCGCCGGCCAGATCCTCAAAGAGCAACAAGGAGGCTGCAGAGAGAGACTCAGCCAAACCGCCGGCACCGTCCCTGGTGGCTCATTACAGCGTCTGAGAGTCCGACACGAGGCGATGTGACACGAGGCGATGATGAGCCGTCTGTCTTCATCCAGAATCAGATAACTCATGTCTTGTGCATCACGGACCTCAAATTGGATTAAAAACAAAAGCAACAAGCAACGCACAAGAGAAGAAAGCCAATGATTACAACTGATTTACCTCAATTTATTTTGTTATGGACTCTTTAAAATATTTAGCCTTTGCCACAAGTTGTGCCAAAAAACAACAAAAAAAACCCAAACAATATTACGAAAGCAGTCACAACCAAATTCACCTCTAATACAGTCTCAGGGAGAGATCCAGTGCTTGTTAAATGGGTTTGAAGTCTGAAACAGGGGCTCGTGCTGTCTGATATCCTGCATTCTGCATTCAAGCAACCTGATCTGCTGCCGGTATTAAATGAGGGCATTACTATATATATATATAAAAAAAAAACTACGTTCATTTTCAAATCCTTTATTTAAAGGTATTTTTATAAGACTTCATAAAGATTACACAGCGGAACCTTGAATTACGAGCATAATTTGTTCTGGAAGCGGGCTCGTATTCCAAAACACTCGTAAACCAAATCAAATCTTCCCAGAAGAAATAATGAAAACTCAAATAATTCGTTCCACAGCACAAAAAAAAAATTAAAATTAAACTGCACTTTGCCTTTATAAAAAGTAAAAATAAATCCCAACTGATAAGTGTTTCCGTTTGTGCGCGCAGGCGCCGTGTATTTGTGTGTGTGTGGAATTAGCCCCTTCCCTCGCCTCATCTTACACAGTAAAACTCCTCCTCCCTCCCCTCCACCTCGCTTTTTAAGTTTCACAACAAACACACACACAACGGAAACACTGTTTTAACGGGAAAAAAATTAATCTCTCTAATGACATTTGCGTGAGCGCAGACTAACGGAATCACTGCTGTAAAGTAAAAAACAAAACAAAACAAATGAACCAGCACCTTACCTTTGAAAAGAATCGCGACAGAGCAGAGTTTCTGCGTCGAGCAGAGTGTGTGTGTGTCTGTGTGAAGCCGGGGAGGGGGGGTGTAAAGGTGAGAGTGTGTGTGTGTTGATGTCAAAAAACTCGGAACTCGTAAACCAAGACATGCTCGTTTTTCAAGTCAAAATGTATTAAAAGTATTTGCTCGTCTTGCGGAACACTCGTAAACCGAGTTACTCGCAATCCGAGGTTCCACTGTACTACCATTAGCACAATTTTAATACAACTTACTTTTTTGTGTTTTACAAGAAAGTATAGAATGTAAGAGTTTGTTCAAGAAGGTTTGTTTCTGTAACCAAGAAAGCAACAATGCAAATATATTTTGTAAAGTTTTTGTGCTTGTTGTGCGATCTGTCCAATTAAACTTCAGCGCAACATATACTGTATAACACTTGGTTTATTAGTGTAAACATACAGTTCATTGGAAACACAATGCCAGCATCACCTCTTTTGGGTGAGTACATGGTTACAGTTCAATTCAATTCAATTCAATTTTATTTATATAGCGCTTTTAATTTGACAAATAATTTGTCAAATTTTTAATTTCAAATTTGTCAAAAATTTAATTTTTCGCAAAGCAGCTTTACACAATAAAAAGAAGTACGTTTTTATGCAATGTGTATGAATCAAAATGATAAGATTGTCCCTGATGAGCAAGCCGAGGGCGACGGTGGCAAGGAAAAACTCCCTGAGATGGTAATAGGAAGAAACCTTGAGAGGAACCAGACTCAACAGGGAACCCATCCTCATCTGGGTGATAACGGATAGCAGAGAATGATCAGCATAATAATGTGTACTGGAAGTTCAGTGTAACAGGAGATGTGTTAAAATTTAAATGAAAAGGAGTCCAGTTTGTTCCCGGAGGCTCAGGTAGACTGTAGGAGATTCCAGTCCTGAGCTATCGAACAACTGAAGTCACAGGTCCCCAGAGCATCAATCGATGATAGGACAGTCTTCATGGAAACCATCCCCAGCCACCAAGCGCATCCAGGCAGACCACACGGGGCATCCATGCGACGGGATCTCCAACCAGAAGCAGGACTCCAGGACGGGTTAGACGGCTTCAGAGGGCAGAGGGGTCTGGATCACTGGCAACTCAGGAGTGAACATGTATAGGTCGACAGAGAGACAGAGAGAGGGAAAGAGAGAGGAGAGAGAGAGAGAGCAGAAAAGGAGAGAACAGAAAATAAGGAGAGATGGCAGTTAGGTCTGGTCCAGTCAACATGTATAAGGTGAATGTATATTAGTGCAAAGTGCAAGCAGGGACTCCGGCAGGACTAACTATAACAGCATAACTAAAGGGAGAGCCAGAAGGAAACACAAACATGAGGGCTCCCTGAGATGTAAAGCAACCAATCACCTCACCGTCAACAAACCTGAGTGAACAATGAGAGTGGGGAGGACAGCATCTAAACATACCAGTTCACCAGAATACTCTACGTCCATGAGTCCCCCAGATCTGCTCCTTTACCTAAGGTTAATCTATTTACAAAAATGCTTGGCTAAATAAATAAGTTTTTAGCCTAGACTTAAACACTGAGACTGTGTCTGAGTCCCGAACATTAACAGGAAGACTATTCCATAACTTTGGGGCTTTGTAAGAAAAAGCTCCGCCCCCTGCTGTAGTTTTAATAATACGTGGTACAGACAGGCAGCCTGCATTCTTTGATGGAAGTAGGCGTGGCGGATCGTAAGACACTAACAGTTCACTCAGATACTGCGGCGCGAGACCATTTAGTGCTTTAAATGTCAAAAGTAGTATCTTAAAATCGATGCGAAATTTCACAGGGAGCCAATGCAGTGTAGATAAGATAGGGGTGATGTGCTCGTATCTTCTGGTTCTAGTGAGGACTCTCGCTGCTGCATTCTGTACTAACTGAAGCTTGTTTATACACCTAGTTGAACAACCAGACAGTAAGGCGTTACAATAGTCCAACCTAGAGGTGATAAAAGCATGAACTAGTTTTTCTGCATCATTTAGTGACAAATGTTTCTTATCTTGGCAATATTTCTAAGGTGAAAGAAAGCTATCCTGGTGATATTATCTGCATGAGCTTCAAACGAAAGGCTGGAATCTATAATCACACCGAGGTCTTTAACTGTTGCACTTGATGGAACAGAAAGGCATCTAAAATTACAGTGTGATCAGAAAGCTTACTTCTAGCTACTTGTGGTCCTATGACTAGAACTTCTGTCTTATCAGGATTAAGCAGAAGAAAATTAATTAACATCCAATCTCGTATGTCCTGCACACACTGCTCAATTTTAGCAAACTGGTTTTTCTCATCTGGTTTTGCTGAGACATATAATTGTGTGTCATCAGCATAACAATGAAAACTAATACCATGTTTACGAATTATGTTGCCCAGAGGAAGCATGTAAAGGGAAAAAAGCAGTGGGCCTAAAACTGAGCCCTGTGGAACACCAAACTCCACTTGAGAACATGAGGAATGGTCACCATCTAAATCTACAAACTGATAACGATCAGTCAAATAGGATCTGAGCCACAAGAGGGCAGTTCCCTTAATTCCTACTACCTTTTCTAATCTGTGAAGGAGAATACTATGATCAATGGTGTCAAAAGCTGCACTGAGGTCCAGTAACACAAGTATAGTGACGCAACCCTGATCAGAGGCCCATAGGAGGTCGTTTACTACTTTAACAAGTGCTGTCTCTGTGCTGTGATGAGGCCTAAATCCTGACTGATACACTTCATTTATGCTATTTCTGTGTAGATGTGAACATAGCTGCTGTGATACTACCTTTTCCAAAATCTTGGAGATAAACGGAAGGTTTGATATCGGCCTGTAATTAGAACCCAGCAGGAACTCTAACGTTGGATGAATTTTGTCGTAGAGTTGTCATGATGATGTGATGTCATTCGATCAAAGCACACAAAATTTGGCAGTGATGTCGAGAGAACATCGAATGAGCAACACAACATTGCAAATGCAACCTTCAAAGACCACAAACTTTATTTGGAGCATTTACGTTGATTAACATCTATTCTCACCACATTCGACCACATCCAACATGGTCCCGCAAGTTTCTAACAGGGTTTAAGATTCCAGACCGAGACTCAGACGGACACATTTAGAAAAGGCCTTTAAACTGTAACATAAAGTTTAGAGATACCAGAAAGTTTAAAGGTGAGACGGTAATGCCGGCCCTTTGATTTCTGCGAGAAGGACAGTGCTTAAAAGAACTGCGTGAGCTATTTAATGGTGCTTGTTATTTTTTTATGTTTTTGTTATCAATGGCATGTTTCCTTGTGGACG
Source organism: Clarias magur (assembly GCA_013621035.1). Lineage (NCBI taxonomy): Eukaryota > Metazoa > Chordata > Actinopteri > Siluriformes > Clariidae > Clarias > Clarias magur. The sequence continues at coordinate 1,187,308 of QNUK01000083.1, read as the reverse complement.
GTTGGTTAGTAGTGGGAGCTTGTACCGGGTTCCCGTCTTTCTCATGGTTACGTTACATTTATGCATTTGGTAAACTCCCTGATTCAGAGTGACTTACTTTTTGAGGTTTAAGGGCCTTACTCATGGGCCCAACAGGGTCAACTTGGTGGTGCTGGTTGAACCTGGGACTCTCCGATCGGAGTAGTCCAATGCTTTAACCACTGAGCTCTCCCTCATCACTGGTGTTAGCTTATAAAGAAAGAAAGAAAAGCCAGCCAGAGTCAGCACAGTCAACAGTGGCAGGTGAATTTTATTCGGGTCTTTTGTTCAACATTTTCCCAACGCCATGTAGTCAATGTGATCCAACGTCATTTCATCAAAGTAATTGTAACTTTCTAACCTCCATAATGGTGTATTCCTACAATGTTTTTGGCTTTGAAATATAATAATCTCATATTGTTCCCTTGTTTTTTTTTTGTTTTTGTTAAATTTTTAGGATTTTGTTTTAAATTTAATTACTGACGATTAATCTAATTAATGAGGTTGTCTAACACAGTAATATCACTTACACACGTGGACAAAATTGTTGGTACCCTTCGGTCAATGAAAGAAAAACTCACAATGGTCACAGAAATAACTTTAATCTGACAAAAGTAATAATTAAAAAAAATTCTATGAATGTTAACCAGTGAAAGTCAGACATTGCTTTTCAACCATGCTTCAACAGAATTATTTAAAAAAATAAACTCATGGAACAGACCTGGACAAAAATGATGGTACCCCTAGAAAATACTGAAAATAATGTGACCAAAGGGACATGTTAATTCAAGGTGTGTCCACTAATTAGCATCTCAGGTGTCTACAATCTTGTACTCAGTCAGTGGGCCTATATATAGGGCTCCAGGTCGTCACTGTGTTGTTTGGTGACATGGTATGTACCACACTCAACATGGACCAGAGGAAGCGAAGGAAAGAGTTGTCTCAGGAGATTCGAAAGAAAATTATAGACAAGCATGTTAAAGGTAAAGGCTATAAGACCATTTCCAAGCAGCTAGATGTTCCTGTGACTATAGTTGCACATATTATTCAGAAATGTAAGATCCATGGGACTGTAGCCAACCTCCCTGGACGTGGCCGCACGAGGAAAATTCATGACAAATCAAAGAGACGGATAATCCCAATGGTAACAAAAGAGCCCAGAAAGACTTCTAAAGAGATCCAAGGTGAACTTCATGCTCAAGGAACATCAGTGTCAGATCGCACCATCCGTCGTTGTTTCAGCCAAAGTGGACTACATGGGAGACGACCAAGGAGGACACCATTGTTGAAAACAAATCAGAAAAAAGCCAGACTGGAATATGCCAAACTACATGTTGAGTTCTGGGAGAATGTCGTATGGACAGATGAAATGGAACTTTTTGCCAAGGCACATCAGCTCTATGTTCACAGACGGAAAAATGAAGCATATGAAGAAAAGAACACTGTCCCTACCGTGAAACATGGAGGAGGCTCTGTTATGTTCTGGGGCTGCTTTGCTGCATCTGGCACAGGGTGTCTTGAATCTGTGCAGGGTACAATGAAATCTCAAGACTATCAAGGGATTCTAGAGAGAAATGTGCTGGCCAGTGTCAGAAAGCTGGGTCTCAGTCGCAGGTCATGGGTCTTGCAACAGGACAATGACCCAAAACACACAGCTAAAAACACCCAAGAATGGCTAAGAGGAAAACATTGGACTATTCTAAAGTGGCCTTCTATGAGCCCTGACCTCAATCCTATTGAGCATCTTTGGAAGGAGCTGAAACATGCTGTCTGGAAAAGGCCCCCTTCAAACCGGAAACAACTGGAGCAGCTTGCTCATGAGGAGTGGGCCAAAATACCTGCAGAGAGGTGCAGAAGTCTCATTGACAGTTACAGGAATCGTTTGATTGCAGTGATTGCCTCAAAAGGTTGTGCAACAAACTATTAAGTTAGGGGTACCATCATTTTTGCCCAGGCCTGTTCCATGAGTTCATTTTTTTTTTTATAATTCCGTTGAAGCATGGTTGAAAAGCAATGTCTGACTTTCATTGGTTAACATTCATAGAATTCTTATTTATTATTACTTTTGTCAGATTAAAGTTATTTCTGTGACCATTTTGAGTTTTTCTTTCATTGACCGAAGGGTACCAACAATTTTGTCCACGTGTGTATATTTTGTCCCTCTGGAGGAACATTTGACGGTTTGAATCAGATGCTCATGTGAACCTGAAGATAAGAACTTTTACAGTAGGTCTTATTATCTATCTATCTATCTATCTATCTATCTATCTATCTATCTATCTATCTATTTATTTATTTATTCGTTTGAAAAAGAATGTTCCTTAAGTGCTCTTTGGGTGGTTATGACCTCCAGGAGTCTTTAACCTTATCTGAAACCCTTTCTTCTAGTAAGCTTACATACACTACCTTTAAAGTTGTCTCCAGAGGGACAAATCAACTTCACTGTGCATAATTTATGAATACTGTACATATCTGACATATGGGGCACACACTGCTCTCGGTCAGCCTAATTAGCCTTGAGTCGCATTCTCCTTTACACAATTAGTTTTATTTTTAGCCGTCTCAAAAGGTCAGTTTGTTTGCTCTTCTTCATCAGCTAGCACTCCATAGGAGCTAAATTAGACATCTGTTCTTTTGGAAATATGATTAGCAACAGACTTGAGAACGAATTGAAGGTTTTATTGCTTTTAGAGTTTTGGGCCTTGTGAACATTTGGGACATCTTGGATTAAAAAAAAAAAACTGTGATCTAATGAAGGTCACAACTCTGAAACATGTGGAGTAATGTCTTTAAAGGGCAATCATTTTGATTTGAAGGATATCAGCACCATGAGGTCAATCTAGGACACGCTGGAGGTGTTATACTGACAGAAGCTGGAGAAGGTCTCTGGAGACGGGGATATCTGGTTATCTCTGCCTGTCCTGCTACCACTGCAACCCTTAATAATAGATGATAGATAGATGAATGGATGGATTTCAGCATTTTTTCCCCCCCATTATGCGAAACCAAAATATCTATTGAAGGGCCATATCGCATTTGTTCACTTTTTGTTTCCATTTCCATTCCAAAGTATATTTTAGTTGTTTTTTTTAAACTAAAATATAAGGTATGCTAATTATTTCCCTAGAATATTTGTCTTTTTGATCAGAAATGAAATAAAAAGTTACATTTTCAATAAACAGACCCCCAACACGTCTACATACACAACTTTTGGCTATAGTTCCAGTAATAAAAATATTACAATGCAGCTAAGGGCAGATCACCTCTCATATCTTCTAGTCTGAGTCGTTCATTTTTATAACTATTGCACTGCATAGCGTCTATGGGAGTCACATGACAAAAGAACGAACGTTTCAGACCGAGAAGACTCAAAGATAACTAGCAATTTCTGTTTCCTGAACATAACCTACGGATGTTTTGCGATGCTTTGTGCATGTGCACCCAGTAGAAAAATAACAAATCAATCTCCGAGACTACTCGTTCTTCTGAGTCACGTTAAAGATTCGTTCAAAAAGAACGAATCGTTCATGAACGACACATCATTAGTTAGCACTGTCATCTTTTACCTCCAGGGTTAAAGATTGTTCTCCTTGAGCTTAATAGGTTTCCTCCACAATATGTTTCTCCCATAGTCCCAAATAATTGAATTTTAATCCTAATAAGCAGTATAGACAATGGATGGGTGAATCCAAATACAGTGGAACCTCGGATTGAGAGTAAAGCTGTTTACGAGACTTTTTTTTTTATAACCGAGCAAGTCTTGGTTTACGAGTGCCGAGTATCATGTCTCACGCATGCAATTCTTGTTTTGACACAAAGCGTCAGGTGATCACAACTGAGCCAATGATTTTTCTTCCCTTTGTGCTGCAGAATTGTGGGTAATCGTCTCCCCTGCTGGGTCTTAGTGCTTGTCTCTCACTGGTATAATCAACGTCTAATTTGACACTGACACGCGCACAAACGAAACACTTATCTGTCGGGATTTATTTTAACTTTTAGGTTAAAAGGTTTTAGTGCAGGTTAATTTGTTATATTTTTACTTTATATATTGTATAAATTATTTTTATGTATTTATTTTTTGGGGCTGTGGAACGAATTATGTGAGTTTTTAGGGGATTTATTATTTCTTATGGGAAAATTTTATTTGCTTTACGAGTGTTTTGGAATAAGAGCCCGCTTCTGGAACGAATTATGCTTGTAATCCAAGGTTCCACTGTATGAAAATAAAAAAAAACATCATGAAAGTATCTCCAAACAAGTCTCTGTTTAAATCTGGTTTCATGAATTATATAATTAATGTAAGTAAAATTTCATGTACATGTTAATACATGTACTGTATATCTAAAATATTGATAAATCCCAAACTGAAACATCCTTATGCAAGTCTTATTTTACTGTCATGTTTATGATGTCGAATGTAAAATGACCAGAAACTCAAACTGGAGAAACTGGAAGTCTGGAAGATTATTTTGAAATAGTGTGTAGTGGTGTCGAACTGCATGTATGAACACTCATCAGAAGTTTTACTGTGTAAGATGACTCGCAGTTCATACATGCAGTTCGACACCACTACACACTATTTCAAAATAGTGAAAGGGGCTAATTCCACACACACACACACACACACACACACACACACACACACACACACACACAATTTGTTTTATTTTTACTTTATATATTGTATTAATTATTTATCTGTATTTATTTTTTGGACTGTGGAACGAATTATTTGAGTTTTCATTATTTCCTATGGGAAGACTTGATTTGGTTTACAAGTGTTTTGGAATACAAGTCCGCTTCCAGAACGAATTATGCTCGTAATCCAAGGTTCCACTGTATTACGATTCTCACTCTTTGTTTGTCTTCCATGGCTTCCACGTTGAGTCAAATCCTGATCTGAGTGCCCGAGTGTGTCTGAAAAAACAGAGATTTTCACTTGATGATGGAGTGAGAAAGCTGAAAAGGACAATGGAAATTTTGGTTATAAGCAACAAAAAAAAACCCATTTGGTAAGTAATGAAACTGATATAGTCACGGACATAAGGATTGCCTTTAACACTTTATAGTCAACATGACCATGTACACACAGAGACCAAAATGTAAAAAAAAAAAAAAAATCTTTTAAAAATTCCAAAATGTATGGATCTGAGTGTACAGGAATCACAATCACTCACAATCAGCTCACAATCACCTATGATTACCAACATCAGTGCTGCTGTGAGTGACAGAAAACAGACAGTCCTGGACATCCGTCCCATTCAGTCTGAGAGTAGGATGACTGCGGCAACTTTGGGATTCGAACTGGTGCACTTAATCTTAATGTAAACCTGCAAAAAGCATACATTCTTGTCGGAAAAGCATGACTGAGTTACAAATGCTCCTCTGATCATTACAAACCCCGGACCATGCCACCTTAAATAAAAGTACCTGAAAAAAAAAAAACTTTCTCCTCAAACACAAAAAGAAAACCCTTTATTCATATCACACACACACACACACACACACACACACACACACACACACACACACACACACACACACACACAAAGTGCCTGTGAAAGGGCTGTTACTATAGAAACGATCAACATCTTTTAAACCCGACAGCACTGCAGTGTAATCATCTGCCTGGTTAGTCTTTTCATTCCCCTCACCCTACCTTCCCTTGGTAATTACGTTTCTACAACATCTACTGTAAACCCAAACTCAACAGTCTATTTGATTCAGTATTGTTCATAAATCAGCTCCATGACGTCCAGTAGCATTGACTAAAGCGCGACCGTGAACACACAACTCAACTGCTAAACTTGGCTGTGTGTCCCTGCGCAGGCTGCAGGCCAGTCTGCTAGACACACACACACACAAACACATTTATTAATTATGCATGAAACATCATGGAGATGTACACCCTGGCCTTCCTTTGTAATTCAGCTGCTTCTGTTTCATCATCCGCACATCATGGGCTCAGTTCACTACTAAGTCTAACTCATAAACAAGAGGAAAGTTTTCTATGACCAGTAGCCTGACCTTTCACACTGGAGCTGCTGTTTCTTGTTTTATTTGTACTTTATATATTGTATTAATTATTTCTTTGTATTTATTTTTTTGGACTGTGGAACGAATTATTTGAGTTTTCATCATTTCCTATGGGAAGACTTGATTTGGTTTACAAGTGTTTTGGAATACAAGTCCGCTTCCGGAACGAATTATTTTCATTATTTCCTATGGGAAGACTTGATTTGGTTTACAAGTGTTTTGGAATACAAGTCAACTTCCGGAACGAATTATGCTCGTAATCCAAGGTTCCACTGTATTACGATTCTCACTTTTTGTTTGTCTTCCATGGCTTCCACGTTGAGTCAAATCCTGGTCTGAGTGCCCGAGTGTGTCTGAAAAACCAGAGATTTTCACTTGATGATGGAGCGAGAAAGCTGAAAAGGACAATGGAAATTTCGGTTATAAGCAAAACAAAACAAAACAAAAGATTTCTCTTAATGTCAGACATTCACAAACACATTTATTAATTATGCATGAAACATCATGGAGATGTACACCCTGGCCTTCCATTGTAATTCAGCTGCTTCTGTTTCATCATCCGCACATCATGGGTTCAGTTCACCACTAAGTCTAACTCATAAACAAGAGGAAAGTTTTCTATGACCAGTAATCTGACCTTTCACACTGGAGCTGCTGTTTCTTGACATGATTATTGATTCAAACTTAATTTATCGTGTTTAAAAATCCCTAATCAAATATTCAAATATTACCGAATACTTGTATTCATTTGTTTGCCATTAACATCAGTATGTTGTCTGTTTATATTACAGTGATTTACAGTGGCACCTCGGCATATGAACCGATTTAGTGAAGACATACTGTGCAGTACAGTACTGTAGCACGACGGGTTCCCAGAACATTATCAAAGACAGAAGTAAGAAGAAAACGGAGCCGCTTTCAGTTTTTTTTTTTTTTTTTTTTTGAGCAGCCGGTGCCAAGAGGAATCATAAATTAAGGTTATAAAATAAAGTGAGGTTTAATATCTATTTATTTCATATTTTACTTCATTGACATGTCTTTTCTAAATGTTTTGATTGTTTTTATATGCAAGAATATGATTATAGTATGGGAAATAATTTTATTATTGGTAATACTTTTGGGTGGCTGGAACGGATTATCTGCATTTACATTGTTCTCTATGAAGAAATGCGTTTCACAATACAAACTTTTTCTTAAAAATTCACCTCCGGAACGGATTATGTTTTATGTCACTAAAAGAAAAAGAAAAATCTCTTTTTCTTTAGCTGAGAAATTACGCTTATTTAATTATAGTACCTGTTTATTTTAACGTGTCATCTGATTGGACGAGAGGTGTTCCAAGAGTGGACATCCAGTTTACAGATTTACAGTATGCCGTCTTAAGCAGCACTTTGTCTGCTTAATAACTGCTTCAAAGTCGTTCTGAATCGCCCCTGAACCATCCGTAAACAATAAAGAATCCCAAACAATGAAGAATCCCAAATTTCTCTCTAAGCCCTGCTCAAGAGCACTATTTGGAGCAAGTAGTAGAAGAAGGAATTGTACACCCTACTGCATATACTGTAGTGCACTCACTTTCCATCTGATGCTGTCTGGGGTTTTAAGCCTGGAACCGAGAAGTGAACAGAGCTGATAATCTAAAGCAGAATAAATAGAGAAACTTATGAGATTTACAGGATTGTCCACCACCAGCATGGTTTAGATCTCCATGTTTGTTTTTTTTCTTCACCCGTTACCTACATAGTATTGGAATTTAAAACCACTTTCACTTCTGTTAATTACACTAACTGTCAGTCGCCAGCTCTGACGGTCGCGGTTAGTTAGTTCTGCTATTCATGGAGTTATACAAAAATGTAAAAATTCATAATCAGTTAATAATAAATGGTGTTTGAACTTAGAAACTGTTGTATAAAAGCAATATTACACTCGAAGTCATGCTCTCTCTTTCTTTCTTTCTTTGAGAAACGTCTCATTTTCTTTCTTTCTTTCTTTCTTTGAGAAACGTCTCTTTCTTTCTTTCTTTGAGAAACGTCTCTCTTTCTTTCTCTCTCTCTTTCTTTCTTTCTTTCTTTCTTTCTTTGAGAAACGTCTCATTTTCCTTCTTTCTTTCTTTGAGAAACGTCTCTTTCTCTTTCTTTCTTTCTTTGAGAAACGTCTCTCTTTCTTTCTCTCTCTCTTTCTTTCTTTCTTTCTTTGAGAAACATCTCATTTTCTTTCTTTCTTTCTTTCTTTGAGAAACGTCTCTTTCTCTTTCTTTCTTTCTTTGAGAAACGTCTCTCTTTCTTTCTCTCTCTCTTTCTTTCTTTCTTTCTTTGAGAAACGTCTCATTTTCTTTCTTTCTTTCTTTCTTTGAGAAACGTCTCTTTCTCTTTCTTTCTTTCTTTGAGAAACGTCTCTCTTTCTTTCTCTCTCTCTTTCTTTCTTTCTTTCTTTGAGAAACGTCTCATTTTCTTTCTTTCTTTCTTTCTTTGAGAAACGTCTCTTTCTCTTTCTTTCTTTCTTTCTTTCTTTCTCTCTCTCTTTCTTTCTTTCTTTCTTTGAGAAACGTCTCATTTTCTTTCTTTCTTTCTTTCTTTGAGAAACGTCTCTTTCTCTTTCTTTCTTTGAGAAACGTCTCTCTTTCTTTCTCTCTCTCTTTCTTTCTTTCTTTCTTTGAGAAACATCTCATTTTCTTTCTTTCTTTGAGAAACATCTCATTTTCTTTCTTTCTTTGAGAAACGTCTCTCTCTCTTTCTTTCTTTCTCTCTCTCTCTCTCTCTCTCTCTCTCTCTCTGTCTCTGCGCATGCACTGGGTGTGAGAGAGCGCGTGGAAGGCTGTTTGGCGTGCTGCCAAATGCTCAGGACTGTGTTTATTTATTTTTATTTAGTAAAGTTCATAGTTTGAATATAAATATAAAGTTTATAGTGAGAGAGAGTGAGCGAGGCACCATGGCCTCTGAGGTCGGTGGGGAGACTTTGTCTCTCCAGAATGGCGTCAGGTGTGTTGTGGGAGACGGTGTTTTGGTGGAAGAAGTTCTGCTGGCCATGGGAGATCAGATCGGGTGCCAGAACATTTACTCTGCCTCCCGGATGAACAAAGCGGTGGTGGTCTTTTTGACCAAAAAAACACTCGTGACCACGGCAACAAAAAACGGGATACGAGTGAGAGACGTCGTGGTCCAGGTCTCCCCTCTGTCTGTGCCAGCGACGCGCGTGCTGGTCTCCAACGTCCCCCCGTTCATCAAGGACGAGCAGATACTGAGGGAGCTCGCGCGCTTTGGGAAATTCACCGGCCCCATGAAGCCCATCCCGCTCGGGTGTAAAAGCTCGAGCGTGAAGCACGTGCTGTCGTTCCGGAGACAGGTCCTGATGATTTTAAACGACCAGGAGGGACCACTGAACGTTAACTTTAAAGTTAAAGACGGGAACAACAGCTACACCGTCTTCGCCACCACGGAGCCGCTGAGGTGTTTCGAGTGCGGGGACGTCGGTCATAAAAGACTGAGCTGTCCGCACGGAGCCGTGCAGCCGGGGAGCTCGCGCGGCGACACGGCCGGGAAACAGCGGCAGCGGCGCGAGGACAGCGAGCAGGGAAGCACCGAGGAGTCCGTGCCTGCAGCGGGCCTCGCCGACACACCCGAACTCCAGCGGGTCAGTCCTGAACACACCGGCAGCACTGAGACACACCCTGCGCTCGGCGCTGAACCCGACACCGGTACTACTGTACACAGCGCGAGCGCAGAACCTGACGCCGGTACAGTGCTCAGTGCTGACAGTGACCACGCCCCCAACGTCCGCACCGAAACACCGCAGCCGCAGACCAGCGCACCGCCACAGACACCCAAAGACACCACGACAACAAAACCGAGGAGGAAACGTGAGGAGACGACCAGCACAGAACCCACAACCAAGCGGAAAACCCGGAGTCAGACTCAGAGCGCCGCGGCACAGGAGAGTGAAGAGGCCGCGTGCAGCACCGCACACACACCTGTAGGCATCGAGGAGCAGGTCAACCTGTTCCTACAGCTGTCCAAAACACAGAAGAAACAGGTAGTAAAAACGCTAAAAGAACTGCAAAAAACTAACACAACAGGTAACAAAAAAACAACCGACACTCAGAAAGAAGAAAAAATGGACAACAGCTGAAACCAAGACAACAAACTGCAAATAAAACTGTAAATTAATGGACAAAAAAAAAAACAGGAAAAAAAGTTTTGTTAATAGTAGTGTGTGTGTGTGTGTGTTTGTGCGTTAAAAAAAAGTGTAAATATGTAAATACTGTGTGTGTGTGTGTGTGTGTGTTTGTGTGAATGCGTGTGTATGTATGCATGTTGATTTTGTCTGTGTACGTGTGTGTGCATGTATGTGTACACACAGTATATAGGTATGTGTTTGTGTGTATATATAATCTGTCTATCTATCTACCTATATCTACATCTCTCTCTCTCTCTCTCTCTCTCTCTCTATGTATATACACAATATCAACTAATAATTTGTATATAAATTGTAATACTTATTTGACATAATAAAGTGAGTTTAAAACCTCTCTGTCTCTCTCTGTCTTTCTCTCTCTCTCTCTCTCTCACTACATATATATTTGTAAACAAATTGTAAAATAGTCCCTTCTTTTAATCTTGTTACAATAAAGTGAGTTTAAAACCTCAAACCTCTTTCTTTCTCTCTTTCATTGAGAAACGTCTCATTTTCTTTCTTTCTTTCTTTGAGAAACGTCTCATTTTCTTTCTTTCTTTCTTTGAGAAACGTCTCATTTTCTTTCTTTCTTTCTTTGAGAAACGTCTCATTTTCTTTCTTTCTTTCTTTGAGAAACGTCTCATTTTCTTTCTTTCTTTGAGAAACGTCTCATTTTCTTTCTTTCTTTCTTTCTTTGAGAAACGTCTCATTTTCTTTCTTTCTTTCTTTGAGAAACGTCTCATTTTCTTTCTTTCTTTGAGAAACGTCTCTCTCTCTCTTTCTTTCTTTCTTTGAGAAACGTCTCATTTTCTTTCTTTCTTTCTTTCTTTGAGAAACGTCTCATTTTCTTTCTTTCTTTCTTTGAGAAACGTCTCATTTTCTTTCTTTCTTTCTTTGAGAAACGTCTCTCTCTCTCTCTTTCTTTCTTTCTTTGAGAAACGTCTCTCTCTCTTTCTTTGAGAAACGTCTCTCTCTCTTTCTTTCTTTCTCTCTTTCTTTCTCTCTTTCTTTCTTTCTTTCTTTCTTTCTCTCTCTCTCTCTTTCTTTCTTTCTTTGAGAAACGTCTCATTTTCTTTCTTTCTTTCTTTCTTTGGCTTTTGTCTCTTTTCTTTCTTTCTTTCTTTGAAGCGTCTCTCTCTTTCTTTCTTTCTTTGAAAGCATCTCTCTCTTTCTTTTGCTGAGAAAAATCTCTCTCTCTTTCTTTCTTTCTCTTTCTTTCTCTCTTTCTTTCTTTCTTTGAAACATCTCGTTTTCTTTCTTTCTTTGAGAAGCGTCTCATTTCTTTCTTTCTTTGAGAAGCACGTCTCATTTTTCTTTCTTTCTTTCTTTGAAACATCTCCTCTCTCTTTCTTTCTTTCTTTGAAGCGTCTCATTTTCCTTTCTTTCTTTCTTTCTTTGAGAAGCGTCTCATTTCTTTCTTTCTTTCTTTGAAGCGTCTCCTCTCTCTTTCTTTCTTTCTTTGAAGCGTCATTTCTTTCTTTCTTTGAGAAACGTCTCATTTTCTTTCTTTCTTTCTTTCTTTGAGAAACGTCTCATTTTCTTTCTTTCTTTCTTTGAGAAACGTCTCATTTTCTTTCTTTCTTTGAGAAACGTCTCATTTTCTTTCTTTCTTTCTTTCTTTCTTTGAGAAACGTCTCATTTTCTTTCTTTCTTTCTTTCTTTGAGAAACGTCTCATTTTCTTTCTTTCTTTCTTTCTTTCTTTGAGAAACGTCTCATTTTCTTTCTTTCTTTCTTTGAGAAACGTCTCTCTCTCTCTCTCTTTCTTTCTTTCTTTGAGAAACGTCTCTCTCTCTTTCTTTGAGAAACGTCTCTCTCTCTTTCTTTCTTTCTCTCTTTCTTTCTCTCTTTCTTTCTTTCTTTCTTTCTTTCTCTCTCTCTCTCTCTCTTTCTTTCTTTCTTTGAGAAACGTCTCATTTTCTTTCTTTCTTTCTTTCTTTGAGAAACGTCTCATTTTCTTTCTTTCTTTCTTTGAGAAACGTCTCTCTCTCTCTTTCTTTCTTTGAGAAACGTCTCTCTCTCTTTCTTTCTTTGAGAAACGTCTCTCTCTCTTTCTTTCTTTCTTTCTTTCTTTGAGAAACGTCTCTCTCTCTCTTTCTTTCTTTCTTTGAGAAACGTCTCTCTCTCTTTCTTTCTTTGAGAAACGTCTCTCTCTCTTTCTTTCTTTCTTTCTCTCTTTCTTTCTCTCTTTCTTTCTTTCTTTGAGAAACATCTCATTTTCTTTCTTTCTTTGAGAAACGTCTCATTTTCTTTCTTTCTTTGAGAAACATCTCATTTTCTTTCTTTCTTTCTTTGAGAAACGTCTCTCTCTCTTTCTTTCTCTCTTTCTTTCTTTCTTTCTTTCTCTCTCTCTCTCTCTCTCTCTCTCTTTCTTTCTTTCTTTCTTTGAGAAACGTCTCATTTATTCCTCTGAACGAACTGTCAAGCAAACAATCTTCCCTGTCTCTTAATATGCTTTAGCACAAATAAAAGCCAAGGAATAAACAGTAACTACTTAGCATTGTAGTTATGTTTAATGAGAACATGCATTAATTCTTGATCGGCATCCAAGACCTCTCTCTTTACATTACACAAGTAGGCACTAATGAATAATTATGAAAACACAGCCACCATTTTAAGCTTATGCATTATGCATGATATAGGCAGTTATTATATCCATTAGTGCCTCCCACACACACACACACTCACAAAGCCCTTGCCAACAAAGTTTTTTTTAGACTGATGGCACTCTTAGTCATGACCTAGTGAACCCTATCAGGATGTATTTATTGAGAAAGACTTTAAAGCACATCTGTACAGTACGTCGCTCTGTATACAGTATGGGATGTACATTTTAATGTTAATATAAATGAGATATTTTCTATATACAGGAGATATTTTTTAATCTTTATTGATTTTAATATGGAAATCAAAGTCCGAACTTTATGAGAATGTCCCACAGTCAGCATTTTCCTTCTAGTTTGTCTTCTTTGTCCTTGCTCTCGGCAGCCATGATGGCGTCTCCAACATCAGACATCAGAATCGGAACAAAATTTGAAAGTATTTCAGAGACTCCTGATCGCCTGGGATTGTCACACACATAAACTCTGTAGAGCTGATACTGCATAAATGGGCTGAAAAACAAACAAACAAACAAACAAAAAACTTTTTACAACCTTGATGTGCTGAAGAGCATCTCAGAAAGAACAACACACACACCAGCGAGACGAACAGACTAGAACATCAACGGGTTCTGCTCCGTAGCCCTTAAAGCTCAGAGCGTTTTAGCCATTATTTGTTTTGCTGTTTTTGAAAAAAAAATTATATATATTATAAATAAACATATATAGAGCTCAGGACTGTGCAGTACAGACTGATAGATCCGTTTATTCATCACATAATCGGCAACATGAACTGAATTTTAGTTCAGTTAACCAACTATACAAACATGACTTTGTATAGAATTAAATAATGAAGAATGAAATAATGGGTCACACCGGCAAAGAAATAGCAAAGATACACATGATCCCATGTTTTTCTGGTTGTTTTCTGATTGTTTCTATGACCAAAGAAATTTTGTATTAATAAGCTGCTCATTGTGAGAGTTCTTTGCAACATCATTCCTACATTCAGGTAGTGGTACTTTATAAAAGTAATGATACTTTTTCTTGTTCTACCCGACGTATCCGAAAACCCAAATGCTCGGTTACTCCGCGCACACACACACTGACAAGGCTTTTGTTTATACTCATATATTTTTTTCTTTTAAAAACCTATGATGAGTTGCCGGCATGGATCTGTGCCGCTTGAGTTTTAAGGGTGTTAAGTTGAGTTTGGAAAAGACCAATCTTGCTCCCCTAAAAATTTCAAGTTGCTAACTTTAGCCATTTTTGAGAGATGATTTTATACAGTATGTGCCCTAAAAATGGCCTTTTTTTTTTTGCGTTATACCATTTCGCTACAAACAATAATAATTTAAAATGTTAATTATTTATATTTCTTTATAAGTATGGATACTAAAATTAGTGTGAAAGCATTTGTGCAAAATTATGGATACCCCCCCCCCAAAAAAAAAATCTGTATTGTCCATAACCATGTCGAATTCATGTTTCAATATCTTATCAATTTTGCATTTTAGAATAATACTCTTTTTCAGGTTTATGTCTTTTCATGTGAAATCTAAATTGGCCACGTTTCATATGAATGACAGTTAAATATTTTAATAAAAAAATTGGTTCTTTTTTATCTGAGTAAAATATAATTGTGTATGCATATTTACAAAAAAACTAAGCATGGATTAGGAGATAAGAAGCGTTTTTTTTATTTATTTTTTTTTTATGAAAAATGGTGTTATACGATCCTATCTGAAAAAAAAAAAAAAAAAAAAACATTCACCAAATAAGATTTACACAATGCGGTGTGCATGTCAAGAATTTTGCACTTTGGCAGTGTTTTTGTGCACCGAAAAATTTCATTCAAGAGTCTCATGGACAAACCCTAGCCATTTTTAATGTTAATTTTAGCGTTAAAACACGCTTTATGAATTGCATCATATTCAGCCTTTTGTTTTGTATTTGAAAATTAGGACTTATTTAAAATAAGGACACAAGCAAAATATTTTCTGTGCTTTGTCCTAACAATTGTAGCAAAGAACGGACACAAAAATCAGAACGGCATAAACAACAGGACAAAAGCACGAGAGGACAAAATGTGCACAAAAAAAGAAAACAAACAAACAAAGAGAGAGAGAGATTTGAAGCTCCGGGACAATATCTATTATTAAAAGCGCTATACAAATTGAAAATTGAAGCTTGGAAAAGGAGGATGAGGAGTCGCGGCTTTCTTGGCGGTTTTTTTTTTTTTTTTTTTTCCCAGGAGTGTCGAGCCTTTCTGAATCATAATTGCTTCATTGTGTGAAACGAGTACTCTAAGCTCGCAAGCGTTTATTTATTTATTTATTTTTTCGCTTTGCAAAATGGATCTTTAAACGCGAGCAATTTCCATTTCCATCAGCGCAGCTTTACATTGGTTAAGTAAGACTTTCTCACCAGCCGTTACATACATAAAGTGGACAACATAATATAACATGACACAGAGACTTTCAGAACAGTGTAAGTGGAAAATTAGAAAAAACTATTCCGCATTGGTACGCCCTGACCTGTTCAACCCAAACCAGCTGAAACAGTACAGTGCAATTAGTGAATTAAGATATACAGTATGTCCTAATATTCTGTATAGTTTAAACGTATTAATCTTATACGCCTTCACATTCAGCATCTCGTACATCTCAGCCAAACGGAGTTTCTATAATATAATATAATATAATATAATATAATATAATATAATATAATAATATATAATATAATATAATATAATATAGAATAAATATATTTTGATGGTGGTGGTGGGGGGGTGGTCACCACTGGCCTCCATGATCCCTAGTTGGACTACAGAGTTTCCTGGATGGATTATATATATATATATATATATATATATATATATATATATATATATATATATATATATATATATATTTTTGTAAAGCTGCTTCACAACAATGATCATTGTAAAAAGCACCATGCAAATAAATTGCAATTGCAAATTGCAATTTTTCGCAATCTTTTTTTATTGAACATACACAATGGACTCACAAAGGTTTCTTCCTATTACCATCTCAGGGAGTTTTTCCTGGCCACTGTCACCGTCATCCTCATCAGGGACAGTCTTATGATTTTGATTCGTACACATTTCACATTTCATACAAACGTCGCTCATTCTTTTGCTTGTGTAAAGCTGCTTTGCGACAATGTCAATGGTTAAAAGCGCGACACTGTACAAATAAAACTGAATTGAATTGAATTGAAAGGAGACTTATCTAACAAACGACTGATATTGAATTGTGTGCATTAGATTCCTTTTAACACGGGCAGAGGTAGCTCAGTACTACGGATCAGGTTAGCGGCTCAAACCCCAGCACCCTTGTTATAGGCCCTTGACTAACATCATCCGGGAATAATAAAAGTACCAAACCAACACGCAAATTAGCACAAGAACCACTTAAAACACTCACTCGCTGTCTTTAAACTTAATCTTGTAGACTGGGTCACAGGGAGCCTGAAGACTATGCCAAGTGGCTTAGCGCATGAGGCAGGGTACACCCTAGACAAGGTGCCAATCCATCACTAGGCACAGACATGCCCATTCACATTTACAACTACGGGAAATTTGGGAAAGGCGATTCGCCTAACATTTGGATTGTGGGAGGAACCTGGAGTACCCAGAGGAAACCCACCAAGCACTGGGAGAACATGCAAACTCCACAAAGACCCAAGGCGGGAATCGAACCCGGACCCTGGAGGTGCGAGGCGACTTTGGGAAGGATTTTCTATTTAAATACTCACTCACTCACCATCTATACCGCTTAATCCTGCATTCAGGGTCACAGGGGCTTGGAGCCTATCCCAGGAGACTTAGTGCATCCTGGACAGGGTGCCAATCCATCGCAGGGCACAGACACACACACATACATACACTCATTCATTCATTCACACACTATGGGCAATTTGGGAACGCCATTTAGCCTAGAACATCCAAACTCCATGCACACGGAGACGGGGATCGAACCCGGACCCCGGCGGTGCAAGGCGACAGTGCTAACCACTACGCCACTGTGCTGTCTATCTAAATACTGTACACAATTAAGAAAATGCACGACTGGTATTTTTTTTTTTTTGGTTATGGTTTAATATATAAAGTTGAAAAAAATTTCCACTTTCCCAGAAAATTACAGTAATATTTTTGTCGCATAAAATGTTTTCCTAGCAAATTTCTAAATGCCTTCCATTTGCTTTCCTTGCCACCTTATGGCACATTTGTTCTTCGATCGATTAAGCTAGCTGTTCATAAATTGTAGCTCAGTTTTTGTTTTCTTTCCCCGACGACTGGAATCAAAGTGATCGTATCGTATCCCTGTCTTTCTATGTCAAAAGAATAAATACAAAAACGACTGTATAACTTGGTGGTGGACTACATGCTCCAGGTACAGTAGACGAGACGCCAGGCCTCGTCCGGCGCGCACACACTCGTATTCAGACAACTCGGATCAAATCTATGCTCCTGGAGGACTTCTGTACCATGCAAGACTATTTTAAGAGCCTCAAGCTCGGGATTGAATCCTGGACTTCATGGATCTCCGTGGAAGCAGCGCCAAGACTGAAACTGAAATCTCCACCGTGATGTTTTATATCCCTGATGAAAGCCAGACGAAATACTGTCTGTCCTTCCAGCATTCTCACTTTACACTGCATATTATATTATCTTCATCGCTGGTTTCACCGCTCCGAGACAGCGACGGGACTTCACTTCACATGAAGATGGAGCGCTGATATCTGATATCTGCCTTCGCTTCAAACCCAGCCTGCGCCTCATTTCTCGCCTCATAAACCCGACGTTTCCTCAGAGCTGCCGCGGCAGGTGCTGTGAAATCTTCAGCTTCCTAAGCAGCTGCTCCTCGACTGTACAAGCCCATCCGAGGAGCAACGTGCTCATGGGGTTCGAGGCATCTGTCGGGAGATTGCGGGACTTGCACTGAATCCCGCACAGGGGCTTCCATCAGTATCTGTCCCGCGCTGATGACAATGCCAATAGCTGTGACCTGATCTCAGGTTAGAGTCAGATTTATTATCTTTCCAGGAGTTGCGATCAATAGCCATTTTCACTCATTAATCCTTCGAGAGCGTGTTCTAGTTTAAATGCCGGAGAGTAAAACGCACTCACATGAGTGTCAGGAACGATTTCCACTCTCACTCCACTTCAGTGTGACGACGTCTTTAGTCTGGAGAATGATCTGACTTTGGTTTAGGGTCTTCAAAGGCTCCAGAGTGGCATCAACTCAGAAACCATCTGTGGCTCATAATTGACGAAATCATATGATGTCTCATCTGCGTATGATGGCAATCGTAGCATAGGACTATAGGATTCTTACTTATTGTCTGTATCGCTTATTCTACACAGGGTTACAGGAAGCTTGGAGCCAGTTCTGGGGGACTCGGGGCACAAGGCAAGGTAACACCCTGGATGCGGTGCGAGTCTATCACAAGGCACAAGCACACACACACACACACGCTTGTGGAATTTTGCAATTTTGGAAACGCAGTTTAGCCCAATCAGCATTTTGCCTTTTGACTATAGGAGGAAACTGGAGCCCCAGAGGAAACCGGCCAAGCACGGAGAGAGCCACTACGGCTTGCAGTTGGTGCCAACCAAACCCGCCTGGAAGTGGGTGGGTATATTAAACAGCAAATAAACATTTTGTTCCTGAAGTTGACGTGTTGGAAACAGGAAGAACGGGCAAACCTAAGGATGTGAGTGACTTTGACAAGGGCTGAATAGTGACGGCTAGAGGACTGGGTCAGAGCAACTCCAACACTGCAGCACTTGTGGGATGTTCCTGGTGTTGAGAACCAACCAGATGTGTTGCAAGGAATTAAAACTGGTGAACCAGCAAAAGTGTCGAGGGCAGCCGAGGCTCACTGGGGAATGAACGCCGGTCCATGCACTGTACTCTGATCCAATATAAGAGCTCTAATTGCTGAAAAGCTCTAATTGCTTAATCCTAATTCCATTTGAATGGAATTAGTAATATGGCTGATCAGTGTATGTCAGATACTGTAGTGTCTGGAAATACTGTTCTGTAGCAAAGAAATAACATTACAAATCTTAAAATATGTCCAAGAGATTCATATACAAGAGAAATAAGTAATATTGTACTCGCAGTGTGTGTGTGTGTGGGAAGCTGTTGGTTAATCTGTGCGTACACTACCGGTAGAGGACGATGCTGATGATGATGATGCTTTAAACTGATGTTTTGTATTGCTTTTAATGTTTCTCATGATCTTTAACAGGCTTTATAATGGAAAAAAAAAAAAAAATTGTGTGAAGCAAAACTCAATTTTTTGTTTTCCTTACTTACTTACAAGGAGACTTAGTGCACGAGGCGGGGTACTGTACACTGGACAGGGTGCCAAACCGTCGCAGTGCCACACCCTCACATGCTCATTCACACACTACAGGCAATTTTGGCAACACCAATTAGCCTCATCTGCCCGTCTTTGGACTGTAGGAGGAAACCAAGCGTGCACGGGGAGAATATGTACAGTACTGTAAACTCCATGCGCACAAACCCGAGGTAGGAAGTGACATGAACCACTAAGCCAGCACCGTGTCACCACTAACATGTTATTGGCCACAAACACAACTTTCATCCAAATTTGGACAAAATATTTTGCCATTTGTGGTGCAGACATGCGCAACATCTTTAGTTTGTAATAATCCTCACTTCCTTTAAAAAAAAAAAAAAAAAAGGTGCAAAAATGGAGTCATCTTGGATATATAAAAAAAAAAAAAAAAAAAAATATATATATATATATATATATATATATATATATTATATTATTTATATAGCCTGACTGAATAGGTTTTTGGAAAGCAGGTCCGCTCTGTGAGTCTCCCTCTACGCGGCCGTGTTGTGTTTTCTGTCCACCACTTGCCTGAGGTTTTGTTACATTGGTTTCTTTCATGTATATTCGTGCACAGTTGTCTAAAGCCAAAGTGCTTTCAGATTGCCATGTTTACTCTGAGATGGAATCCATTTAAAACTGCTCTCTGTGCCAAAGAGAACATTAGAACGTTCTCTAAGCCGAGACCTGAGATGCAAAATGCTTCATTCAGCTTAAGAGTATCTGGAGCTGAGAAGGGAAACGGCTTCCAAGGACTGGAATTAAAATGCAGACATTCTCGCTTGGCATATTAAAGATGCTGTCAGCACGCAAGTCGTGATGTCTAACAATTCCTTGTGTGGCATTTTTCTTTCCTGGGTGTTTTTTTTTTTTTCTTCTCCCGCTCAACATTTCAACATGAAGCAGAGGCTTGTAATTCGCAATACATTATGCGCACGTTCATTTCACTTGTATTTAGATGAAACACTTCTTATTGATAAACTGTGCTGTAGCATGCTAAACGTGGGGAAATGAACACTTGCATTAAAGCGTGTGATTATAAAGTGTAATGGAGGGTATCAGGCGCACGGGTGGCAGCCTGCTAATTACTGTAGCTCAAGCTGCTGTTTAAACTGCTGAAATTCTCCCGTCAATGAGGCCAGAGGTTACCGAAAATCCAATTTACTCAAATATGGACACTTTAAAAGCAATGCCACTTGCTACAGTATAATAATATTGCATGATGTATTGATGCGATGCATCACAGTTGCTGTTGGGTAATTCTTCCCAAAGTGTTTTAAAACTTTTCGCCAAGTCTTTGTGGCCAAGCTTTTATACAAGAGAGTATTCATATCATATAGTGTGAGTTGGGCTTCACTTTTTTTGCCAAAGCTGGTACATTATAGTAAATAAATCGTCACATTTTGACCAATCAGATATAAGAATTCGACAGCGCAGGAATACAGTATGGATTTTTTGTTTGTTTGTTTGTTTGTTTGTTTTTTTGCGTATCGAATGCAAAAAATACGATAGCGAAGCAGTGAACACAAATTCACCCCGAAGAAATGCATGCAGCCAGGCGTGTAAAAGCTTCTCTTAAAGCCAACATGGTGAAGCTTAGGCGGCCGTTCATGAATAATGCATTGCTGTGGATCCGCGCAGAAGCGCAAGGATTCGGCTTTTCGTTGCCCTGTCTCATTCGTGATATTTCCGGGCAGCTGGAGGACTAACGTTTAAAACGTCGTTCCACTGTGTGATATCCACATCTTATGCATTGAAATCCTATGGTGATGAATTTGTATGGGCTCCTACTGTATGTGCTGTTTATGCGTCTTTTCCCAATTCAGGGTCTAATAAGGCATTAGAGAAGAGAAATGGTTTACTGTTTCCCTGATGAATAAAAGAACGAATCAGTTTCTTAGATCAGCATTTGCAAAGCAATTCACTACAGTTCGAAAAAAAGAAAAAAATTTTAATCGTTATCATCTTCTCTTAGAATGTAATAATAATAATAATAATAAATCATTGCATGTTTTGTTGCTACCAAATGATCTAAAACCTGGTATGTCTGAAGAAGTTACTTTCTACTCACATCATGTCGGACATCCGTGAAAAGCATGCTTATTGTCATTTTTATTGATGATGAAAAGAGCAATGCAGTGATGGAACAAAAAACAGTTTTATCTTTCTCTTCTCGTGATTATCTTGTACTGTACCAACGCACTTAAATCTCTGTTGTTCTTAGTTTATGCATCATGCACACCAAATGTCTGCAGCACTTGTCGCAGTTTTTATTGTCTTTGTAGAATGCAACAAATTCTTTCGTTCGTCATTAATTCATCATTTCAATTCATTAACTCATTAGAGAGAAGAGAAATGACTTGTTTTTTTTTGTGTGTGTGTGTGTGTGTGTGTGTGTGTGTGTGTCCTGACTGTAAACCATAGAAAACACATGGATGATCATCCATCATTTCATGGCAGCGTCATCATTGGTAGACTTTCGTTTAAGTGAAGTAAAGAGAATTTGATCAAAATCGTCACAAAAAAACCTTAATTGGGAAGCACAGATGTGCACCAGCTATTTCATTTCCTAATAGATTTCCTATCTTTTTTTTAATATATATATATATAATATCATTATAATAATATTAAATAATAGTATTATTTATTATTTTACAGTACTATCTTTAACTCCTCTGAAACCTTTCATGGAAAGGTTTACATATAGAACTTTTTTGTCCCAGAGAGTATGACACTCTTAGTGGTTAGCACCTCCAAGGTCAAGGGTTCGATTCCCACCCTGCGGTCTGTGTATATAATGAGATGGCATGGTCTCTGGTGAGTTTTCTCCGGGTACTCCGGTTTCCTCCCAAAGTCCAAGGACCTGCAGATTAGTCATGCGTGATGTCATCAGCAACAATAACTTGTGACTCCACTGTACTGTAAGTAAGCAATATTAGTTTCTTTGAAAAAAAAAATTGTATTATACAGTAAATTACAAAAGTAAATTACAAAGTACTTTCTTTCTTAACAATCTTCCTTAAAAGACTCTTAGAACCTTTTGTGAGAAACCTTTTAGAAACTTTTTAGTAGAGATTCAAAAATTTTCTTTTTACATTTTTTTTTTTTTGGTTATTTGCTTTTTTTTTTTTTTTTTTTTTGCAGGATTCGACATTTTTTATTGAAATGAAGCACCAGCAAATAAGGCTCCTCTAAGCATGAGACTGAGAATCTAACAAAAAAAAAAAAGCGAATATTTTCCTTAGAAGACAATTATATTTTTTAGAAAAAAGAAGAAAAAGAAAAAAGAAAAAAAACAGTGCCAGAATTTAGGCTGGAGAGCATTCAGATTATTATTTATGGACTTTATTTTGAATCTTTGAGTAATGAGAGTAACCCTGAAAACAGGATGACCCGTTTTATCCGTTGATGATGAGTGAATGAGGCACACTTTTGTAAAAAAAAATAAATAAATAAATAAAAAAAAAGTTTTGTAAAATAGTTTTTTTTATGCTGAAAAAGTTTTGTAAGTTAAAATATATTCTTCTTCTTCTTCTTCTTCTTCTTATTATTATTATTATTATTATTATCAATCTTCAACAGTTACTTACCTTCCTATAGTACTGCTTTATGAATTAACATGACTATATTAAAATGTACTGTATATTCATTTAAACATTATATAAATCTGAGGCAGCATTATTCTGAGCAGTGCTGTGATATAAAGATATAAAGACATTTTCTTAATTTATTATTTTTATTTGTATATTAAATCAGACGTTGTTTGTTTGTTTTAGCCACAAAATGAGAAGAAGAAGAAGAAAAAAAAAAGACGAATGTCTCCATGTTTATCTTTACACCATGCTGGCCAGCTAATTTTGAGTGATATACAGTCGTCTGTTACAGTATATACTACACAACATATATACATGCAGTTATTTATAGGGGGTAAGTATCTGTGTTCATTTGATCCAAAGTAAAATCTCATTTACGAAGTAAGTAAAATGCGGCCATGTTTTCGGATGTTGCTGTTCATAGACGTGTTGATTTGAAATCACTTACTGAACTGTACGGAAACTTTTGTGACTTTTTAGTAGAGATATTTTTGGAATTTTTTTGGTTGTTTGCTTTTTTTTGTTTTTTTTTTTTTTTTTTTTTTTTTTTTTTTGTGGCAATTGCAGGATTTGACATTTTTTTATTGAAATGAAGCACCAGCAAATAAGGCTCCTCTGAGCATGAGACTGAGAATCTAAAAATGAAGCTAATATTTTCCTACAAAGCAGAGCCAGGGTATAAAAAGATATCCTGCTTCCAGTTTCCACTGTCTGAAATGTCAAGAAGTAAATTGAAGGCAAAAAGTGAAGGCAAAACCTCGAGGACCAAGAACCTTTCCAATTACATTGGCAAGTTGAAATAAGAATAAAAAAATAAAAAAAACCTTTATATGGCACTGACCACAGAACAGGCCTCCAGGGTCCGTGTTCGATTCCCGCGTTGGGTCTACTGTACTGTATGTGGTTCTACCCCTCCTCATGCCCGACACTGTATACAGGAGAAAGCGCTATACCATGATGAGTGAATCGAGTGTGACTAACAAATGAACTACGTATGATAAAGTAAACATATACTGTAACAGCGTTCTGACTATTGCGTTAGGATGAAAATAAAAGAGATGAGATGCTCAATTTTGACCACCTTCATTCAAACCTCCTCAATGAGCATCTCCCTTTAGACTCCTAAATAAACCGTCAATACTCTTCATGTCCAGTGCCTTTAAAGACCGTCAGGCTTTCATCAAAAAAGTAAAAAAAAAAAAAAATAATAATAATCAGAGAGAATCAAGAGAGCGTGAAATACATTCACCCTGGGGCTGATTACCAAACTGGTCCGGGATAAACAGATGAAATGAAAGAAGCAAACCACCGTCCAGACCGTCCAGCCTGGCCGAGCTGACAGTATAATAATGCTTCAGTCATGCTGATGATGGAGACGGAGGGTCTGTTCATATCTTCTAAACATTCACTCATTGAATGAGATCTCACTGATTATTATACAAGTCAGGAGCTGTCCAGTTGCGCGGACGTCCACCGGGTGTGTGTCTGGAGGCTGACTTCTAATTTATTACTGCAGGCTAGGTGTGTGTGTGTGTGTGTGTGTGTGTGCGTGTGCGTGTGTGTGTGTTTTTAGAGCGTGAGTAAAAAGCGAATTGAGCACTGAGATGCCAGTTGCAGGAGCAAGGATGAGCCCACGGAGAGCTGACACATCGTTAACACTCACACACTCGCTCACGCTATGTTCAGTCATCATTAAATATTCATGAATTAGATGTTTAAATGGCATGACAAATCATTGACATTTTCAAACATGCTTGTAAGTAATATATTTAAAAAAACTATTAAGTGTTAAGTATTAAGAAAACAAAAAGATATTTTATTTATTTATTTATTTATTTATTTATTTATTTATTTATTTTAATGCAAACATTATCAGGTGGCTTTACGTAATTGGCCACATGATCAGAGCCAAGTCAAAGTTGTTGGTAATGTACATCCTGTATGTACAATCTAGAAGAGGTTTTTATCATTGATCATTTAATTTAAAGTCACAACTTTACTTTTTCATACAGCACTAACTAATGAACAATTCTGAATTTGTAATATTATTGTAAATGCAAACAAAATATTTGGAAATAAAGGGAATGCAGATCATGCAGGCCTCATGGTGCTACAGTATGTCTTTGCGTCAAACACGTGTCTATGTATTTGGTACATTCCAAGGACTAACCTGAGAAATGGAGCCATTGCATAAGTGCCAAAATGTGCAGTTCTTGGAATGTCCACCGGGGCTGGTTTAAAAAGTGAGTCAATCTCCATAGAGCCACTCGTTAAAATGTCCAACTTCGCAATATAAATCCATGTTTACAGCCTGGTTCCAGCACCAGTACCATACTGGATATACTGTATAAAAGCCATAGATAGATTTTCCATTCATGACAACTGTACTGAGCAAAATGTTTTAAATTATACTTAATTGTAATTATGTAATTATGTGGGATGCATAAGTTTGGGCAGCCTTATTAATCATGATTTTCCTGTATAAATCGTTAGTTGTTACAATAAATTTTTAAAAAATCAGTTAAATGTATCATATAGAAGACACACACAGTGATATTTGAGAAGTGAAACAAAGTTTGTAGGATTTACAGAAAGTGTGCAGTAATTGCTTAAACAAAATTAGATAGCAGGTGCATAAATTTGGGCACTGTTGTCATTTTATTGATTCCAAAACCTATGGAACTAATTATTGGAACTCAAATTGACTTGGTAGGCTCAGTGACTTACAAACTGACTTACATACACAGGTGAATCCAATTATGAGAAAAAGTATTTAAGTGTGGGGGGGGGGGGGGGGGGCAATTGTAAGTTTCCCTCCTCTTTGAATATTCCCTGAAGAGTAGCAACATGGGGGTCTCAAAACAACTCTCACGTGAGCTGAAAACAAAGATTGTTCACCATCATGGTTTAGGGGAAGGATACCGAAAGCTGTCTCAGAGATTTCTCAGCTGTCTGTTTCCACAGTTAGGAACATATTGAGGAAATGGAAGACCACAGGCACAGTTCAAGTTAAGGCTCGAAGTGGCAGACCAAGAAAAGTCTCGGATAAACAGAAGCGACGTCTGGTGAGAACGGTCCGAGTCAACCCGCAGACCAGCACCAAAGACCTACAGCGTCATCTCGCTGCAGACGGAGTCACTGTGCATCGTTCAACTATCCGGCGCACTTTACACAAGGAGATGCTACTGTATACTGTATATGCGAGAGAGATGCAGAGGAAGCCTTTTCTCCGCCCACAGCACAGACCGAGACGCTTGAGGTATGCTAAAGCACGTTTGGACAAGCCAGCTTCATTTTGGAATAAGGTGCTGTGGACTGATGAAACTAAAATCGAGTTCTTTGGGCATAACAAGGGGCGGTATGCATGGAGGAAAAAGAACACAGCATTCCAAGGAAAACACCTGCTACCTACAGTAAAATATGGTGGTGGTTCCATCATGCTGTGTTGCTGCGTGGCCAGCGCAGGGACTGGGAATCTTGTCAGAGTTGAGGGACGCATGGATTCCACTCAATATCGGCAGATTCTGGAGACCAACGTCCAGGGTACAGTGACAAAGCTGAAGCTGCGCCGGGGCTGGATCTTTCAACAAGACAACGACCCTAAACACTGCTCAAAATCTACTGAGGCGTTCTTTCAGAGGAACAAGTACGACGTTCTGGAATGGCCATCTCAGTCCCCAGGCCTGAATATAATAGAAAATCTGAGTTAAAGAGAGCTGTCCATGCTCGGAAGCCATCAAACCTGAATGAACTAGAGATGTTTTGTACAGAGGAATGGTCCAAAATACCTTCAACCAGAATCCAGACTCTCATTTGGAGCTATAGGAAGCGTTTTTGACTGACAGCTGCATTGCAGATGTCAAACTGCTAGCTGTCTGCTGTGCATATGACTTTAGCTAACCAGGTAACTGGTATCAATGTACATACAGTAGTTAAACGTACCAGAAGAAATGTAGGAGCTGACACGGGATGATGTGTAGGGTACGGATGACTGAGTTCAATCAAATGGAAGGTAACCTATTGTTAGCCACCTTAGCATTTTAGCAAGGCTAACGCTAATCTAGCTAGCTTGTGGAAACTGAGGTAAGTAGGTGACCAGGGATCAGGCGGAGTCAACTCCTGCCAAGGTGGAGACGCTCAGAGCCCCCACAGTCTCTTCAGAAGACCTACAGTATGTACGGTATGACATCACAGACGGTTTGCCTAGTTCTTTTACACAGTCTCTGGGTACTTCCCACTTTTGATGTCATGACCATGTGGACACACTGGAAGGGACATTTTCTTTCTAAAACAATGGACAGGATAAGACTAACAGGGAACTTTCCCAGAACAGAATCCAAAATGTTCCAGAACATTCTAGCAACCAAACCTTTTTTTTTTTTCAGTTTTACCTGAAATCTGACCCTTTCTACAAAGTAGAAAGATCTGTTTTATTTATGAACAAAAAAAATCCCAATGGTAAACCTGTGAGAAAAAAAAAAGAAGTAAAGACGATACTGCAAATAACAGATATTTCACTAAATGCGGACCTACGGTTGAAATTTTGATATGATATGATAATGATATACTCTGGAGCTGCTCTAAAAAGTACTCTAAACGCTCTAAATTTCTTAATAATGCCAAAGTACTTCTTAATGTATGAACAAAAGCAGTTGTACTCGCTAAAGCCGTCCAAACCAATTTCGGGGAATTTTAGTTTCAAAGGACATTGTAAGGACGGGTTTTGCAAAGACAGTCTGTCTGTCTCTTTTGAAGTGCCTCGTCTTGTGTCTCAGCATTCATCTTCATGGACACACTCCATGATCTTTTATTAAAGAGGAGAAGCGATGATTGACAGTGTTACCAAACGAACTCACACAATTCTGCAAAGTTTTTTTTTTTTTTTTCTTTCCAGGTCTTTCTGACAGGTCTCATAGGCCTTTACTCTTTACTCTGCCCGAGCTTCGGTTTCGGAAAGAAAGAACCGAGACGTCTAAAACGACTCCTTTTTATGTAATAGTCACACGTCACGGCTTTAAACAACACTTTACTCCTGTTTTTTTTTTTTCTTCTTCGTTTTTCCTAGTGCATCTGTTTCAGTGTTTGAAAAGTAAACTTTAAAGTAAAAAAAGAACATTTTAATAATCCTAATTTTAGAAGAAAAAAAAAAACAACAAAACAGTTGAAGTTGAAAAAACAGAACAGTTTGCTGAAAAACAGCTCTGAGAGAAAATGGTGTCTTGGATTCCACTTGCGAAGAGAAAACACTTTTATAGTTGACGTGTGAGATTAATTTCCTTAAGCACGGTTAAGATTTTTGGCCACATGATGGCAGTGTGCGGAAAGGGGACAGAGATTTAGTTAAGTCTCACTTTATAAGACTTTAAGACTCACTTTGTCAGACTTAAGAACAAATCCGACTTACGAACGTGCTCACGGAATCAAGCTCGTTCACAAGTCAGAAAGTATAAAGATTGAAACTTTCAACTCCAATTTTTTACATTTCTATAGAATTTTGTAAGCAAAAAATATTTATAATATTCAAATAATATAATAATTTTAAAAAGTATTAATAAAAAAAGTATATTAATCTTATAAGATTTTTAAAAATTGTAAATAGTAAAAAAAAAAAGTTAGACAGTTAAGAATAAATTCTCTGCATTTGATGAAATAAAAAAGAAAAATATATTTTTACAAGAAGAAAAAAGTTAATAAAGATGCCTTCATACCACTAAGATCTGGGGAAAATACACTGGACAATTTCTCTATCACACTATCGATATTACTGGATATCATATCACCAGCTGTTAAACTGTACTTTACATCTTTTCAAGTCATAAACAAAAAGAAATTCAAACAAAAAGCATACTGTACAGTGTGTTACTATATGTCATTTCCTTTAAATATATTAAAGATTATACATTTTAAGAAAACACTATATGATCAAAACTGTGTGCACCCCTAGCCATCACACCCATACATGGATCCTCTGTCGTTAAAATGTTTTTTTTTCTTTCTTTCTTTCTTTTTTTTCTCGAATCCTGTTCTAGCATGACGATGCTCCTGTGAGATAAACACAAAGCGAGCTCCATGAAGACATGGTGTGTTAAAGTTGGCTTGGAAGATCTTTAGTGTCCTGCACAAAACCCTGAATGAATTCAACCCCAATGAACCATCACCTTGGAGATGAACTGGATACTGGAGCCTCTTCGACTCCCAACATCAGCGCCTGGACTTACAGTACTACTACTCTTATAGCTGAATGTACACAAATCCAGTAGAGTGAATTATAACACCAAATGGGGAATAAATCTGGAAGTTTATATTCAACAATGACATATGGCAGTAATATCGGGGGTGCATAAACTTTTGGATTAGTTACAGTATCACCATTACTCCTTGTGCATGCATCCCCATTGTGTTTCACAAGGACAAACCTGACGCATTTAAAATGCCCCGTATTGTCCTGCCATGGTGATGTACGTAGTCTTCGACGTGATGGATGACGCTTCTTCTCCTGTCAGGCTTGAATGACTTTCGTGATTAGCGTGATGTCTAGCTGATGCGACTGCATTTGTCTTGTACAGTGCAGGAAGAAGTGATTTCATGGGAGAGATGGAGATACAGGCACCGTCTCAGTCAATATAGGCGGATTGTGTACTCTCAGAGTGACACGTGTCGGTTTCTGCGATGCCTCTTCAGCACTCTGAACCTCGATTCAACAAGCCGCGAAAAAAAAACAAAAAAACAAAACAAGAAGCTTAGAAACGAAGGAGACCACGCAGGGAATAAAATAACAAAGTCTCAGATATTGCGTTATCACAAACAGCCAGAACATTTTCTTTTTTTTGGTCCTTTTACCTAGACTAATGTTGTGCTTAAAGCAATAGAGATGTCTAGACAGCCTTTTCAGTTTAAGTTTACTCCAAACACATTTAAGTGGATGAGAGCCAGGGGCTAAAATAAAAATGGTTCACAAAACTGTGTTTTATTATAGAGTGCAGCAGATGCTTTCAGGTAATTCTAGGGATGCAACTCGACACAAGTATGTGTTTCGGCGTCACGTTGGCTTAGTTATTAACCCTGTCGCTTTATTCCACCAGGATTGGGGTAAAGCTCCATGCCTGTCTCTGTGTGTGTGGAATTTGGATAGGTAGGGTTCCTCCACATACTCCTCCTACTGTCCACAGACATGCAGTGCAGGTTGACTTGCATTTCCAATTTGTGTTTGATTGGAAGTGTTTGTGCCGTGTGATGGGTTGGCACCCCGTCCAAGGTGTCCCCTGCAATATGCCATGGGGTCAGGGGTAGCTCAGTGGTTAAGGCATTGGACTACGGTTCGGAAGGTCCCAGGTTCAAGTTCCACAACCACCAAGTTGTCCCTGTTGGGCCCTTGAGCAAGGCCCTTAACCCCTACTGCTCAGATGTATAATGAGATAAGGGCGTCTGCCAAATGCCTAGATGTAGCTCCCTGGGATAGGCGCTAACATTAGCTAACAACAATTGGCTAGTGTTATGATTGACTGGTTAGGACGTGTATGACGTCCCCGACAGAAAGCAGGGGCCACATGTTCGTTTTTGGCTCCCAGCCAGAGATTCGAAATTGTGATCTCCAAACAATAAAGTTAATTTTTTTTAAATTAAATCTCACCAGAAGGCTTTTCAACAACAAAATAATAATGTAAGTGGGGATTATATATATATATATACCATGTTCATTAGCATTTGAACGAACGTGTGGTGAATCTTGGTAACCGTTTAACCAACAACTTACGCAGATAAAGTGTAAACATCCTAATCTCATTGAAACATTCTCCAAAACCCTTTGAACACATTCACGGTAGACGCTGTGCTGCACAGGAAGTGTCTTCTCTTCCTGATCGCATGACTCCAAGATGCCTAAATTTTAGCCTGAAGTCCGACAGCCATGTGTAGTGCATTGCTCGAAACGTTGAACCATAAAGCTTCTAAAATAAGGTTACACAGTGGGTTTCATTTTGTTCTAGAAAACCTTGTGTTTCAGAAAAGAACCATTTTCCAAAATGAGTAGAAGTCCGATGGTGGTGTTCTGCTGCCAAACTGTTCATTTATTCCTTATTATGCTATTCTCACTCACTCACTCATCATCTATACCATTTTATTCTGTATTTCCATCCACAAAGGGCCCGGAACCGGAGACTTAGGGCACAAGGCGGGTAACACCTTGGATGTCGTGCCAATACCACACACTCACACTCTCATTCACACACTGTTGGCAATTTGGAGACGCCAAAATGAACCTAATATGCATGTCTTTGGATAAAGCCCACCAAGTACGGGGAGAACATGCACACAGCTCCACGACCTCAAGGTGGGAGTGGAATTCAGACCCTGGAGGTGCACGGCAACAGTGTTCACCACGACAACACAGCGCTGCTTGTTATATTATTCAATGAAGAGGTAATAAACATCCTGCACCTTTAAGACCGCAACTTCAATATATTTTGAAGAGAGTGAATTAGGAAATGTTTTCTGACCGCAGGTGTTAAAATGATTGATTGACAGCATATATATATATATATTTAAGAGAAACGGAGAGGTTTTGTGTCGGCTCTACTCTCCGTGGAGCAGAATACTTATTATGTAAAGTAGTGCACGGTTTCTGGCGTCAGCATGATGATCTGAAGCTTGAACCTCGGCTTTCCTGCACTCTTTAGGTAATATAATGATGAGGGTATTTTTTTATTTTTTTTTTTAAAGGAGCGAATGAAGGCAGTACGTCTCCTCTTTGTCTTTGCAGGACTAGGGAAGCGAAGTGCTCCTTCCCGTCTGACATGTTGGCGTGCATGCGGGATGGTTGGAACAGGTGGGAAGACTGCGTTTGATCATTCGGTCAGCCGGGGAAGCATGACAGTGCAGGGCTTTTCACTGAATCCCCAGAACTGAGTGACGGGTTCGGATGAATTTCCTATTATAGAAGATAGTATGCCGAGAACGTCTCATGGGAAGTACAATAATGGCGATGCCTACAGTCCCACCGCTGCTCATTTCTCCGTGAAACTCCATCCTCCATAGTGTGGAAGATTTGACATTTGTGAATTAATAGTTGCATAGATTAACTTAACCCCAGTTAAAGTTTAATCCTTATTGGTGAAAAAATAAATAAATAAATATAAAGAATAAATGATTAATAATAATAATAATAATAATAATAAAAAACCCAAATGAATGACTAACAGGCTTATTCCTTTCTATAACCCAGAGGCTCTTCCAAATGAATCTCCTCTGCTGTTCAAGATAACGACAGCCTGTGCAGCTCGAGCTTGACGGCACTTTTAGTAATTAGACTGAATCACCACCCGGCCCTGACTCCATTTCGTTTGCACCGTGTCAGGATATTTGTCTCCAGAGCCCTCGGGAGAAGTCTACTTCTACTTCTACTTCGACTTCCTTGGAGGCAAACTGAAATGTGTTTGGGCTGAAATTCTGTCTTCCACATCTGGGACAGGATGAAGAACAATCACATGGACCACCACACACCACTGCCTTCTGACATGACATACAATCGCTTTACCTTCCTCATTCACTCCATCTAAGAGGGCGTTTTTTTTTTTGTTTTTTTTTGGCAGAACTGAACCTTGGGAATGTTTTTTTTTTTAAATTTTTTTTTTTTACGACCACACAGCAATAAACGAAGGCTTAGCTATCCATCACTGCCACATGTTGGGTGGGATCCTAAACGCTGTCCTGAATTCTGGTTACTTCATTTACTCCATCCGTGAAAACTTCCTCACAGTGGGAGCCTTGAATACGGTTTCATAGGTCTGACATAATGACCTTATGAACATGTCAGGAACGATAACTTGCATCAAAATTGTTTTTTTTTTTTTGTTTTATTGTTGTTTTTCTTTCCCCCTCCCCCAGTGGGTAGCTCAGTGGTTAAGGTGCTGGACGACTAACCAGAAGGTCTCAAGGTTCAAACCCCAGTACCACCAACTGGGTTTGCCGCTCTTGGGCCCTTGAGTAAGGCCCTTAACCGTCCACCGCTCAGATTCAGCAACTCCTCTAATGTAAGTCACTCTGGATAAGGGCGTCTGCCAAATGGCATGAATGAATTTTTTCTTTAATTAATCTTGTTAGTAATTCCTCATTTTTAAGCATCTTTGTCACATGCGCATTTCTTTTAATGATGAATGCGTTGTGTAAACTGTCATGATAGTATATTTTATCCAGCAGCACTTTTGAATTCTTGATTCTGATTGGTCAATAGCTGTTCTTTTTTTTTTATTTTTATTTTTTTATATAAATGCATCTCTCACATGTTTACAATAATCTAACCCAAAGATATCATCAATAAAGTAGATCTGTAGTTTATATCATGCTAAAGACATCCCACTGTCCCATCTGTAGTCACACGGTAGGAACAACTGGTGCACTGACGTCTACTTTAAGTCGGACGCAACGCTTAACCAGATTTTAAAATGTGTGCATTTGTCAGTGAGGGGAGGTTTGGAGAACATCTACGTATGGAAGGAGTCTCCAGTTTCAGCACTTTATACCAGTCAGGAATTTATACAGAGTAGGAGGACGAGGTGTCATTTGGGCAATTTGGGAACAGCAGTTAGTTTAATCTGCATGCCTTTAGACTGTGGGAGGTAAAAACCGGACGACCCGGAGGAAACCCACCAAGCACGGGGAGAACATGCAAACCATCATGCACACAGAGACGGCAATCGAACCCGGCCGGGAATCGAACCCGGTCCCTGGAGGTGCAAGGTGACAGTGCTAACCACTACACCAACATGTCACCTACAGTACCTTTACTCCACTACATTTTTTTTTTTTTTTTGCCTTAACATGTCACAAAACCTTATATATTCTTTCTTATTGTGCATGTTTACTTTATTTCTCATCAACTCGAGTTTGATCATCAACAACAACAACGAAAATGACGGCGTATCCATAGAACCATTGAAACTGGAATCAGTGAGATCCATAACATTATTTACAGTGTAATCATTCGCAGCTGCAACGTTCTGTATGTGTTCAACAAAATAGAAAAATAAAACTCATAATGGATAATTAATGCATTTCTTAACACTTCTATTAAATATCAAACGGGTACTTTCTATAACATTTTCCATTCCTGATGTTTTACGTTCGTATTAAATCCAATAAAATCGCATAGATTTGATAGCAACGCTAATTCTTGATGAGAGCAGAGCTGGAGCACCGCCGTGAGATTCCCACTCAAGTGTGAACAACATCTACAGCCCCACGATTTTACCCTGAGTAAAATGTCACGCTCTACTGGAGCCTTTAAATCCTGAATGTTGGGCAAAAAGCATTTAGTGCCTCTAATTACAACTTGCACTCAATTACAAATCTCATGTTGATTTTGTTTGGTTTCTGCTGACCGACAGAATTATCAAATCTTTTTTTCTGCTTTTAATCGTATACAACAAAACTAGGGGAAGAGAAAAGTCGAACCCGTCAACCATTCTCGTCTGCGTGTATGGAAAGAGCAGTGAGAGGAAATAAAGAAGAATGGCTTTCAGTAAATCAGTCCAAACCCCTTCACGTGTTAAAAAAAAAAAAAAAAAGGTGAACAAAAAAAAATAATAATTTTTACATCTAAGCAACTTGATCTATAAGGAATTAAACAGAGGCGGATAAATCCATAAATATTGAATACATATTAATTAAATATCTAACACACACACACACACACACACACACACACACACAATAACTTCATTATTGTTTTCCTGTTAAATCTCATATATA
The DNA here is from genome assembly GCA_013621035.1 of Clarias magur. NCBI lineage: Eukaryota > Metazoa > Chordata > Actinopteri > Siluriformes > Clariidae > Clarias > Clarias magur. The sequence continues at coordinate 1,152,752 of QNUK01000083.1, read as the reverse complement.
TGTTTTTTTTTTTTTTTTGTACAGCGTCTAATTTTACTTAACAATAGAAATGATTAGATATTAACTACAACAAGTGCTTTTAATATAAAACCTGTGATTTGCAGCTCTCTGGGCTGCTGTTATAGAAAATGAACCGTCTGACCAATCAGAACAGAGATTTCAACAGCACTGTGCGATAACCCCAAGTAAGGGCTGTCTGAAAGTTATTACCTCAATTCAATAAGAAATTCTGTGCTCCTCCTAGCTTTTATTTATGTACACAAAGAATGAAAGGTTAAAAGCAGGAGCCATTAAACACTCCAACGCCAGGACGGTCTATTATTCTTATTATACAGATCAATCAATTATTATTGATATTCAATGAAATCACACTTCACGGCAGAGTACATTTAAGAAGGTGTTAGGAAGGTGTCAGAATTTGTACAGTTCAGGACGAAGCTGGGGAAGAAAGAAAGAGTGACCCCATCTGGTCAACATCTGCCCTGCTCCTGATGCACATATCAAGTACTATACGTACAGTACAGTAGATTTATTAGACTTTAATCGGCATTTTTAACTAACTTAATAACTTAATAACTTAATTTAATTGTTAACCACAGGAGAAACAACAGGTTTTGGGTGACTTTAAAGAAACAAAAACAGAAGATACCTCTAAAAGGGTTGTTACTTTCAGATTAAAATTACATTTCATATTAAAAAGAATAATAGTTCATTGTTCATAATAGGCATTCAGGGAAGGTAATATATATATTGCAAAGAAAATGCTTAAAATATTTTATGGTGCCTTAGAAATATCACAATATCCATATATATTGATAATGATTTAATTATTTCACAGTTATGTTCTTTATATACACACGTGGACAAAATTGTTGGTACCCTTCGGTCAATGAAAGAAAAACTCACAATGGTCACATAAATAACTTTAATCTGACAAAAGTAATAATTTAAAAAAATTCTATGAATGTTAACCAATGAAAGTCAGACATTGCTTTTCAACCATGCGTCAACAGAATTATTTAAAAAAATAAACTCCTGGAACAGGCCTGGGCAAAAATGATGGTACCCCTAGAAAATACTGACAATAATGTGACCAAAGGGACATGTTAATTCAAGGTGTGTCCACTAATTAGCATCACAGGTGTCTACAATCTTGTAATCAGTCAGTGGGCCTATATATAGGGCTCCAGGTCGTCACTGTGTTGTTTGGGGACATGGTATGTACCACACTCAACATGGACCAGAGGAAGCGAAGGAAAGAGTTGTCTCAGGAGATTCGAAAGAAAATTAGAGACAAGCATGTTAAAGGTAAAGGCTATAAGACCATTTCCAAGCAGCGAGATGTTCCTGTGACTACAGTTGCACATATTATTCAGAAATTTAAGATCCATGGGACTGTAGCCAACCTCCCTGGACGTGGCCGCACGAGGAGAATTCATGACAAATCAAAGAGACGGATAATCTGAATGGTAACCAAAGAGCCCAGAAAGACTTCTAAAGAGATCCAAGGTGAACTTCATGATCAAGGAACATCAGTGTCAGATCGCACCATCCGTCGTTGTTTCAGCCAAAGTGGACTACATGGGAGACGACCAAGGAGGACACCATTGTTGAAAACAAATCATAAAAAGACAGACTGGAATATGCCAAACTACATGTTGACAAGCCACAAAGCTTCTGGGAGAATGTCCTATGGACAGATGAGACACAAATGGAACTTATTGCCAAGGCACATCAGCTCTATGTTCACAGACGGAAAATTGAAGCATATGAAGAAAAGAACACTGTCCCTACTGTGAAACATGGAGGAGGCTCTGTTATGTTCTGGGGCTGCTTTGCTGCATCTGGCACAGGGTGTCTTGAATCTGTGCAGGGTACAATGAAATCTCAAGACTATCAAGGGATTCTAGAGAGAAATGTGCTGGCCAGTGTCAGAAAGCTGGGTCTCAGTCGCAGGTCATGGGTCGTGCAACAGGACAATGACCCAAAACACACAGCTAAAAACACCCAAGAATGGCTAAGAGGAAAACAATGGACTATTCTAAAGTGGCCTTCTATGAGCCCTGACCTCAATCCTATTGAGCATCTTTGGAAGGAGCTGAAACATGCTGTCTGGAAAAGGCGCCCTTCAAACCGGAAACAACTGGAGCAGCTTGCTCATGAGGAGTGGGCCAAAATACCTGCAGAGAGGTGCAGAAGTCTCATTGACAGTTACAGGAATTGTTTGATTGCAGTGATTGCCTCAAAAGGTTGTGCAACAAACTATTAAGTTAGGGGTACCATCATTTTTGTCCAGGCCTGTTCCATGAGTTTTTGAGTTTTCTTTTTTTTTTCATATAATTTCGTTGACGCATGGTTGAAAAGCAATGTCTGACTTTCATTGGTTAACATTTATAGAATTCTTATTTATTATTACTTTTGTCAGATTAAAGTTATTTCTATGACCATTGTGAGTTTTTCTTTCATTGACCGAAGGGCACCAACAATTTTGTCCACGTGTGTAGTTAGTAACGAAATGATTCAGACACATCACACACATACCGTGAAAATCTGACATCCATTACACCCGTTTATCTCGAATCATTTATTTCAAACATTTTCAAATTGACACTTTTTGTGTTCGTTCAAGTCTGTTTCATGGTACGAGTGTAACACTTCCTAGTATTATCTTTAAAATTGACAGAGTGGTAGAAAACCTGTACTCTCTCATAAACATCTGTCTCTTTAATGTCACGTTAATAATTGCTGATAAAATGATGGATATTTCCAAAATGTAAATGGTTATTTTAATGTTTTTTCAGGATTTTTTTTTTTTTTTTTTTAGCCGAAGAGATTTCTATCAATTTCTGTCAAGGTAAGTAATTGAATGAAAATGAAATGAACTTCAAATCCATGTTCCATGTCGACGCTGCCTGGTAGACCGTAACTGCATTGAACTACTATAGTTAACTAAAATGGACGGCTGGATTCTCAGGTCTCCTGTAATTGCTGGCAGGCTGTTGGGTGTAATACAGAACAAGAATAAATCAGTGTAATATTGGATTCATACTGTATATTAGGGGCCTAAATGGAGCAATAAACTCGGGGCCATACGTTTTTCATTGTATGTTTCAATTCTTGTCTTGTTCTTGTATGTTTCAAACTGGAACACTTTGCATTAGACACAACTTTATCGTCATTGCATAGTACAAAATGCATTTCAGCATCTTCCAGAAGTGCAATAGTAGCAGAGGTGGGTAGAGTAACCCAAAATGTACTCAAGTAAGAATAGCTTTACGGAATATTACATAATATTCCTCAAGTAGAAATAAAACGTAGTCATCCAAAATATTACTCAAGTAAGAGTAAAAAAAAAAAAAGTATTCGGTGAAAAGCCTACTCAAGTACTGGGTAACTGTTTCATCATAATGTCCGATTATTTGTTTATTTATTTTTTAGAAACGCTGTAATCAGTCAGACAAAATGATAAAATAATGCACAAATTGCGACATTTCCAAATAACTAAATAAATGAAATACATGTAATTTAAAAAAGAATAACAATATAAAGCTTTTGAAATAAATCCCTACTGTAGGTAACATATGTACAGTATGTGTGAACAGTGTAACTATTTCCTGTGTGAGATATACTGTATATTCAGGTGCCCTGCAAATGGCAGATAGAAAATAACATTAGAACACGTGTGCAAGAGGTCTCGTTTTACCATAAACTGTGTCGAGCAGAACAAATGTAAGACAATGATATATTTTTATTATATATACTGGCCTCCACCGGATAGGACACCTTTGGGATGAACTAGAGCGGAGTCACCCTAGTGTCTGACCGCACCAATGCGCTTCCGGAGGAATGGTCGGAATTTCCAAGAAACACACTCCTAAACCGTGTGGAAAGCCATCCCAGAAGAGTTGGAGCTGTTATAAAAGTGCGCCAACATCATATCGAACCCTATGGATTGAGAACGGTTCTCTCACTTTTTTTCAGCTGCAATGTCAGTTTATTGACAGCAGGTGGCACCATTATTCTGTAACTTCTTCAAATCCTTTTGGTCCACTCTATTCTGGTCCACTCTGTACACGCACACCCACACCCACACACACACACACACACACACACACCCCTGGTGAGGAATGTGAAATAACTTAAAAACACTTGTTTTTTATAAAATGTATGTATGTATGTATTTATTTATTTATTTATTTATTTTACCGATGCTGTAAATCACACCTTGCTACAAAGGCACATTATGAGTTTACGAGTGCAAGTGTGTGTGTTCACGCCGCTGTATTGACACACACCTCTGTCAATAGTGGCCGGGAGGTTTGCCACAGTGGCTGTAACAGGGTTTTACTGCGGTGTGATGTTATTGCAGACCCGAGAGCTCGCTCATTTCATCACACTCTGACGCCGGACCTTATTGCTGTGGAGTAAAACCAGTCGAGTGCAACTCCCTGCATCAGCCCTCACACACGCGAATCTGTCCAGGGATCACTCAGCAGCACGGTTTACAGTATAAAAGACTACATGCATGAAATGATCGGCTAATGCTTTAAAAATGTTTCTCGCGATCATCACCTCCATGCTTTCCTTTACCGTATTAATGACTTAATACACGACTTTTGTACTGTTGGTCATTTAAACCCTATATTTCATCACCCAGTGGACAGGATTCCCATGTAGTGCAGGACTATATTGTGTAGCTGTGATGATGTTAGTTGGCTAACGCACACCAAAAACAGTGATTTCAACTCATCTTCACTTGCTAGAATGCTAGAATCGTATAATTAATTTACACAAACCAGCATCCACCATATTACATGAGCTACTTTCAGCAACACTATGCTAAGCATGCTAACACAAGACTAGGAGTAGAGCTACAGTACTAGCTACTTAATATGAAGCGAGCTATGTAGCAAACCCAATGGTCATTCGTTAGCTAAAGGCACTGACCTCTTGCTAACGTCGGTTATGTGGCTAGCAGGTGGCCACTGCATTTGCTAACTAGCTAGAATACACTGATCAGCCATAACATTATGACCACCTGACTAATATTGAGGCCCCCCCCCCCACTTTGGCACCAAAACAGCGATGGACCGTGTGTTCTGACACCTTTCTATATGAACTAGCATGAACATTTTCCTCAATGGTCTGATCTACACAAGCTATTCTATTGGATCAGACTACGCGGGCCAGCCTTCACTCCCCATGTGCGTCAGTGAGCACTGTAACTTACAAGTTAATATTACTAACTATTGAAGCACCAAGCTAATGTTAGCTAATACCAAGCAGTAAATGAGATTAGCATGACCTAAAAGTTATAGTTCAAAATTTGCTACCTGTATATAGTGATAATAAATGTAAAAAAAAAAAAAAAACTGTATTATCAATCAGATATAAATAAAGTAAAAATTTAACTTTTATATTAAAAATGTTACATTATCAAAGTTAATGTGTTCCCACTTAAACATTTTAATGCTTAGTTTTTAGCCAGATGTTATAAATATCATATTAAATTAAATATCCTTGAAGGCAAGTAAGACCACGTCTTGGTTTACGAGTGGAGTTTTTTGACACCGACACACACACACACACACACACACACACACACACACACACACTCGCCTTTACAACCCCCCTCCCCGGCTTCACATAGACACACAAACTGCTCTACACAGAAACTCAGCTCTGTCGCGATTCTTTTCAAAGGTAAGGTGCTGGTTCATTCGTTTTTCTTTTTCTTTTTTTTTTTTACATTACAGCAGTGATTCCGTTAGTGTGCGCTCATGCGAGTGTCATTAGAGAGATTAATTTTTTTCCGGTTAAAACAGTGTTTCCATTGTGTGTGTTTGTTTTTAATGTGTTTAAATTTTTTATTTATATATTGTATTAATTATTTTTCTGTATTTATTTTTTTGGGCTGTGGAATGAATTTTTTGAGTTTTCATTATTTCCTATGGGAAGGTTTGATTTGGTTTACGAGTGTTTTGGAATACGAGCCTGCTTCTGGAACGAATCATGCTCGTAATCCAAGGTTCCACTGTATATAAATGGGGTGCTCAGGTGAAACTGAGACTTTTTTGTCTGAATGAAGGCCTAAAAGTTATTGACATTTATAGAAGACTTCAAGCACAGTACAGTGATGAGACTCTTAGCTGCAGTAAAACATTTGAACGGTTTAAATGTTTTAAGGAACATCGTACATCCGTAACTGACGGTCCCGCTCCGAGGTGGCTCGGAGCCCACTGCAGGCGTTCCTGTGGACATTCAGCGAGTGGAACGCCTGGGCTTGGAAAACTGACAGGTAAATTGTCACCAAATTGTGTAAGAGACGTACCTGTCTATGGGAACTGTACACATAATTATTCACCAACTCCGCTTGTATGTTACAGGATCTTGGCTGGGATTTGTTGCCACTTCCCTCGTACAGTCCTGACCTCACTTCCACATGTTTGGGCCATTGAAGGAGGTCCTGAGATGCAGGCAGTCCGATCATGGCCTCGGGCGTACTGAGAGAACTTTCTGCCTTAATGGTCTCGAAGCGCAAGTAAAACACTGGGATTAGTTCATTATTGTAGCAGGGGGTTATATAGAGAAACAAAGCGAGTTTTTATCCTCATGTGTTCTGTTACTGTGTTCTATTGCAGCATTTGCGCTATTAATCTAGCTTGAACGGAGCTCATACATGCAATTTAAAACCTAGGGAAAGTCAATCAACACCTATCACAATAACTAACAGTTATGTCTTTTGTAAGGATAAAGCAGCAAACATGCCAAGTGCTTCCTGTATAACATTTCAAATCAGCCTTAAGACCTTTAGGCATTCATCTCGAGTGTTGAATGAAGTGCACAGTGCATGTAAGAGGTCCTCTCAACCCTTACAGCCTCCTTCCACGGCATACGAAGGCAAGCACGGCCATGCTTCCAGCACACATTCCACGAATGCACAGACAAGATATCTGCCTGAGCTATCTCCCACACCAGGAGCCCATCACACCTCTGCTTTCCACTTCACATCTGCGAGATAGCATCTGAAGTATGTGCTGTATGTTTCAACCATGCTGCAGTTAAAAGTATGGGATTTCCCGCGCCACGTTCATCACATGGCTTTTACCAGGAGAGCCGAGGGAGACTGGCCGCGTTTTGTTTGCATTGGCTCCCTGACATCCGAGCTCACCGCGAGGGGGGGAAGAAAAGCAGCACACTTGAAACAGTTCCATATAAACACATTCGCCGAAACGACCTCATGCAATTAGTTAGCCAGATAGCAAGTCTGTTAGCGTAACCATATATCCTTTCTGAAAAACAGCCTATAGGATTTATGCACAATGGAGTAAAAACCAAAAGACATCAAGTGAGCAGCAGTTCTGCAGGTGGAAATGCCTCATTGATGAGAAGGAATCACCAGACTCGTTCTAGCTAGTAGGACGGTTACGGGAAATCAAGTAACTCTTTGCAACTCTTTACAACCATGGCGAGTCGGAAAGCATCTCAATGACGCACAACCTTTAGGGCGATGGACTTCGATTGTCTAATTTCAGGCAGCAATGTCTACTGATGTTTGATGTAATTCCTATTTGAAACTCTTGATCTTGACTACCACAACAACATGGATGTCACACACACACACACACACACACACACACACACACACACACACACACACACACACACACACAGTATGTTTTTAATCTCATTTTAAAAGCTTTAAACATCCAGAATACTCTGAAATACTTTGTGCTTCATTCTCCTGCAAAAATGGAGTCATCTCGTTTTTTGCTGTCAAACAGTTCAGATGTTCTTATTAAAGTGTTAGGTAAGTGTTTATCCATCCAACCTTTTTACTATCACACTATTCCCAAACATCCAACATGTGTAAGCTCTCAGAAAACCTCCCCGAATTACTCCAGAGAATCCCAAACAATGACAAAGCCCAGCCGAAACGTTAAACATTGGCGGCGAGGCTTTTCCAAGCTGGAAATCTGGGTTCAGTTTGACCTTCTCTGACCTTGGCTTTGAAGCCACAGTTAATCTTCCTGCCTCGAGACCACTTTGCAGATGTCCTCCCAATCTGATGACCCTGCGATGACCCTAAATAAGGTCAGAGCACCATTTCTTGATCTTCTCGCATGTGAAGTTCCTGTTTATTGAATCGGCTCCTTTACTCTTTTCCAACACAGCCATAAATAGACAGTTTCTATTTGTGTCTTCTTTCCTGCCAAAAAAAAAAAGGACAAAACGGAAACCATGCCTTCATAACCACAGTCATCCCAAACCCTTGATGCTGACATTGTCTATTTATAGTGGTTGTGGCCACAACCTTGGATGCCATGTTCAAAGTTTCTCACTGAGACATTAACAGCTTAGAGGTAAATTGAACACACTGACCACAGTCTCAGAATGCCAGCAGGTAAAGTGACACCTTTATGTCCTCTACTGGGGTCAGCGAGGTGAAAGGTGATGGATTGGCTACAGAGATGTTTGTAAGATGTGGCAGTCTTCTGGTTTGGCTCAACACGGACGATGCCGAGAATTCTAAATTGGGTTTGACCATCTCAGCAGCTGGATGAGGATAACATGGTGTTAAACCCACAGGAAGAACACCATGTCTTTACATCTGCTCCTACGGATTTAAAGTGGAGGAAGATTCAAAGCATGAATGAGATTTTACTAAAGTTGATTTGATGACGCAAAGATTCGATATGATAAGCGTATATACCGTATGTTGGCGCTTTTTACACGTTTTTGCTCAAGTTTGTCCTCATACATGACTCTTTTCAAAAAGGTCATACTCAAGAATCAAAGTCAATAATCTCCCTTTGATCCTGCAGATTTTTACCAAATAGCTGATCTGCAATCATAAAATATGTCCTTTTATGGTACAGTAAGTCCCCAATAAGTTCCGTCCCATACCAAGCTTCCATCTGGCTACTCTACCATGCAGGCCTGATTGGTGGAGTGCTGCAGAGATGGTTGTTCTTCTGGAAGGTTCTTCTCTCTTCACATAGAAGCACTGGCACTCTGGGTTCTTGGGCACCTTCCTGACTAAGACCCTTCTCCTGCAGTCGCTCACTTTGGCCAGGCAGCCCGCTCTAGGAAAAGTCCTGGTGGTTCCAAACGTCTTCCATTGACGGATGATGGAGGCCACTGTGCTCATCTGGACCTTCAATGCTGCAGAGATTGTTCTGTACCCTTACCCAGATCTGTGCTTCAATACAATCCTGTCTCAAAGGTCTACAGACAATTCCCTGGACTTCATGGCTTGGTTTGTACTCTGACATGCACTGTGAACTCTGGGACCTTATATAGACAGGTGGGTCTTTCCAAATCATGTCCAGTCAACTGAACGCACACACATGGACTCCAGTCGAGTTGTAGAAACATCTCGAGTGTCACGGCAAAGGCTGTGAATGTTTTCAAAGATTCCAAGCAAACTTCTTTCACACGGTCATTATGCGGTATTGTTTGTAGAATTTTGAGGAAAATAATGGATTCAATCCATTTTGAAAATGGCTGTAACTTAACAAAATGTGGAAAAAGTGAAGTGCTGCTTATACTTTCCATGCACCGTACACGGACACGCGATCTAACTTCCACGACTGAGCATCTCATGAATGCATGTTTGTATCTTCGAAAGGTCATAACTCAAATGTTTGCATATAGGGGGCGTATTGTACTCGTCCCAGGACTGAAGATATCGCACTAAACATCCTTATAGCACATACGTTTGAATTGTAGTACAGTACACTGGTATAGTACACTGGTGTGTGGGATCTGACGTGACAAGATCGTTAGTGCCACTATTACACATTTGGCCGATCTTTATTTCCTTACCCTTGCAGTATATGCCATTTCTGAAAAATGCTGAAAACGATCCTAAAACTAAACTAACATAATCCTGGTGTCTAGAACTCAGTAAAGATCACCAGGTGCATCATTTGTACGGCTGCAGAAACGGGACCTGAAACAGCTCTGGGTGTAAAAACGCCATTCTGGCAGGCGTTTCGTTAACCGATTCATGCGCGTCAGATTATTCCAAGCAATCGTTCCGTTCCAATTAAAATACTTCATTTGTGTCATTCAGTTTCCTGCTCTCTTCATCCATCAGGCTCAGACAGATTTCTCACAGCTGCGTAATCACCGAGCTGGGCCGGAATCTTCAGGTTCCAGATGGCTATAGCGGTAAGAACTTGTAAAATGATGGCGAATGCAGCTCTCTGGTTTGGCAGGGAGTCTCTGGTCGATTAGAACAGTCGGCCAGTTTTGGGGGTAAAAAATAAAAAATGAAATTAGCGGGAACATTCCACCGATGATTCGCTGGAGAAACGCTTAAAGCTTGTTTTTGTCCTCTTGAATTAAGAGTTTATGCGACACGATAAGATATGGTCCTGTATGTCAACATGGAGACTTTCATTCTACTGTATAGTCAAGCTCCGGTAGAATACTGTAGGTATTTGAATGATACAGTTTTGAGGAGGAGCTGGTGGAATATTGGAGCATTTTACAGTGAATTCCATCGAGGTCCAGCTCTGACGGAATCTGCTTTGTCCTCATCTCCATTACCCGAGGCTTAACCTCCTGTCATGCTTCCATGTTTTGGCGAGTCACTCGATCGTCATGTCTGATGAGGTGAGGCATTTGATATTTGGGAAAAATGGATGTCTTCGGACTGTGAAAGCCACCGAGCATGGGGAGAACATGCAAACGCCATACGCACAGAAACAGGAATCGAACCCGGACCCTGGAAGTGCCAGACACAGTGCTAACCACTAAGCCACCCTGCCGCCTAACATAATACTATACGAGATTCTTATACTTTATAACTGTAAAACTACATTCGGGTAATAGTGCTAGAAAGCAGTAAGAAGTCAAATCAAGAAATGTGTTCTTTAAGTTGTCCCTCTTGGAGAAACTTAAAACAGTGCTTCCTGGTGCAAAGCTTTCCAAAAGTCCCTATAAAAATCCAAGGACTCTTAAATATCCAACAGGACAATTATTATTATTATTATTTATTTATTTATTTATTTATTTATTATTTTTTTTAATGCATTCAGTATCAAAGTGCCCTTTAAGAATCTTGCTGAAAACCCCAAGAAGCTCTCTGGCAGTTGAAGTATGTAGGATTTCTAGGACGCCTCCTATTGTGTAGCCGTTCCCCAGTGCATGGTGGTTCGGTTTCTGTTCTGGTCCTGTCGACCCTCCTGTCCTGTCAGTGGTTTGTTGGAAAGGCTTTCAACACTTATTCAATGGTAAAACCCGTTCCCACATTCCAGGGAATTCTGTTCTGCGTGCAGAACTGTGGAAGTGCTTGGTCACTCAATTCTGTGACATCAAATCTTATACATGGTATCCGTACCCGGGTATATAGTAACATAGTTTTGTGACGGTACTGTAGTACTTGTTTGCTGATACAGTAGATGTAACACTCTATGGTACTGTATATGGGTCTACCATGGTACAGTACATACATACTTTGGTCGTATGGTACTTGGTTCTATCATGAACCTTAGTAGGGGACTATGGAACATGTACTACAGTAGGAGCCGATCAAAAAAAAAAAGGAATGTAATTCTTGTTTCAATTTTGTTCGAAAGTGACTCCCCGAGTTCTATAGTCCATCTATCTAGACTATAGTACATACCGTAGTACTATGGTGTGTACAGAATACTTTGGTCAATACCAAAGTATTGTGTACCACAGTGAATATCAATATCGAGCCACGATACTCTGTACCAAAACTCCGATGGAATTCCTGATGATCTCTCTATAATGTTCTACAAACTGAAGCTCGCACAAATTCGGGAAAGATCCATGAGCTGATTACTGCTATACATATTCTACTGCAGCAGTCTATCATTGATCAATCGTATCATATTATAGCATCAGTTGATCCTTGTTTTGGGTTCTTAGTTCAGTGGTTGATTGGGTTTAACCCTGTTTCTCATTTCACATTAAGAATAATCACTGTTTAACTTTTCCTAGCCGTGTTTTGACCCAACTCTGATTCATGTATTTGCCCCTGTGAAGCTTGTAACCTGCCCCCACCACACACATTATGCATTATAGAAACCTTCAGGTGAGTAACGTACGTACGATCTTAATTGCACTCTTTCATATAAGAATTCATCTAGCGTCCGAAGGTACATTTGGACTTTTCACCATAATGATGAGTTTATCAGAAAAACATGCTTGTTTTTTTTTTTTTTTCTTTTTCTTGTTTGTTTTTTAATTCCTTGGATTCATTATAATGATCCATAATCTGATGGAACATGCCGTAATGAATCACGCTTTCATCCTCTTCACAAAGACACCTGGATATCCAAATATGCGTAACTACATCTCCGTCCTGGTGAATCATGAATGGAACGTTTATCCTCTTACAGGCCAATCTGCTCAGCCATCTTCCTGCTGCTGGTGTGCGAACAACCCCAGTGGTGTCTTTGTGGGCAGCGGATAGCATCAGGACCCTCACCGGTGTACTGAGTGAAGGGAGCGTGTGTGTGGCCCTACATACAGAGAACACACTGATGCTGATGGCTGAGAATGGACTGTGAACTTTCCTAGGTGTGTCCTTTTCATCACTCAGAGAGAGTATAATCGTGAAATTGTGATGATTTTTAAAAGTCCCCTACAGTATGAATAGTTGTTGGTGTTGTTAGTCATTCGGCCGCTCCCTTCGAGGGGTCGCCACGGCGGACCATCCGATCCACACAACAATGCCCTTCTTGATGCAACCCTCCTACTGTATTTTATTCGGGCTTGGGATCGGCACTGCATCCAGTAGCTGGGGTTTGGGCATCGGGTGGGAGTCGGATCAGGGCAAGAGACCTACCACTGAACCACCAATGCCCGTATCTGCAGTATAAATAGTAATATTGTGTAAAATGTTAGGATTAAATGATATATTAAATAACACTCATGTTTGCATGTAACCAAACTTTAATGTTCCATAAAAAAAAAAAAAGGCACAAGGTTTTTGCTAGGCTAGCTTTTACCAATTTTGGCCAATTTTGTGTTTTCCAGCTAACTAGCTTACAACACAAGGCTGTATCCCGAATCCCACTCTAACCCCTGACCAAGGGCACTACTTGTGTGTGGAACAAATGACTTTACACCTACAGTCGTGGCCAAACGTTTTGAGAATTACATAAATATTGGAAATTGGAAACGTTGCTGCTTACGTTTTTATAATAGCAGTTTGCATATACTCTGTTTTTTGCATATAATGTTCTGAAGAGTGATCAGATGAATTGCATAGTCCTTCTTTGCCATGAAAATTAACTTAATCCCGAAAAAAAAAACTTTCCACTGTATTTCATTGCTGTCATTAAAGGAGCTGCTGAGATCATTTCAGTAATCGTCTTGTTAACTCAGGTGAGAATGTTGACGAGCACAAGGCTGGAGATCACTATGTCAGGCTGATTGGGTTAGAATGGCGGACTTGACATGTTAAAAGGAGGACGATGCTTGAAATCATTGTTCTTTCATTGTTAACCATGGTGACCTGCAAAGAAATGCGAGCAGCCATCATTGCGTTGCATAAAAATGGCTTCACAGGCAAGGATATTGTGGCTACTAAAATTGCACCTAAATCAACAATTTATAGGATCATCAAGAACTTCAAGGAAAGAGGTTCAATTCTTGTTAAGAAGGCTTCAGGGCGTCCAAGAAAGTCCAGCGAGCACCAGGATCGTCTCCTAAAGAGGATTCAGCTGCGGGATCGGAGTGCCACCAGTGCAGAGCTGCTCAGGAATGGCAGCAGGCGGGTGTGAGCGCATCTGCACGCACAGGGAGGCCAAGACTTTTGGAAGATGGCCTGGTGTCAAGAAGGGCAGCAAAGAAGCCACTTCTCTCCAAAAAAAACATCAGGGACAGATTGATCTTCTGCAAAAAGTATGGCGAATGGACTGCTGAGGACTGGGGCAAAGTCATATTCTCGGATGAAGCCTCTTTCCGATTGTTTGGGGCATCTGGAAAAAGGCTCGTCCGGAGAAGAAAAGGTGACGCTACCATCAGTCCTGTGTCATGCCAACAGTAAAGCATCCTGAGACCATTCATGTGTGCGGTTGCTTCTCATTCAAGGGAGTGGGCTCACTCACAATTTTGCCCAAAAACACGGCCATGAATAAAGAATGGTACCAAAACACCATCCAACAGCAACTTCTTCCAACAATCCAACAACAGTTTGGTGAAGAACAATGCATTTTCCAGCACGATGGAGCACCGTGCCATAAGGCAAAAGTGAGAACTAAGTGGCTCGGGGACCAAAACATCGAAATTTTGGGTCCATGGCCTGGAAACTCCCCAGATCTTAATCCCATTGAGAACTTGTGGTCAATCCTCAAGAGGCGGGTGGACAAACAAAAAGCCACTAATTCTGACAAACTCCAAGAAGTGATTATGAAAGAATGGGTTGCTATCAGTCAGGATTTGGGCCAGAAGTTGATTGAGAGCAGCCCAGTCGAACTGCAGAGGTCCTGAAAAAGACGCGCAACACTGCAAATACTGACTCTTTGCATAAATCTCGTGTAATTGTCGATAAAAGCCTTTGAAACGTATGAAGTGCTTGTAATTACAGTATATTTCAGTGCGTCACAGAAACAACTGAAACATTTACATTTACATTTTGGGATTTTTGCAGACGCTCTTATCCAGAGAAACAAAGATCTAAACGCAGTTTAGCAGCAAACTTTGTGAAACTACCACAGTACCCACATAAAACCCTTTGGCAGCATGGCCTACCATGGTAATGTCTGAAGTATTTACTTTCTCTATTAGCTTTTACATGCTAGTTTAGTTTGCGCTTTCTAGGTTGGTTGCTTTTACTCGCTGGACTAGATTTCACTTGTTCCATTAGCTCTTACTTGCTAGGTTGGCAAGTAGTGATGGGAAGTTCGAATCATTTTAGTGACTCGGTTCTTTGAATCTCGTTCATCAAAATGATCAAATCATTTCATTCTTTTGACCAGAAATAAAATAAAATGATAGCAGACCCCCAACACGTCTACGTACACACATTTCGGCTCTAGTCCCAGTAATGAAAATATTACAACGCGGCTAAGGACATATGATCATCAACAGAATGAGCAGCTCACCGTTATATCTTCTGGTCCGAGTCGTTCGTACTTTTTGAACCTATTACACCGCATAGCGTTCGTGGGAGTCACGTGACCAAAGAACGAATCGACTCGGGAAGATCCGTTGAGAACCGTTCGATTCTGTGTTCCTGTACATAACCTACGGAGGGTTCGCGGTGATTTGCGCCTGCGCGCCCAGTCGGAAAAATGAACGGATCACTCTCTGAGACGACTCGTTCTTCTGGGTCACGTTAAAGATTCGTTCAAAAAGAACGCATCGTTCGTGTACGGACTCATCACTAATTGCAAGTGCTTCAGAGATTTTCTGTAGCGAAAAATGCGCATTCAAGTCATAGTGCACGTTCAAGACGCGACAAAGTTCGGCGCGCGCTCTCGGTCTCGACGTTTACTGTAAAACACAAATAAATCCTCGGTGAGGGCGAACGGCCTGAGAGGTTACAGGGTTTGTTTTCACTTTTCCCACAGCTCTGTCCGGTCTCGAGGAGACGGCAGAGCTCTGTTTATTTTGTGTTTTCAGAATTTCTTTTTAGTTCCTGATTAATAACCCCATGCTAATCTCCAAACAGGAAGGTCTTCCCATGTGTGTCTCATGATCACTCTTACGAACTGCTCTTCCACTGACCCCTGAGAACTCGTGTCAAAGGCTCTCATTAATGTTACAGTACATCTCATGATGCGGCTCTTGAACCGGCACACTTTCCTTTACTTGCTAGATTCACTCTGAAAAATCACTAGGTCTGGTTTAATTTTCTACATTTTTATTCATCTTTCGCTCGCAAGGTTTTCTTTATTTGTCTGGTTTTTAAGTTGCTAAGTTGCTCAAACTTGAAGGAAGCTCAATTTATCTGAGGTCTGTAATTCCATCCATCCATCTGGGGACCTGTGTAGTCCAACTAGGGGCCGTGGAGGCCAATGGTGACCATTGTACGTATTTATTCCCATTTCTATGACCATCATGGGACCTTTTGGTCAACATTCACATTATGGGCAATTTGGGATACGGCAATCTGCATGTGTTCGGAGTGTGTGGGAGAAAACCGGAGTACCCGAGAAACCCACCAGAAAACGGGAAGAACATGCAAACTCCTTGCAGCTGGGAACCGAATCCGGACCCTGGAGGTGCTGACCACTACGACAGGCCTGTAATTAGCCTCAAGTGTTTCATATTTTAACCAGAGAACAAGAACTGAAGGGAGATCTTTTAGAAGAATGGTGTTCATCACTCAGTTACAATCCACAGAATTTATAGAAGCTGTTTTGGTAGTTTCTGGGAGGCCCAAGCGCTTAACACGTTCATGCTCTTTTTTTTTTTTTTTTTTTTCCTTCTTCTTTAATTTGTCATGATGAACGAATGGACACCAGCTGAACCTGTACAGTACATTGGCTCTGTGGTGTTGATATTTCATTTTATCCTCTTGCAAAGTGAATAATGACATCATACTGTACGCAAATGCTGTACGTGATGCAGCAAAAGGGACCCCTAGTCATATTTCATCTTTTGTTCGCAAACGGAAAAAGTCCAGAATAAACGGAAAAGTTTCACTGATGATCTAACCGACTTGGAGGACGTATTTCGTTTGAATACAAATAACGAACTTGAACCCAGATGCTGTTCTAGTACACTGCACGTCTAAACAAAGAGAACTCATGAGAGATTGATTTGATTTGAGCTGCTAAAAGATTCATGTGTTTGTAACCCCGCTGTGAAAGTCGAAAGGACACCAGAGCATCTTGGTCACTAACATTCTACCTTCGTGACAGAAAGACCTAGAAAGTCACGTCAGTAAATAAAGGCTTGCGTCTTGATTGGAATGGGCTTCTGTTTCCATACACACAGAAATCTTGAAAAACTACACATTAAGGTGCATTAATGAGCTAAAATGTTGCAAAATTATAAGGATACTATTGTAAGAATCTGTCATCAACGGTCAAAGCGTTTGTAGAATAATAATCTGCTGATCTCAAATTCAGAATTCAAATTTTATTTGTCACATACCTGTACACAGTCATACACAGTACGATATGCAGTGAAGTGCTTAGGCGACTGCCCGTGATCTTAGAATAAAAGACTGTTTACACGAAATGAATATAATAAAGAAAGTAATAGTAAGTAAGAATAAAATATCTGTACAGTAGAAATATACTAAGAATAAAATATCTGTACATATACAAATATACAATAAGAAAATAAAAATAATGAAAATATATAAGAAAAATATAAGAAAATAAGAAAACGTGGGTGTACAATATAGAAAAAAATAAAAAATATAATAATAATATATATATATATCATGAGGAAAATATTCTTGAGAGAACTTAATGAAAAGTCTGAATATATTGAATGAAACGTGAGAATATTGAATGGATTGAATGGAATTGAATCTGTGGCAGGGGGGGCATTTTAGCGCATAACACCGGTCTTCCGCGGTGAAATAGCGAAAATGCTTCATCCGTCGTTCTGATACTGAGTGCGCTTGTTGCCACCACTTTCCGACACACTCATCAATGTGTTCACCATCTCTCATCTCACGCAGCAACTTCGCATCACTCACCTTCTAAAAGATGGCTGTGTTTCGATGATCGTCATGTTTCATTCCATATATTCAGACTTTTCATTCCAATATCAGACTTTCCATTCAATAATATCAATCCATATTCAGAATTCATTCAATATATATATTTTTCAATCAATATATTCGGAATCCATTCAATATTCTCACATTCATTCAATATATTCAGAATCTTCATTCAATATATATATAGAGTTTCAATCCATATTCGAATCCATTCAATATTCTCACTTTTCTTTCAATATATTCATTAGTCCTCTCATATTTTTTCCTAAACGGCAATGCCATATATTTATGAGAAAATATAAGAAAAATAAGAAAACCTGTAAATATAGGGAAAAAAAAAAAAAATATATATATATATATATATATATATATATATTATAGAGAAAATATAGGGAATATATATATATATATATAGTATATAGGAGAAAATATAAAAAATATATATATATATACTATATGAGAAAATATAGGGAAAATATATATATATATATATATGTATATATATATGAGAAAATATAGGAAAAATATATATATATATATTATATATATATATGAAGAAAATATAGGGAAAAAAAAATATATATTATATAGATACGATATAGGGAAAAAAAAACTAGAGAAATATACATATATATATATATATGATATATGAGAAAAATAGGAAAAAAAAAAAATAATTATATACGATATGAATATAGAGAAAAATATGGAAATATATATATATATATATATATATATATATATATATATATATATATATATATATATATACGATATGAGAAAATAGGGAAAAATATTATAATGAGAAAATATAACAAGGGAAAATAAAAAAAATATATATATATAATAATAAGAAAATATAGATGGATAAATATATAAAATATATATATACGAATATGAGAAAATATAGGGGAAAAAAATATATATATACGATATGAGAAAATATAGGAAAAATAATATATATTATATATATATGTATATACTATATATGAGAAATATAGGAAAATATATATATATATATGTATATATATGAGAATAATATAAGAAAAAATAGAAAAACCTGAGGTAAATATAGGGGGAAAAAAAAATATATATATATATATATATATATATATATATATATATATATATATATGATATGAGAAAAATAAAAGCCTAAGTGTACAGTATAGAAAATATGGAATATAAATAGAATGTCCAGTGTTAAGTGTACATACTTAAAGGACTTTGTGCATATAGAATAAATAGTAATCAGTTTAATGTAATCAGTATATTATTATTATTATTATTATTATATACATATTATTATTATTATTATTATTTCAGGTTTTACAGGTTGAAGCCCACATACTGTACATGTCTGTCTGTCTCTCTCTGTACGGCAGACGCTCTGTCTAACTTGTTAATCCAAAAAAGTTGTATTTCTTTCGTCGTCACCCAAATACACTCCCTGTTCGGTAACCGGAGACAGAATCACAGATGAGAAAATGGAAAAATTAGATCAGATAAAGATGAAGTTTTGTCTTAAAATCGACTCCAGCGCTTTAAAATTCACTCATACCACTTCAGCGCTGTTATTTCAGCCAAAGTGAAAATATGAACTGATCAGTTATATATTAAATATTCAGTTGATCTTTTCTGTATATCTATTGGTGCAGGTGTTTGTTTACACTGAGACAGTAGCGCATTAGTAGATTATTTTAAAGTGGATTATTAAATTTAAACTTCAAAGTTAAACTTCAAAGTTTAATGAAATTCTGTCCGCAGTTTTGACGCATGTGAAGAACGCTGTCAAAAACTTGCGATTTATAATCTGGCTCATATATAACTGCTCATAACGTCCCTTCTGGTTAACACTGTTATTTTTAATTTAAGGTGCAGGTTTAACGTCAGGGACATACCCAGGTACTGCGGAATTTCCATTAAATTCTGGCTAGACAGACGGACATACTGTACTGTACAAACAGATATACCGGTTTCGGTTCCTCCGATGGTTAAAACGTTGAGATTTCATCGAAAGAGATATTTAGTCAAAACTCTCTTTCTGTTATTTATATACTGTAGATACTACAGTACGTCTATGTACTGGAGATGTGCATGATGATTGTACAGTATGCATGTGAGAACAGGAAAAAAAAAAAGCAGCTGAAAAACAGAATGTACAGCATATGAACCTAATTATTGTGATGTCAGAGAAGGAGATCCCTCTCCTGACTCAGAGCAGCGTCAGTGTAAAGTCTAATTGCAGTCGACACTACAGACTCCCTGTAACGTTTTTTCTTTTGTCTCTCAGTGAAAGCGCTCCGCTGTTTAGACAGCAGATCGACGAGGGGATTGTTTGAAGGGGAACAGCTTGTGCAGCAAGTGTCCGTCTCTCTACCACCAACTACAGTCCAAACACACCAGGGAGGTGCCCAGTGCTGAGCTACAGCCTTAAAGGTTATTAGTATGAAAAAGATTCAGACAAAGGAAAAATTTCTCTTCTCTTTTATCTTGAGATTCTAGCGGCGTGCATGTTCGCGTTGAGAAGTTGCCGTTCCTGTTCTGCCAAAAAGAAATCCATCGACCGCGAAACGTTCGACCGTTTCTCGCACCGTCATTTATAGCACAGTTGATTTTCAGGTTTGATGCCGACACGTGACTTACTGGAGAAAAAAAAAAGAAGTGGTGAGATTTACAGTATCAAGACGTTTAAAGTCTGCTCCCTGAGCCTCCAGAGGAATCTTCATCCTGGAGCCATCGTGCTCAAGGATAAACAGTGACCGAGCCAGACATGGATCTTATCTTCTCACAGAGGCACAGATCCATCATAGCGATGTCTACTGTTCCTCTGAGGGCTCACAAATTGAAAATGTGTATGCTGGTGTGTGTGTGTGTGTGTGTGTGTGTGTGTGTGTGTGTGTGTTTTTCCCCCTCAGATAACTGGATGTATGATGTTTACTGTCACGCAAGGACAAGCCGACCCCGTGATTTCCTGGTATGATTGTGTCCTGGGTAGATCACCGGTACTGATTACAAATCGCACGAGTAAAGTGTAACGCAATCAGTAATGTCATCTCTTGCTGTAGATTTGCTTAGGGGTGCTCTGTAATATGATCATGTTCCTTTTTTTCCCCACCGAACTAACTGGTTTGTTTGGTTTCATTAGCTTTGCTTGTTTTGATTTGCTGGTTCTAATAAAAGTGCAACAACAACAACAAAAAAAAAAAATACAAAAAGAGCTTAACAAGAACTTCATCGGGTGCTTCATGTTGCTTCAAAGGCAGATTAATGAAATATTCTTTACATACACACAAAGAAAAAACGAACATTTTGATGTGAACATTAGATCTTTTAAGATCAGCAACTCGGTTAAACATTATAAGTCTAGATAGATTTCAAGATGCCAGTTTTGTGAGTTAAATATGAAATAATGGATACAGAAATAAGAGGTAAATAGGAAGGTGCAGGATTTTCTCTTTAAGCTAATCTCAGATAATGTGTTTATTGTTTTTTAAATATGTTGTTTCCTTTTTACTCTTTTATGATCCGTTGTTATTCATTTGCAATGGATATTTGAGCCTTGATTGGTCCATACGTATTGATTAATGTTGTATAACTTCTACATGTATTTTATTTTAATTATTTATTTTGTACAACATTACAAAATAAATAAATATACTGTATAATGCAATTAACGTCCGTCATAAACTGCATAAACAAATTAAACGAATAGCTATCTCTCAATACAGTGGAACCTTGGATTACGAGCACAATTCGTTCCGGAAGTGGGCTCGTATTCCAAAACACTTGTAAACCAAATCATCATTTCCCATAAGAATTAATGAAAACTCAAATTATTTGTTCCACAGCCCCTAAAAATAAATACATAAAAATAATTAATACAATCTATAAAATGAAAATAAAACAAATGAATCTGCACTTTACCTTTAAAAAAAAGTACAAATAAATCCTGACAGATAAGTGTTTCCGTTGGTGCAGCAGGCGCCGTGTGTGTGTGTGTGTGTGTGTTTGTGTGTGTGTGTGTGTGTGTGTGTGTGTGTGTGTGTGTGTGTGTGTGTGTGTGTGTGTGGAATTAGACACACACATAAACACAACGGAAACACCGTTTTGACAGGGAAAAAACGCATACTAAGGGAATCATTGCTGTAAAAAAAAAAAAAAAAAAAGGTGACGCTCGGTGTCAAAATAAGAGTCGCATGCGTGATACATGATATTCGGCGCTCGTAAACTAATACTTGCTCGGTTTCCAAATAAAAATGTATTAAAAATCTTTGCTCGGTTTGCGGAACACCCGTAAACCACGTTACTCGCAATCCGAGGTTCCACTGTAACATACCTACTGTATATAGATATTATGCTAGATATTTGTTTCATTTGTTTCGCTAGAAGATTTATTGCATTAATACAGTCATTAAAGTTAGAATTAAAAGACTAGTGTGTAAAAAAAAAAAGGAACTAATGTGATCATGAATATTATTACAGTAAATTCTCCACACTATGCTTCCCTTTGCAAAAAGATTGCATAATCCAGATTAGATTCCAGGCGTAATCTCGTTCATGTAATATGATATACTGGACAAGCGGCAGACTTTCAGACGCTACTATATAACAGATATGTTTCATTTCTGAAAAAAACAAAAAAACAAACAAACATGCAATCGTTTCCAAAAGGTCTGTACAGTTTTCTATCAATTAACCCATGTAAATTAAGTACGATTTCTCATGGTCCATCGTGCTGAATTCACAGATCTAAAGATGAGAACAAGAGTCTGGCTGTGGATTAAATAAGCAGGAACAGATGCCAAGGATCAAGGAGCCACGCCGGCACCACGGCATCAGAGAGATATTTTACACCGTCATAGTGAAGTTTATTTCATTAGCGGCTCAGCGAGACTTTTCATGTCTGGTCATGAAAGAGGAACTGAAAGGAAGGGCGAGATGAAAGCGAGGGTCTCTCTGTAGTTTTGTTTGCCTCATGAAGGAACGTGTCGCTTGGAGATATGATAGCCGTGGGAAAAAAAGGAAAAAGAAAAGAAAAGAAAAGAAAAGAGGGCTGAGAAGGATTGCGTGTGATATGAAATTGATATAATTGATAAGTTCAGAAAGAAAAGTGCTAATCCCATGCTAACTCAAATAAATGCATTTTATTTATTATGTATTAAAAACAAGTGGTAAGGTGTTCTGTTCATAGTTCGCTCGTTTGATGTGATGCTGCAGCCATCCACACCCTGAGTCTCACGTCAGACACACTGTAGAGATCATGTGCTTTTGTTATAGTAATGGGTCATTGTTCTTTCTGAACGAGTCTTTAATGTGACTCAGAAGAACGAGTCGTCTCATAGAGTGATTCGTTGTTTGTTTGTTTTTTTAAATGTTTTTTTGTTGTTGTTGTTGTTTTAAAAACTTTTTTTTTTTTATTTTGCATGCGCAAAAGCATCGCAAAACCTCCGTAGGTTATGTACAGGAAACGGAAATGAGTCGTTACCTTTGAGTCTTTTGTTCTTTTGTCATGTGACTCCCATAGATTCAAAAGAAGGAACGACTCGGACCAGAAGATATGAGAGGTGAGCTGCTCGTTCTGTTTATCATAATATGTCCTTAGCTGCATTGTAATATTTTCATGACTGGAACTATAGCCAAAATGTGTGCATGTAGACATACATACACACATGTTGGGGGTCTGTTTATTGAAAATGTAACATTTTATTTTATTTCTGAACAAAAGAACGAAATGTAGTAAATGACTCAAAGAAAGACTTGTTCATTTTGATGAACGAGATTCAAAGAACCCGAGTCACTAAAATTATTTAAACTTCCCATCACTATTTTGTTAACATCACGCAAGTGGAAGCGGCGGATAGCACTTTCCCCTGACTGCATTACTTCATTCCAACAAGGTTGCGTGAGAAGCAGGCGTCACGTGTCTCAGAGGAAGCATTCGATAGTCTGTTCCATCCCTGGTCTTTAGTTGCTGCCTTGATGGGAAAGCGCCCTTACAGAGACACGGGTGGGAATAGGACACGACTAAATTAGGGAGAAAATCGAGGGGGAAAATCCATCTTTTTTTTTTTTTTTTTTAATATGTGGATCTTTTTCTTTGCACCCATGAAGAATGAAAAATGATAGATATTATTCTTAATCTCAGAAATATGCCGAGAGAACGGGTATTTTCTTTCCCTCAGGTTGCTATGAATGACCTGTATTCCAGAGAAAAAACGGTCTGATGTGTGTAGGCACAGAGCCAACTGGAAAGTCAGGGAGTCAGGTTTAAAGATAAACAGTAATAAGCCAGCTTTTCCTCTGGCTGCCTTAATTGTATTTACCTCAGTGTCACATTAGCTTTGAGACTCGGCCCGGGCCTGGCTTTGGTTTGCTTTGGAATCCTGGGGGTGACTTCTATACACACACACACACACACACACACACACACACACGATGAATAGATAACCTGGAACCAGGGCACTGGACCTGCATACCATAAGTCTACATAATGCATGCATTATTAATAAAGCATCAACTAAATAATAACATCATGCAGATATAAGTCGAGAGCCTCAGGTAACGTTCATGTCAAAAACAAGAAAGAAATATGATCTCAAAGTCATTGTTGGTGTAAAGATTTCTTCTTCTTTTCTTTTCTTTTTTTCTTTTTCTTTTTTTAGTAACTGCTGATCTGAAGTTTTCGCCCGAATGGCGTAGAAAACAAAAAACATCCCCAGAGCAAGAGCTCCCTCTCAAGAGAGAGTTTCGAGACTTGCCCGATTTGTTTGAGTGGACGGGAAGGTTTTAATATTTAGTTCTAATAACAAACCGTTTACAACCATTGGGAGCAGAAAAGCATCTCGGGGCGAAAGAAACCTCGAAGTGAATGAGCCACTACCGGCATCGGGTTTCATTGCTGGTGGATAAGAACACCTGGCATCAGTGCGTTGTGTGTCCTGAGTGATGGGATCGAAAGTGCGGCGTGTATCGAAGACGCTGTGGGATCCGATCACTTGAACCACATTCAGAATTGGGACTTATTGCTACTTTTATTGCACGAACACAAATGCGTCTTAGGATTGTGTCATTGTTCTGGCAGGAAAATACGCAAGCCTGATTGGAAATCATACTCTTTGTAACTGGGCTAAGGGATAACGGTTGTACTATAAAGGTGGGGGCTGTGGGTTACTGATTCTAATGTAAGGGGTTCAAGCCCCGGCCCCAGCCCTGCCAAGCCTGCCACTGTTGAACCCTTGACCAGGGCCCTTAACCCTATCTGCTCCAGGGAGGCTGCATCCTGTGTGCCTCTGTGCTCTGACCCCAGCTTCCTAACCTGGTATATACAGTATGAACCAATCAGTTCACTGTACATGAGAGACAAAAGCAGCTGCTCTTTGTAGTTTCTTTTATTTCCTTATCTCCCTTTCTTTCACTGATGAGGCTTGATCCATCATCTCTGCCTGAAAGTAAACAGAATCAGTGGGTTGAACCTTCCTCCAGCAGCAACGATGTATGAAATCTGATCACCGAAGAAGCGTTCATAATGCTAGATGTGAGGAGCTCCACGTCTCAGCTGTCCACCTGTAACCCGACCATGCAGGAGACGCATGGCATGTGGTTAATAATGGCAGGTGTGAACAGAACAGGGGCAAAACTGGGCAGATTGGAAAGATTCCTGGGAAAAACGTTACCTCGTCTTTTTTCCTCGGTTTAAATTGTTTAACGGAATGTAACCAAGGAACGCATGGTATTTATTTATAATATTCACAATATGCAGATAGTAGGAAGTAGGAAGTGAACGCTTAGTTGATTACTTGTGCAAGTTTTTTTTTTTTTTTTTTTACATTT
Source organism: Clarias magur (assembly GCA_013621035.1). NCBI lineage: Eukaryota > Metazoa > Chordata > Actinopteri > Siluriformes > Clariidae > Clarias > Clarias magur. The sequence continues at coordinate 1,127,251 of QNUK01000083.1, read as the reverse complement.
GTGCAATTTATCCGAGCCTGTGTAAACCTGTGTATTTCTCCTGACCGTGATCTTTCATGCACAATGCACAATACGAGTCTTAAACCTTTAGTGTTTAAGCTTTTTGATGCTGTACAATCTCTTCTTTTTTTTTTTTGGATTTTCTCCCTAATTTAGTCGTGTCCAATTCCTCCCCGTCACTAGGGGGCTCCCACACTAAGGCTACTACTACCACTCAGCCGGGAGGGCCGAAGTCTATCACGTGTTTCCTCCGAACCACTTGACGCCGACCGCAGATCTTTTCGAACTGCTCGCTCGCGCACCGTTGGAGGCGGAGTAACACACTTGCGCGAGCTCACAGACGCCACTGATTGGCTGTAGAGCCGTGATTAACGTGGGAGCACTAAGTACCTCTCATCCCTCCCCTCTGAGAGAGCTCGGCCAATCAGCTCTCTCTAGACCTCCGGCTGCGAGAGGTTACAGCGTCACCCGGGATTCGAACTCGCGATCTCCGGATGATAGGGCGAGCGCTTTAACCACTGCGCCACTCGGAGGCTATCTCTTTCATTTTTAAAAACATTTCCTTTACACTTTACAGCAGAACCGTACTTATTGTCCATGTCCTGTTATCTTACCTACAGTACCATCATTATAATACAAGTTCATATTTCAATAAACAGCAACAACAACAACAACAACAACAAAAACCCTTCCCTGGTTTAAGAAAACCACGCCCACTTCTGGTTCCACTCCAAATAAACACATACATATATAAACAGATCCAGATAGCAGCGTTGGAGTTACACTGCTCTCATCGGGCCGCTTTTCTGTTTAAAGTCGCTGCGTTTCGGGATAATTTCAGCCGAGCCATAAAGGCCCTCGGGAAAGCTCAGATGTCGATCAGGATCTATTTTTGCTTTGCTTGAACCAGATGAAAATATGTTCTTGCCCTAGAAGAAGAAAAGGAAAAAAAAAAAATCCGCTGCTTACAGGCTGTGATTATCTCCATTGGGCTTCAGGAATTGGAAACCATATTTACGTCACAATGGTCACGGTTTAATGTAACTTAACCAGACTCATCCGTGCTGGCAGCTCAACAGGAACACGTCCGACCCCAGTTATCCTGTATGTTTGTTTATTTACAGTACACAAACGGCAAGTTAATAAATAAACACACTCTAATAATACGTCACCGGAGTCTATAAATGTGAGCTGAATATGTGGCGTTTGCACCATTCTAAATGGAGCCGCTTATATAAAATGTTGACCCAAAATCAAACCCAAAATATTATTTTAAACCGAGCTTAAGGAAATATTATACTGAGTTCTTTACAGACTCCATAGATTATTATTTTTTCCTTCCAAATGCACAAAAAAATTCTGTTCGATCTGACATTTGACGATTTCAATCTGACGGAAACTTTAGCTGGATTCCTCGTTTGCCCACGCAGCTCCTGGGACATGTGGCTCCCGAGTCGGGGTTCGGTTCTGACCTCTGCTGTCATGGCTCTGTTTGCACAAAGAAGTCAGAGGGCCATGTGGATCGTGTAACAGCGTCATGTCGATGCGTATCTATGGGTAAAGCGGGGAGAGGAAATGACTCGCAATAATACGCAAAGTGTGTGTGTGTGTGTGTGTGTGTGTAGCTGTGGAGGAAAAATATAACGGGTCACATTGGGCATGGAGATCCAATATTGTAGATTATTTTAAACCTGTGGAGAACCGCAGGGAACCCGGTTTGATGATAGGATTCATGATGTCATCAAAATGACCTTGTATTATGTGGTGTTATAAAAATATATCATTTTTTAAAAGTAAACCATAAGAACGTAAGTACGTCATTTTCCAGTTTAAAAGTTTTTTTTTTTTTTTTCATTTTTATATTAAAGAATAATATGCAAATATATGATGTAAACATTGAGTCATACTTGTAGAAACACACAGCCAAATAGAGGTGACTGAAAGTTTGTGAACCCTAAAATTTATATGTTTTTTCAAGAAATTTTCCGGATTTTCACACGTTTTCAAAACAACGAGACAAAAGTTATTACACTTGGGCAATTATTTGTTGTATATAAGTAAATGAGTAAAAGGCACATCTGTGTGTGGAAAAAAAAGGATGTGAACCTCTAGTGTTAGGGTTAGGCTTTGGATTAAATATTTAATTAGATTTTAATTTAATTAGATTAAATTGTTTATAAACAACGTGTAAATATAAATGTTAAAGAAAATGAAAGTAAACATTTATTCAATAACAAATATTAAATATTATTATTAATATGAACCATACAAATACAATAAACGATACAAATATTAAAAGAACAAGGGGAGTGCCTGATCATTTTGATTAATTCACATTTCGTAGAAATTTCCATAATTTTCTTCTGATTGTGTAAAGCTGCATTTCGACAATGACAATGATTGTTAATTTCTATCGCTAATTGTTAATTGCTGCATCTATTGTTATTTTGGGATTTTTTTCTAAATGTTTAAAAAAAAAAAAACTTGTTAAATTTTGTGTTATTTTGAAAATCTATTTAAAAATTTTCAATTTAACCTTGAAATTTCAAAATGAAAAAAAAAACAATATTTAATTCTTCACATTTAGAATATTTATTTTACACTCAGGTTCTAATATCTTACCACCTACCTTAAATCTGATTGGTCAGAAAAAGTTTTTTTTTTTTTTACTTGATGCGCTTTAGCAGAAGTGTGGAAGTTTTCCACAAGCAGATGTTTAGTTAAAATTGATGGAAGAAGTCTCCAGTGTCGGCGCTTTGTTATGACACTGTTAAGTTAATATTAAAGTTCAATATTTTCAGTATGCAAGAGTTCATGCTTCTTTGTAATACTTGACACTCTGACAAACTACTAGGTCTTGTCTAGTTTTTTTTTTATTATTATTATTATTTTTTTATTATTTTTTTTTATTATTATTTTTTATTATTATTTATTATTATTATTATTATTATTATTATTATTTTATTATTTTTTATTATTTATTTATTTTTTTATTATTATTATTATATATTTTTTATTATTTTTTTTCTATTTATTTATTTATTTATTATTTATTTATTTATTTTTTTTAATGTTTTTTTTATTAATTTTTTTATTATTATTATATTTTTTTAATTATTATTATTTATTTATTTATTTATTTATTTTTTATTTTATTTATTTTTTATTTTATTATTATTATTATTTATTTATTTATTTATTTATTTATTTATTTATTTATTTTATTTTATTTTTTTTATTTTATTTTTTTTAAATTATTATTATTATTTTATTTTATTTTTTTGTATTATTACCTGTAAAAGTGAGTATAAACTATTGTTTATAGCTATAAGTTAGGACTCATTTTGCAGACGTTCCACAACCCGAAAACTGATCTCAGCAGGAACCCTACTGTTGTATAATGTTGTTGTATAAAGTGATTAGGTTGATATTGTACAGCCAAAACACAACCTAGAAGCAGAATGTTGGAATTTACTTTCATAAAAATGAACGGCAGGATAATGTTGAATGAATGAACGAATGATTCCAAGTCGAAATAGCAAATACTGTACAACCTCAACAGAATAACCTTTATTCATAACACTTATAGCACACATCTGGCCCCATTTACAGTACACGTCAAAAGTTGTACTAAAGGACACACATTCTTATTCAATTATTGTGTGTGTGTGTGTGTGTGTGTGTGTGTGTGTGTGTGTGTGTGTGTGTGTGTGATTTATTTTCTACATTCTACAACAGTACTATGAGAATTTTTTGAAATAACACGTGGAATTATGTAATTAATTAACAACCACGACAGTCCGTTGTTATTATACAGTAAGACATACAGTGTTATAATACAGTATGAACAGTATTGTGTTGAGTGCGTTTGTAAAACCCATCGAGCTTCTTGATGAACCTGTCTCTCATGAAGACCTTCTCAGGAAAGCGAGACCAAAAGGAGGAGAGTCACCAGCCTCAGAAATCACCAATTAACAACCAGCACCTCAGATTAGAGCGGTTAAGAAGCTTTACAGAGCAGAAGTAGCAGATATATAAATCTCAATATCAATTGTTCAAAGGAGGTTATTGTGTATTTTTGATTGTTTTACAATGAAAACGAGGAAATACCGCTGCGTTATAAGGCGCGTCCAAAATTTGGGTTGGTACTGTACATCAGTGATCGTCAGAAATCCTAATTGAAGAATAAATAAAAGTGAATAAATGGACTACTAAATGTTTTAGAAGTCGTATTTTTGTCCTGTTGCGATCGATCGTTCAGCGTAGGCAACATTGGTCCGACATAATTTCATAAAAGTAAATCTAACGTTCAATAACTGTCCATAATCTTGTCAAATCCGTGTTGCTACAACAAACGTTTCTGTTGGAATTATAACGTCATTCTTTAATTAATGAAAAAGTATGAAAGTTATAACACGGTATAAGAGGAATCAAATGCTTCAGGTTGTGCAGTCATAAAAAATTTAAAATAAAATCACCGTGTTGTTAATAATGATCTTATTTCCTACATATTTATCAGCTTGACTTGCTCTAAATGTATTCATTCTTCTGGGTTGAACAGGAAATTCTGGGTTGAACCAGAAAAAGATTCATGCAAAGATTCATTACTCGCGTAACGTGTATGCTTTACCAGTTTATCCGTACGTAAATGTTTTGATTTCATAAGCAGAGCAGAAGAACTTTCTAAAACTTTGTCGAAAATGTTAAAAAATGATTTAGTACGCCATAATCAACAAGCTTCAACAAGTGACTTTAACATTCATTCATGTTTGAACTGGGTTGATGGTAAACCTGGTCTCTGACTGATGGCGGGGGAAAATGTACAAAAATTCAACGGTGAAACGATAACGTTTCATGGTGTTGTACAGGAAATTCAGAACCATTTGGAAAAGGTGAAGATTGCACACTTTTGTAGCTTCAACTTCGTGGAACTTTACAGTTTAATCTCCGATAACAACAATCACGTGTCGTTAAAATCGTGAAATTAGATCCACCCGATTTTAATGCTTGATGGAAAAAGGTTACGTCTACAGTTGATACGGATAACGCGCGGTTGTGATTAACACTGTTGCCTTAATGCTGTAGGAAATCTCTCAGGGATTCCTAATGTCCTTACTGCAGATCTCCGTATGCGTTCAGGTTTAAATTAAAAGAACTCGATCAAATACGATTTTTATTTTCCTAGATATACTGTCCTGAGTATTAAAGAGCAAACGCTTATTTTCAGTTCAGTGGTCGCTTTTTAAGCCTAAAACGTCTGAAAGAAGAATTCCAGAGACAGGTGTCCTAATCTAAAAGTCAATAACTCACTCCAGAGCCGCATTTACTCTCTTAACGCTCAACAAACACACCCTTGGACCAGGAAAAGACCCAACACGGGTGTGACGCTATTTCTTATGACCCTGTCCTTCATCAGCTAATTCGTCAAGTCGCGCCATTAATCAGGATTTCACGCTTCTTCCTTTACGCTTTACAAGTTGCTTCATTTCGAGCTCTGGCTTGTTTGGGCTTTGAATGTGGTCTAACGGAAACGAAAATGTGAAGTGAGTTACCAAATTAGAACCGAAGAACAATAATGTTGTAGCTTAGCACGGCTTGAGAGCTTTTATTGGCTTGGATCAGTCATCGCCTCCTGAATATTTACATGACTGGGGGAAAGGGGAAAAAACACAGAGTAGAAATGGGTGTATGTTTGTGAATGTGTGTGTATGTGTGTGTGTGTGTGTGTGTGTGTGTGTGTGTGTGTGTGTGTGTGTGTGAGAGAGAGAGAACGTATGGGACAGGGGAACTGCCTTTTTAGTGCGCTCTCACGGTATAACATGTTAGCCAGGACTTTTCACGGTGCCGAGTCCCCTGACCAATAAAAACAATGGTGAAAAGCAGAAAAATAAATGTCACGGTTGTTTCCTCTCAACCAAGGTGGGGGTAAAAAAAAGAAATGGCACAAACTGCTCGCTCGGTAGAACGGAAAAGGAAAAGAACGCTCAGGAGGAGGGGAAAAAAAATCTGGTGAAAATAACATCTTGTTTTAACACCACGGTGAGAAACTGAGGAATGAAAGGTGGATGAATTGCATCCTGTGCCGGACCTTTAACCCAATACAATCACAACATTGTGCTACAGTAGCTAGTGCTAAAGTACAAGTATTACATGATTACAAGATTACAAGGTTGTAATTTATTTAATAATAAAGTGTAAGAAATCAAAACAAATGTGACGGATTCTTACTATTTATAGAAAAAATTCATCAAAACTGGGTGTGGTCATGCTTTTAATTATTTAAAAATGATTTAAGAACAAAACATTATACTCTTATCCATTTATTGTTACTGTTCAGGAACTCCAAACTAATTACTTTTAAATTCTCTTACTGTATCTTGAAGTTTTTAACCCTTTATAGGCTACTCGTTGAAATACTTGGAAATTTAAAAAAAAACATCTTCAACCGCTTATCCAAAAATCGGGTTGCAGGGATTTTTTTTTTAAAAAACTTAAATTTTGAATTTAAAAAATGTTTAATTTTGAAAAAGTTTGAATTTCAAAAAAACTTTTTCAAATCCTTTTTCTTTTACTTTTGTGTTTTTTTGTTTTTTTTTTCAAAAAAAAAATGTTTCATTGTCATTTTTGTGTTGTAAATGTCAGTGAAATGACAATACATCTTTTTTCCAAAAAGTGTATATATAAAAATATTTTCAAAAACACTGATAATGTTAAAATCATATTTATTTAAATATATCTAGGGGGAAAAAACCTATTTTCCACCAATGTGTTTTTCATGTGTTTTTTCTTGAGGTACTTATAATTTACCAAATGTTGGTCTTTCTCTGATTAAGGGTTACGACAAAAATAAAACAGCTCACTAAGAAAAAAAAACTATATCCCATGTTAGAAATATTACCTCTACAAATTGGTGTAATATTTGCTAAAAGCCTTGACACCATTCCATAAATGTTCAATACAGAAACCTTCAACATTTTTATTCCATCTATTATGACACATTATGTAGCGATAAATATCCAAGCAATCCTTTTTAACACTAGCTAGCTTGTTCGCTGGTGCAGCATGGCGATTCTGTTGCAAGTTATGTAATGTGAAATTTCATTTCAGGCTGTTGTGCAACAGTGCAAATAATTAGATTAATGAGAAGGTTCGAGCACTGACACTAAAATTCAGTTAGATTTCTGATCTAAGACTAAAGTTTATCATCTGATTTGTTTTAAACAGCTATAGATATTTATCTTTAAATTGACAAACTAATAAAATGTCAAATAAACATTGAAATGTTGTCATGTGGCGTATAAAGCATCTTTTTGGTCATCTTCTTCTCCACACTCCAGTCCAGTAGGTGGCAGTATTGTACCAACTGCCAATTAACTTGGAAGAAGAAGAAAAAAAAAGAGAGTATTTTGCAAGTACTTTCCAGAAGCAAAAAAAAATTTTTTTTTAATTTTATATCATTTAATACTTACAGATTTACCTACATCGTTTAAAAAGTGTGAATAGATTCTGAAACCCAAACTATCAATTCAGTAAATAGAATCGACCAACGAAGGATCTTTTTAGTCGCATAATCATTTTAATCATTTGGCTCTATTGAAAAAGATGCTTTCCTCTGCTTTTTTCTCTCATACAGTATGTTTAAATAAAATATCAACTAAAATTAAAGTATGAAAATGTCAATTTTAGCACTGTAATAACAAAATGTTCCACAAACACCATTCCTTGTAATCAGACATCTTAAAACAATTAGATAGGTTAATAGCACTCTGTAGACATAGAACCATAAAACAAATAAATTATGATTAATGTACGAATGCTTCAGAAATGGACCTGGAATGTGATCGATGGCTGTCGTGAAGTTTGACTTGGCGTTAATCAACTGAACCAATAAAACAGCCACTACGCCTGCACTTAGCTATAAAACAGATTTGTAAGAATAACCAAAAGGATACATGCCAACAATGAAAAATCACACATCTCACACTAACGAGATTAACATTCACACACACAATGAAGGGAATCTGACCCGGAGCCATGAATAATCCACAGATCTGACAGGTACTGTGAGAAAGAGCACAGGTCCGGACACGCCCACGACTGGGGAAGTTGTTTGCACATGCGATAAAGAGTAACAGGAAGTCGAGGTATGATATTGAAAGAGGCTGAAGAAAGTTTCTAATACAGTGGAATAGTACAGCATACAGTATTTATGTCACGGACTAACCGGAGATGAAGCAGAAGACTTAGCAGTTAGCCCTGTAGCGTGGATGGTAAACCCAAACGCGGAAGTAGCGCGAGTAGGCAGGATAACCACGCAAGTTATTCTTAGAACTCTCCCGAAGCGAGAGCAAGAGTTTACACAAATAAACCCGCGTTCTAAATACACACACCCAATCAGAAGCGATAACCCAAGAAAGTGAGTACTCACGTTTGGACGAGCGAGGCGACGGCGATAGCACGGGCATAACTCAATGACTGAGCGATGTGATGCGTCATCTTGTTTCCTTTTATGCTTCCTGAAACCCGACCGTATTACTTCCGGGTCCTAGTGCCGGTCGTGTTATGAGTGTGCATGACAGTACCCCCCCGTCCAGGACCGACTCTCGACGGTCCTGGGGTGGAGGATACCCGACGACGGTAGTCCCGGATGAGTTCGGGGTCTAAGACGAACCGAGCCGGAATCCAAGATCTCTCCTCGGGACCGTAACCTTCCCAATCCACCAGGTACTGGAGCCCCCTGCCCCGAGGACGTGAGTCAAGGATCCGGCGAACGGTGTAGGCGGGACCACCCTCAATCATACGGGGAGGAGGAGCAGGGTGGGTGGGTGGAACCATAGGTGAGGTGGTGAAGGGTTTGAGCTGGGAGGTGTGGAATACCGGATGGATCCGGAGCGCCGCAGGCAGCTGGAGCCGGTAGGTGACAGGGTTAATCCGGAGGTTGATGCGGTATGGTCCGATGAATCTGGGTGACAGTTTCCTTGACTCAGTCTGCAGGTGTAGGTTTTTTGTTGAAAGCCATACCTTATCACCTACTTGGTACATTCGTCCCGGTGGATGTCGACGGCGATGTTGCAGGGTGTAGCGGCGATTGGCCTTTTGAATGGCGCGGTTTGCTTGTTTCCAAAGCCGTCGACACCGGCGAACCAACTGTTGGGCCGACGGCACTTCCACCTCCGGTTCCTGATGATCGAACATCGGAGGTTGGAAGCCGTAGCATACCTCAAATGGGCTTAGGTTGGTGGCAGAAGATAGGTGGAGGTTGTGGGACAGTTCAGCCTAAATGAGGTAGCGGGCCCAGGAGCACTGGCGATCAGCAATAAAGCATCTCAGGTAGCGCTCCAGTTGTTGTTGGTTCGCTCCGTCTGACCGTTAGTCTGTGGGTGGTAACCGGAGGACAGACTGCAGGTGGAATTGATCAGACGGCAGAAGGCCTTCCAGAACCGGGACGTGAACTGGGGCCCCCTGTCCGAGACGATGTCCTTTGGGAACCCATGCAGGCGGACTACGTGCTCTAATATCAGCTCAGCTGTCCTTTTAGCTGACGGGAGTCCGGAGAGGGCCACCAGGTGAACAGCTTTGGAGAACCGGTCGACGATGGTGAGGATGGTGTCCTTTCCTTCCGAAACCGGCAGGCCCGTGATGAAGTCAACGGCAATGTGTGTCCAGGGTCGGCGGGGAACCGGGAGTGGTTGAAGTTCCCCGGGTGATTGTCTGTTGCTGTCCTTGGACCTGGCACACACTGGGCACGCCTGGACGAACTCATCTACGTCCTTCTTCATACTGGGCCACCAGAAAGCACGTTGTACAAACAGTAGGGTCCGCCGTCTCCCGGGGTGTCCTGAAAGGAGGGAGGAGTGTCCCCACTGGAGTACTTCGGCCCTGATGGCGTTGGGGACGTAGAGTCGGCCAGGCGGCACACCTGCTGGTGCGGTCTCCGTAGCTTGTGCCTGGCGAACCCTCGTCTCCAGGTCCCACCTGAGCGGTGCAAGGATCTTGGTGGCTGGCAGTACAGGCGCGGGGTCCGCCCGGGGGACGTCTTCCTCGTGTTGTCGGGAGAGGGCGTCGGCTTTGGTGTTCTTGGACCCCGGGCGGTATGACAGGTNGCGTCTCTTACAAAAGACTTCAGCCAGGTCCCGGTAGTCTAGCGGGATTTTATCTGTGTCGACATCGGGGGCCTCGGACTCCCTAGAGCACGTCCCAGCCTCGGCCCGTAGGCAAAGCTCAGTGCAGGTCGGCCCCCATTGTAGGATCCGGCTTTGGGTCCAGGATCTGAGCGGGTCGTGTTGCAGCAGCCAAGGGTGTCCGAGGATGATAGGTGGTGAGGAAATGGTGGTGGTGTGAAACTGGATCTGTTCTCGATGTTGGTTAATGATGAGGGTGATAGGTTGGGTTTGAAAGGAGATGGGTCTGGAGGAGAGAGGCCGACCATCGACTGATGTAATGGTTACAGGCTGGGATAACGCCTCGATCTTTATCCCCAATTTTTTGGCATAGGAAGAGTCAATGAAGTTACCTGCTGCCCCGGAGTCGACGAACGCGGTACTTCCGACCCGTTTGTGGCCAAACTGGAGATATACTTTAACCGTGAGACGGGAATCATTGGTCATGGTGGTGGAGAGGGACATGGGACCCGGTGAGTTCCTCCCATTTCTCACCGGGGCTGCGCGTTTCCCGGCCGCAGAGGACAGATGGCCCGATGATGTGCAGAAGACCCCCAATACGCGCAGAGCCCCTCTCTGAATCGGCGTTCCCGTTCTGCAGCGGTCAAGGAGGCGCGCCCTAATTGCATGGGTTCCCCGACTCCTGTGTCAACCACGGCGGGAGGTGGAGTACCGACGGTCCTGGGGGGTGCTGCAGGGAATGGGGCGTGGACTTCTGGAACTGGTGAGCGGGAGAGGAAGGGCGTGGTGTGTGGTAGTGCAGTCATGGTGGGTGGCAGGGTACGAGGAGCTGGCTTGGGGCGAACGAGCAGCCGTTGGTCGGTCCGGAGGGCGAGTTGAATTAAACCCTCCAAGGTAGCTGGAAGCTCTCGTCCGGCGAGCTCGTCTTTTATCCGTGCAGCCAGTCCCTCGTAGTAGGCCGTCCGGAATGCGGAGTCTCCCCAGTCGGTCTGTACGGCGAGAGTACGAAACTCCGCGGTGTAACGGCTCACGGACGACCCTCCCTGCTTTAGGTGATACAACTTGGAGTCGGTCTCCACCTCAGCAGCTGGATGTTCAAAGGTGAGCTTGAGCTGGCGGGGGAACTCGGTGTAGGAGTAGGCGACATCTGAATCTGAACGAAGAAACGCCGTGGCCCACTCAGCTGCCTGCCCGGATAGCAACGAAACGAGAAGAGCAATGCGCAGTCGGTCTGTGGAGTATCTGGTGGAATTAAACTCAAACACAAGATCCAATGCAGTTAAAAAAACACTGCACTTCCCATCCGTGCCATTCCATTTATCCGGTAAAGATAGAAAAACATCAGAAGGTGGAGAGGGAGTTGATGGGCAAGAAGAAGCCGCCAAGTGAAGGGAGTGGCGTATGCATGGCCACAGTCAAGCTGAGCTTACTGCCTCACTGGCTGAGGTGAGATCGATTTGTCGCAGTAGGCTCACACCAAGGGCGCGGCGCAAGGCCGCGACGCCCTGGAGCTCCGTGCGGAGCGATGCGACTTCACCACGGAGCTGATCGATCAGCTTAGCATGCCGGTCAACCACATCGCAGAGGTGAGCAAACTCCGCTGGGTTTACTGCCGGTGGCTCAGTCATTCTGTCACGGACTAACCGGAGATGAAGCAGAAGACTTAGCAGTTAGCCCTGTAGCGTGGATGGTAAACCCAAACGCGGAAGTAGCGCGAGTAGGCAGGATAACCACGCAAGTTATTCTTAGAACTCTCCCGAAGCGAGAGCAAGAGTTTACACAAATAAACCCGCGTTCTAAATACACACACCCAATCAGAAGCGATAACCCAAGAAAGTGAGTACTCACGTTTGGACGAGCGAGGCGACGGCGATAGCACGGGCATAACTCAATGACTGAGCGATGTGATGCGTCATCTTGTTTCCTTTTATGCTTCCTGAAACCCGACCGTATTACTTCCGGGTCCTAGTGCCGGTCGTGTTATGAGTGTGCATGACAATTTAGGTCAATTATTCAAAGAAGCTGCACTTTTACATTAGCACGATTGCAAAGAAAATACAAATAAAACACATAATAAGAGCTAAAACAACAGAGGGCCCAACAGTCCACCTTGAGGAACATAAAAAAAATAATAATGTTCTGTGCAGAAAAAAAATGCATTAAAAAAAATTTTTTTTAAATATTAGTCAAAGATAACACAAGTAAACACATCGTGCAGCTTTTAAATGAAATGATTTTTTTCCACCTCCTGTCCCAGCTCTGTCTCATTCATGCCTCATGATTACAGTTTGCACCAATGTCTGCTTTTGTTCACTTGCTTGTTTGTACTTGCAATTAGTTTTATTGGCCTCATGATTCAACCCTTTGTAACTGTGTTTCCAGCTGACTTGGAATCTGATCAAGTCCGGGTTCTAGTTTCAGTCACAGTTTTGTTATTTTAGGTACTATTTGTAAGCGCGGTGTTCAAGTCAAACTGGTGAGGAAATTTCTTGTGAACAAAAAGCCATAAAGCCATTTACAGAAGACATTAAGCGCAGTATGGTGATGAGACTCTTGGCCACAGTAAAGCATTTTAAAGAAGGTCGTACATCTGTGAATGACGATCATGGACACTGTGATAAGTAAGTCAAAGTAAGATAAGTAATAAGTCAAACGCCTGATCCTTAAAAATGAATGGATAACTTGTGACCAACTTGCAGAAGAGACACGTCTGTCTGTAGGAACTGTTCGCACAACAAACCACATATAAGAAAATTAAACCTATTTCTAAAAATAGAAGTATTATTATTTATTTTATTATTATTATATTATATATAGTATTATTTTAACTTCTAGCTTTACTGTCAGTTAATTGTGCTAATAAGCTATATATACTGTATATATATATATATATATATATATATATATATATATATATATATATATATATATATACATATAAGCTAAATATCTTCTATTAGTGTAAGGGATTTATGCTTAAAATAGCAAAATATGTCTAGGAATAAGTTCAACTGATTATTATATTTAGTTTATTATATTCTTATAATAAAAATAGTAGAAACATTTGGCCAGATTATAAATATTTTCACTCATTTAAAATGATCATGTTGCCTCTTCTTAGTTTAAAACAGAAAAGTGAACTTCACTTTGTTCCGCTTTATCCTGTATGTAAGTAAGCTGTGGTGATTAAACCAATTATGTCTCATTTGAAATGATTTTGTTACACTGATATCTTAGCGAGTGAAAATATCTTGAATATAGTTCAATTCATCTACACTTAAATCTGATTGCAAGCACAAAACTTAAAATAAGATTACAACAAACCAAATCTAAGGTTATTATGTTTATTATTGAAATCAAATTTTAATACAATTTTTCAGCAAAATATTCTTGTTCTATTGGCATTTTATTTAGCTATTTTTAGAAGAAGAAAAAAAAACATTTGATTAGGAATAAGCTTATTGATCTTATATTTGGTTTGTTGAAAACATATTTTAAGAAATTATAGATTCAAGAATATCCAGTTTTAAGAATTTAAGGTATTTTTTTTTTTCAGATCATTCAGATCATTTTTATAGGTTTCTTTAGGTTTACACAGTATGAATAACTATATACTGTATGTTCTGTAAATATTTATTTTAAAAGAATATTATAGCATTTTAATAGCAGCAGTTATATTCATTATTTACAGTTTTAAAGGACTTTAGCAAGACGCGTTTCTAGTTATTTTGCTTACGCTTATTTCTGCATAATCATAACTTGCCCAGTGCTTGGACCCCTAAAATGGATTAGGCTTGTGATTTTTGGAAACCCCTCAATAAACACACTCGGCACCTCTGGCTTTACACATCCACCACTAATCATCCTTTCCATAAATAAATAACAGGCTTAATTTGTATCGACTGCCTTCAGGTTTAATTTGAGTGAAGAAAATGTTTCAGACGCCAAAAATTACATTCACACTTTTCACACATTGTGTATTGTACAACGTGTAAAGCCACCTAGCTGAACCTGCACAGGTCTCAGAAAGGTCTCAGTCAGTCATAGCGCTGCTGATGAAAGCGACTCAGAGGTTCACAAGCAGAGCTTTGTTCACGGTGCCAGAGCTCAGGACCACCGGGCAGGCGGGGAGGCGACAGGGAAGGGTTGGGGGGGGGGGACAAGAGGGCTTTGATAACAGGCAGAGATAAACAGGTGGAGTCGTGCCACTCGGCGAGCGCCGACACATCAGGCGTGGACGGCACGAGCTGTAGAAATCCAGGTGGGGGACACGGATTTCGTTTCTGCCATGAGAACAGGAAAAACATATTTTCACAAAATATGTGAAAGACCTGAAGAATGAGGAATGAAAGAAACGTAAAGATCTGTCATGACACCTTGTTTTTCCAGCTCCCTGTTCACTGCGAGCCAGCGTCACACCTTCGGCCCGATCTCAGACATAATCTCCCTAAAAAAAAATGGCTTGGTCATGAGTTGAGGTCTGAGGTTAACAAATTAATAATATGCATACCTGAATATTTATATGGAAGTCGGTTTTTTTTTTTTTTTTAACTAGTTTTAAGTAAATAAATAATTCCTGTTTGAATTAAACAAATATGTGCTTTGAAAATATCTGCATTCAAACTAAAAAACGCAAGTTTACAGTTTATGACCTAACGGGTGATTAAGATGCTTAGTTCATTAACTCTTATGTAAGGAGCTTCAAGATCAAAAAAGTGTCTCCGTCCACGGCTCCTCAGTAACCGGACTTTTCCATGTTCAAGAATTAGAATTAGATTCCGATCATATACTGTATGAAATCTCAAGATTTTAGAAGAATCAAAGGGTCCTTTTCAGGAAGCTATCCCGAGCTCAGTACAGGAATCTTCACAGTGCTGGAGAAAGAAGAAAGGAAAAAAAAGAAAAGAAAGAAAGACATTCTCAAAAGTATGTACATGAGTGTAATGTACAGTGCATGCGTTCTCTGTAGGGGGATTGTAGTGGTCCTTCTGAACTTTGTAGGTGGTTCCTACTGTAGGTATTTGTAATAGATCATCCAAAAAATGTGCCAAATTCCTACGATTTGCTATTTCATAAATTACCCCTTGTAATTTATTACAAAATGCATTTCTGCCAAATAAATAAAAACAAAAGTTCAATTTAATGCAAAAATTTGTCACCACCTGAAATCCAAAATGTTCAGATCCAGAGATCTTGGAGGTTCTGAGGTCGTCAGCATAAAGTTGGCGAGTTCAACAATCACGTTCGCAAAGTCAATGTTGAGTGAATCCAGGCAGGATTTTTCTGTATGATCTCTGTATGAATGACACCATCTGGTGTCCTTCAAGACCTATGGTGACCAGTTGTTGGAAATCTGTTCCACAGTCTAAAAATGGTCTCCCTGAGAACTCCAAACCTGGCGACGTCCGCTCACTTTGCACCAAGTTGAAAGATTCCGATGGCGCTCTCTCTGCTAGCATGGTCATGGTGTGAAGACAAAATGAGCTTCTGACACTGAGACATGCAAGCTGGACATAATCGCATGTCCAATATTGTGCAAGTGCACAAAAAAGACACGAGTTATAGGTTATAGGTTATGCATGATGAAGTACTGCTCTACCGCGCATGTGATTTTTACCTTCCTTATGTTCTTACTGTTTTCTTAACTCTACATCATTTTTCCTAGTGAAAAAAGAAAAGCAAAGAAAAGAAAAAAAATCCATATGGCCTGATTAAGAGGCGGAGCTTTAGGACTGAAACTGGTACAAAAGGGAAATTTTGTAACCAAGTCTCCATCAGTGAACAGTTAGTGACCTCAACAAAGTCGACTTCATGTTAACCAGAAACACATTTCCTGTTACTCAATTACACGTACACACAACCCAACAGAACAAAGTTACAGAACAGGTTTATCACCCAAATGAGGATGCGCTCCCTTTTCAGTTTGGTGCCTCTCAAATGTTTTTGCCCTACCAGTCATAGACAGAATTCCATTATCTCCCTGGTTAAAGTATTGACACAAATACAAATTTGTGCGGTCAGCTTTTTCAAAAGTAGCCCTACTATATATATTTACGTTTGACACCGGGTCCAGTGGTTTGTACCTTCCCGAAAGGGAACAAAACGTCCTTTTCTACAATCTTAAAACTGTACGAAAATTTCTCCCCCTTTTCCCCAACCCTCAGAGCGAAACCATTCTCCCGTTACTTGTAGTAACCACATGTGTGAGTCAGTACAGGATCCTTTTGTCAGGTTGGTGGCGTCTTCACTCGCAGGCACATTTGCGGTAAACCAGGCCGAGAGCTGAGGACAGCGCAGCAAGACTGCATGGCACCAGGGCTTCCAAGAAGCAACATCAAGCTGCTCTTTGTTTCCTGGGGACGCTCGTCTTTAGTATGCTAACGGACGAGGGGAGGACCGAGACAGGAAAAGTGTGTGCACAGCAGAAGACGAACCCGTCCGGTCAGCCTTATTTTGTCCGGGCTGTTACTCTGTCAGGACTGTAGGGGTACAAACCAAATAAAAATACCGATATAACAATGGGCCTTAAAGAAACACTCGAGGGTTTTTCCACCTCGTCTCTAAAATGTATTCAGCGTTGTTTGACTTGGAATCATCCAACAAAATTCCAGTTGATTTTAGATTAGAATAAAAACTTGTTTTTTGATTATCTGCATGCGTATTTTTCTCTTTGGGAACGTCGTTTTATCTCTAACAGGAGAAACTACACAGGAAAGTGTGACCTGTAATACAATATCAAGTGAGGTATTACATCACACAGGTTAGTGTGGCGCTATGGCCAATAGTAGGTGAAATCTTCAATTTCAGCAAAATTATTTTATAAATATCTTATTTTCAGTAAAAAAAATAAAAAAAAAAAGTGCCAAAACATGCAGTTCCACGAATGGCCACTAGGAGCTCGCTTCAAAAGGCGTCAATGCAATAGAGCACCATTTTAAAATATCCAACTTTACAATAAAAATAAATGTTCGCAGCCTGTTACAACAGTGGTTTTGGTCTCTATAGATAGATGTTCCTTATTCATAACTGTACAGAGGTTATATGAAGCCACAAAGGTATACACGCGATGCAGGTGTAAAACTGCTAGCTGTCTGCATAGGATCACTTTAGCTAACCAGCTAACTGGAATCGTTGGCGTTTAACTTAACTTAACACAAGAAATGTAGGAGTTAACAAGGGACGACATGTGCTGTAGGGTATGGATGATGGAACTGAATAAAGTGCAAAGTAAGGAAAGCATAAGCCACTATAGCATTTTAACTAAGCTAAAGCTAAGCTACATTGTGGCAACTGAAGTACGTAGGCACGCTCCAAGCAAGAGGTTGGAATGCCTATTTATAGATTACTCTGGGTCTAGGCCAAGTCAGCTCCAGCCAAGATGACGAGGACCAGGTGAACTTCAAGACTGCTTTTTCAGAAAACCTATATGTGATGTCACGGAGGGTTTGTCCAGCCCTGTGCAGTAGGTTTCTCACAATATCATCGAATTCTCATTTAAATATGCTACAGATAGAATTTCTATGTCTGAATTTCTGTGCATGACTCAAATCATCCACAACATGATTTAATACCTGGTTTGATGTGATGAGTCACGTTTCTTTTTCCACATAAATGTTGGAAGGCAAAATGTGACAACTGCCCCTTTATATAACCATTATAAGTTAATAATTGCCCCTGGTATTGTATTGTGAAAACCTTATGAATTTGCTTGTTCGGTAAAGTGAAGCGTTGAATATTTTGCCTGTGTTCATTGGATATTTGGAGCGGACACACTGGATGAAAATGAATTTTGCGGGAAAAAGCTCAACCTTGGGGTTTTCCTTTAAGACTGGAAGTAATTCTATACATTAATATGCATCCTCTATCCTTTAATCGACCACTGTTTGCACGTTATAACCAGCATTATTGTTCTTGGGACCGAACGCTTCTCACACGCCTGCGCGAAACCCGTGACTCCGGCTAGCTCCAATTTCCGACTTCATGCAGGCTAAATAATCAGGCTTGATTCAGTATTTATGGGGTGGCAGCGTTTAAAAAGAAGTGCGTGTGTGTGGGTCAGTGAGGGTGAGACCGTGGAGGGCGTCGGCGATTGGGAAAAGGCCTTAGCTGTAGCTGTAGAGGACGCGTCAAGCTGAACTAGCCTGCGCCGTTTCCGTATAGATGAGTCTCTTTTTCCCATCAAGCTGTCCAAGATTTCTTTTTTTTCTTTTCTTTTTTTTTTTTTCTTGCTGTGCCCCATAAAAACGGAGCATAAACACGCCAGCTTCCTGGACCAGAGCGCTAAACTTCGAGTCCTGCCTGTTTACACAGTACATGACCTATTTGTCCTGAAGACTTTGAGGTTTAAGAGTGTCGAGTGTGATTTTCTTGCCTTCACACTTGTTAAAAATTTAAAAAAAAAAAAAACGTAAGAAAGGTTTCGCTCTCCATCTTAAGTGCGTCGGCTCCGAGCTCGGAGCTCCTGCAAACGTGTTTAATTAACTAACCGCAGAAAGAGAAGGGCCTTTTTACTCCTGCTGAAATCAGCCCAGGGGCCGAAAGCTGTGCCCCCAACCCAAGACCCCCCCAACCCACCCAACACACACACACACACACAAATACACACACACACACCGACTCGTTTAAAGAGCTTTGAGCTTTGATTCCCTGCCACATATTGAGCATTTTCCGACACAAGCCTGTAATTACGGGGAATTATCAGGAAGCCGAGTTTCCAGCGGTTTGCCATTAATTCGGCTTTAAAAACATTGGAGCATGCACCGACTCTACATCTTATCTTCATTACTCCTGACTTCAATGAGAATATTCGTTAAACAAACCCCACTTATGGAGGCCCACAGAGAGAGAGAGAGAGAGAGAGAGAGACACTGAACTATCCAGGTTGTACATAATCGATTTATATAGTAAATCTGAACCGGATCTATTATTAGCCATTATGATCCTTATGGTTATAAAACGCAGGTCGCCTTTCCATATTTCCCGTGTTAACCAACGTTTATGGCTCAGTAAAAGCGTTTAATTATCGCAGGGAAACATGAAAGGTCATCTGGTTCAGATCTACCCCGCGGCGTTGTGATGCAGGAGGAGGACGAAGTGCACGACTGCTGCAGGTTTGTGTGTCGAGCAGCACCTCCTCCCACGTGACTCATTAGATGTTTCAGAGGAACGTCCGAGCCTGGGATCTCACTGGCCGCCGGCTCTAAACACACATTTCTGCAGACAAAGATCTAATCAGGAGGGAAGTGGCACCTCGGGTTAGATAACAGCCTCGCACCCCGGGGTCACGACCTCTCTGTGTGACCAACAGGCTGACCTCAGGCGTGCAGCCCCCAAACCCACAACCCCCTGCTCTCTCTCTCTCTCTCTCTCTCTCTCTCTGTCTCTCTCTAAACTTGGCCATGCAGCCACCCGTCTGTCTCTTCGTCTGTCTGTTTCTCTCTTTCCTTCTTTCTCTCTTTGTATGGCCTCAGTTCCGCTGCCTTCTGTCTGTCTGTCTGTCTGTCTGTCTGTCTGTCTCCCACCACTCTCGCTCTTCTTCTGTTCCCATTAACCTGCAGTCACCCCCCCCCCCTCTCCCTCTCTGTCTCTGTCTATCTTTGCCTGTCCATCTGTATGTCGGTCTCTCTTTCTTTCCCTCCCCCTTCTGTATATCTATACATATGTATGTATTTTTATTTATTTAATGCATTACTCTCTCTCTTTTGACCATCACACTGACATCAGTTCTGCAGCCCTGTTCCTGAGTGTCTGTCTGTCTCTCTTTCTCTGTCTCTCTGTGCCCATTAGTTCCCATGTGGCCATGGGTTAGCCCATAAGGTTAACCTTGGCTATGCAGCCACTGTCTCTCTCTCTTTCTCTTTCTCTCCATGTATGATCTCAGTTCTGTCCGTCTGTCTGTCTGTCCGTCTGTCTGTCTGTCTGTCTCTCTCTCTCTTTCTGTGACCATTAGGCTAAACTTGGCTCTGCCTCCCTCTCACTTTATCTCTCTCTGTCTCTCTTTGTCTGCTTGTCTGTCTATCACTCTTTCTCTCCCTTCCCCATCTGGATGTTTATACATTCATATGCATATTTATTTACTTACTTCAATTCTCTCTCTCTCTCTCTCTCTCGCTCTCTCGCTCTTTCGCTCTCTCCCAGTGTGATTTATATGGTGCTACTTTTTCACCATCCGCCAGGAAACTGTATGCTACTAGAGCCGGATCCCTGCGCACTTCACTCCACGGCACTGTTCTCATATAAACAGTGCGTAAAACGGTTTTTAAAGCATTTATGCAACGGACGCCCGGGGCGTCTGCTTCACTGTAAACGCTCAGTCTGGTTTCATATCGAATAAAACACTGGGGCTTGAAGACACCGAGCACGATCTCTCTCACTGATGAGTAGCGGCCTGCATCGGGTTTGACCTGCTGTCGACTCGGCCAATCGATCCCCTGGAGCAGGAGGTTGCTTTCCGAGTCTGTAATGAGTAGAGTTATATCGATGTAAATGATCCTGAAGGTAATGTTTAAGAAATCCCTACATTCCACATTCACGCTCACGTGAATGACGATGTGACCTGATTAAAAAAAGTACGCGCCGTGGACGATCCCCTCCGCGCTTCTTCGCAGAGCCGAGCCCTGTAGCGGAGTTGCGGTTTTGTTCTTTCCTTTTTTCTTTTTCTTTTGCCCGGCAAATCTTCAAACGGAAAGGAACTGAACGGAGAGCCCAGCCGAGATAAATACTTTCAGCTGAACTTTTGGTCAGGAGGGGGTCGAAACTCAAGAAATATTTATGTGTTTGTCCGGGCCGTCCTTCTAGAGCCGCATACATAACCAATTAATCCGTAAAGACCACGGTTCCGAGAGGTAAATACATCAACAACAGGCCTGCTCAGGACTCGCTGTGATGTTCCCGTCTGTCTTTCTTCAAACACTATCTGTGCTTTGCTTAAAAAATGCCAGTATATAGCATGCAATAAATATAAAAGTGTATGCACACACACACACACACACACACACACACACACACACACACACACACACAGAGTTTTTCGTGTTGTTCCGATTCACTGCGCCACAACCGCTTCTGACACGCATGACAGTAAGTGCTTGCTAATTACAGCGCAAATGTTGCAAGACAAGGTTTTGTGTCACCAGCCTTCCGGAACAATCCGCCGATTGTTGTGCGAGTTGATTAGGCAGACCAGCCAGGGCTTTTTCTCTCTAATTATCCCCATTTGGGAGCCCATTTTCATGCCTCCGTGCCCACGACAAAAAGAGTAGGGAGCAGGGAGGTTCGAGAGAAAGACGGAGAGAGAGAGAGAGAGAGAGAGAGAAGGGAAAAGAATGAGAAAGATCGAGAAAGAGAATGAAGGCAGGAAGAAGAAAAAACAGGCTGAAATTGTAGGTTTTGTTGGTCGATGATGTTTATGAGGGATGGTTGGAGGTCCTCTCATGGGTATTTAGTTCACTTACAGCTCCATTGTGGTTGGAAAATGTCACTGTGTCCAAACAAAAGAGACAGCGAAGCGGGTCACATACCAATATCGAGCCAAGTGCAAAAAAAAAAAAAAAAAAACCATCTTCGCTTTTACCGCTGACCATGGAGTTGTTTAGACTTCATTGTGTTACGCTTAGAGAGTTAATTTAGAGAAATGTCTGCGAACACTTTGCATTACAGTACGTTGTTGTGTGAGAGACGGAGAAAGAAGAGACGGTTTATCGCAGCTTTTACATACTGTACGTAGCCCCAGGAACAAACATCTATGAACATTCAGTTGAACTTATTATGATATTAAAATATACAATGATTAATACATTATTAAATTTAAAAAAAACGAGCAGAATAACACATGATGCAAAATGCAACTTTGCATGAAAAAAAAAAAAAAACGGTCAACCTCCGGGTCTGAAAAAATGAGTTCCACTCTGGAGTGCCATAGATGCAGTTCCTCAAATCACCACTTTTTAAAGTGAGCAAATTTTCCACAGAGCCAAACGTTAAACTGGCCAACTTTAAAATGTTTATAGCCCTGTACAAAAGGGTTTTTGGTCTCCACAGCTATAGATTTCCCAGCTGTAGGAGGTCGAGTTTTACATGAAATGCTTCTAAGTTAAAACTACATTAAGCCATAAAACTATGCATAATAAGGGGGCATGGCTAATCTGATCAAACCGCTAACTGTCTACATTACTATACATTACTTTAGATAGCCATCTAACTGGAATCGCTGTAGCTTGTCTTGCCGAAAGAAATGTAGGAGCCGCTACGGGAACGATGGATTTCAATCAAATTCAAAGTAATGTTAGCTGCCTTAGCATTTTAGCTAAGCCTACGCTAAGCTAAAGCATTGCGAGCAGTTGTTGCAAACAGTTGAATATGTCAATCTTCATCGATGATGTGTGCGGTTGTAGCCATGTGACTGCAGCTCTTGATGCTAAGATCTACAGGTTGCTAGTGAATGGGCTGCACTTCCTCATTGGGGCACACGGATCGTCTGATTCGACAAATTCTAGCACTGTAAGTCAGAGTTCCGCTAATGGAACAGTTTAAAAGAGCTGGATCTTTGTTTGAGCAGCTACGACTTCCTTGTTCTAGACCTCGTTCAATCAGATGTTTCTATTAATTAGCTTCTTTTCAGTGCGCTATGGTTTCTATAGTTAAAGCTCATTCACAGGATGTTTTCTCATAAATGTGGGAAAACGTCATCATGTGGGTTGTTGTTGTTGTTGTTGGTCTTTCAACTGATCCCATAGCCAGAGCAGAGCATCCAATCCACACGTCAACTTGGCACAGGTTTTTACACCGAATGCGCTTCCTGACACGGCTATATTGTATAAACAAAACATGCAATATATTGTTCACTAAGAACTTCCCTCACACCTCCACGGTTCAATAATAATCGAACTATTCATGAATAATTATGAAGGGATATTGTTAAATAATTATTATATGATATTATATGGTGGCCAATGTATAGCAGGATTTACAGGATGAGAAAACAAGCTAGCAAGCTTAAAAATGAAAGGTTTCTCTAAATAAAAAAACACAAACAAAAAGACCAACTATGTCTGAAATAAGTAACACTTTGGGTAAATTCTTAGCATGGAATTTTACAGCCTTTTTTAAAAAAATTTTTTTTATTTTTATCAGCAAACGTTTTTTTCTCCTCAGCATTATACATGTAGCAACTTTTGCATCATGATTAGCTGCTGTTACAGGGAGCTAGCAGAGGTTTTCCAAACTATTGCTAATTCATGCTAATATGGACTGAATTTGGCATCTGTGCCGTACAGTATATCCAATTCTAATTTTCCGATCCCTCCATTTGGTTTTTGTACTGATTATTTAAAAAAAAAAAAAAAAAAACACCCCAAAACTTTTCTTTTTTTTCCCCCCAGCTTAGTAGCATTAGCAGCCCTGCGCTCACAGATCTGCGCTTGTGCTTCTGCTTCTATCCTAAACTCTGTGAGACCAAACGCCTCTTTTTCAGACCTTCATCATTTAAGGAAGATTTCGGATTGGCTCCCCATTTCATACACAGTAAAGCATCTAACCAATCATAGATGAGACTGAATGCTTGTCACTTATGGGGGGATTTATCAGGAAAGATCAGAATCCCAAGCTGAGCTCAAAACTGGAGAAAATTGCTTCTTCTTCTTCTTCTGCTACGTTTCCAGCAGACTACAGCGAGCAGCACCACTTTGCACGTTTCAAAAAAAAAAAAAAAAAGGTATTTCCCGATTAAACACTTCGAGCATGTAAAAGTACATCTGATCATATTAGGTTATAATCTTTTAGCGGATTGGAGAAATATCGTTCATTCTCAGACACTTTTCGACCTTCCTGCGTGCCTCGATGGCGCGTCTGTGTTTACTGATTGAAGTGGAAGCTCTGGTGGGAAACAGATTTCCTTCTTTCCTTTTATAAAGTCTATTCCTCTGTTTTGGACCTTATAATTTATGTGATTTACGATCAGAGACGCCACCCATCCCCCACCCCCCACGTCTTTGACAGTTTAGCCACCTTGTCAGCAACATCCTTAACTCCGATGCTGGAGAAATGAAAGGGAATTAATAGAGGAGACGTGAGGACAAAAGGAAAAAAACAGGGGGCGGGCGGGTGGGCGGGTGGGCGGAGTGCAGGCGGTTGGGCGTAGAGAGAACATCGTCGCAGTCAAGGGCTAAATGTTTCCATGTGTTTCATTAAATTTGCACTCTTTTCTTTTTTTCCTCCATTTCTTTTCATTCAATTTTTTATTTATTTTTTTGTCCTCCTTTGGCTTAACGAACCAAAAAGAGCTCCATTCTGATTGGCTAGCTGGAACCGAACCGCGGCCAATCAGAACCGGCTTTACTAGACTTTCCTGTATACCCAGCTGCTCGGGGTCCACAGATGTTCACCCTATAATGATTTTTCTAGCCATTAGTGTAATAGTTGTTTACGGTTGTGAAATGCCCGGAATGC
Organism: Clarias magur; assembly: GCA_013621035.1. Taxonomy (NCBI): domain Eukaryota; kingdom Metazoa; phylum Chordata; class Actinopteri; order Siluriformes; family Clariidae; genus Clarias; species Clarias magur. Next base: position 1,102,685 of record QNUK01000083.1, on the reverse strand, counting down.
TGTCTGCTGAGAAAGAGGTTAAGACCGGGGGAAGTAATGAATGCACAAAGCAAGACAACAACAAATCTTTAACTGCATTAATGATCGCTAAAGCGATTCAGCACTTTAGCTCGATATGTCTTGAGAACGAGGTTGCTTTTCCGATGCAAAATGCTTAAATATACCATTTAAAAACGAATTGCTTATGCAACACCCTGGGCATCGGTGGCTGAGTGGATTCTCGCCTGCCGTGCAGAAGACCCGGGTTCAGTTCCCACCGAAGCCCAAACCCCAGCCGCTGGATGCCGTGCCAGGCCCAAGCCCGGATAAAAGTGAGAGGGATGCGTCAGGAAGGGCATCTGAAATAAAACCAGCGTGAATTTGTTGTGTGGACTGGATTTTCCACTGTGTTGAGGTTTATTGGTTCATCGGAAGCAGCCGAAAGAATAACAACACCCTCAGCAGCAACCTCATTTCCCCTCTCACCGTTTCCAACCATTTAGTATTCAGCATCACCAGTATACAAATCACCGGCCTGATCAGCCGTCATCATCTGCATCTGTTTCTCACTGGTTCATGAATGAAGTAATTTAATCCTTGAATGATTCGTAGGTCACTGTGTGGCTAAACAAACAAAAAACCATTCCTCTGAAACGACTCAGGTACAGCGACTGGACTGAAAATTAGCCGAAAATGAGAACTAAGCAAAGCCTTTCAGGACACCTGGAGAACTGGTCCTCAAGAGTATGTGTATGTATATGTAATGTAGGTCTATATATAATAAAGTCTGGCTCTCAAAATATGCGATAATGAGTGGGCTTAAGACATTTGCACAGTAATGTATATTGCATTCCAATTATAATGTTTCATTGTTTTCCTACATTGTTCTTTAATTTAAAAAGTGTCTTATATTTCTGTGAACTCTGCCAAGAATAGACGTTGGCATTTCCTTTTATGCTTCCAGCAGTTGGAGGTTAGGTGACTTGCTCCATCTGGAATATTGAGACAGCTGGAAGTTGCACATCCACCCAACCTTCTGTAACATCATTTAAGAAAGTCACTGAAGGTCCAGCGTCCTGTACGAATACTGTAAGTTATGGTCTGCATGTTCTTCAGCTTCATGATGCCAAATCGCGGCCCTCTAATGAAGATCTGGTCTGTGATCCTCGTCCTCACCCTCATCATCCTCCTCTCCCTGTGGAGGCTTAATCAACTCCAGGCCTCAGAGCTCAGACCAGCGATTCTCTTGTGTACAGTTGGCAGTGGCGTTAACACAAACCTCCTGTTCGAAGCAAATAAAAGAGAGGCCCTTCTCTGAGTCACTTTACGGAGAGTGCTCTCGCTCTGGTTTTAGGGCTGCCTTCTCTTTAACGCTGAGCGGAGGGGCCGGCTTTTTCTCCGCACGCTCTCCTTTTAGTTCGGTCTCCTGTAGCCCACAAAAGCACTTACAGCACTCCATGTTTCGATTTAATTCAGTCTCTCTGGGCACAAGGCTCAACAATAAAGATGCCAGCTTTTAGGAACTTCTTGCTGGTTTAAAAGCAGGTGAGAATGAACTTTGAGACCAACGAGATCAAAGGGTTTTTATACTGTATGTATGGGGGAAAAAACTATAATGGATTTAGACCAAAAGCTGTATATTATAAAGCAGTAATGTATCTGAAAACTGCTTTCTCACATGACCAAAGGTACTAATGGCTGTATAGTCACCAAACAACACTTTTGACACCGAAGATTTGTCCGAATTTATGACATTCGTACGTCATTCAACACCATGTTTTTTCGCCATCAACCCAAAAACTATTCAACATTTGAAAGAGAAACATGGTTTAGAAATCCCAAACTGCAACTTGAAGTAGATTCGCTTTGACATGAGTCATTTCTCACATGTCCAAACAGCTATCATTGCTTAACATGCACTAATTAGCACTGAGCTCATTAGCGATGAAGGCTTTTGTTAAAGTGAGCCGATCGCTTAGCACTCGAGGGCCGGTTCGTCTGGAGGGGAGTCCAAAACCACGAGCAGATGTCAGTTTACAGGCGCGCACGTTTGTTTTCGCATCCGGAGGCCTTCGGCAGATTATTTTGGATGGAAACTAATCTACATTTGTGGGATAACCGCAAACTTTCCCAAGTGCCACAACCGGCTTAATACACACAAATACACGCCTATTAATACAAATACAATTACAAACTACTGGCGGGAGCAGCCATCATCTGGAACTCCATCTCAGCTATTGTTTTTTTCTAAGTTATTCATCACCCACACTCTCCCTTTCTCCCTAAAGCCATGTTTATATGAAGAACAATAGCTTCATGTCAAACATTTGCAAGCCTTATAAAGATAAACGGCTTCGAAAACACGTCGCGGAATTCATTTCACGTTTGGTATCAGACTTCTGAGAAACCTCACCAATCATTTTCGAAGGCAGTTCATTTGATATATTTCTCGTCTAGTCTATAATAGGAGTGTGTGTATCAACAAAGTATGGACCAAAGGAAAACCTCCTTCTTATGGTACTTACATCAAGAACCCTGGACCATAAATCAGCCTATGTAATGGAACACTGTAACCTGTGGTAGCTCATTACCTAACAAGAACTCTTTTTCCCAGACTCTTGTTCTGCTTCGTGCAACCCTGAAGTCCTTCAGTGTCCCAACAACCGACGTCTGGATTGACGCGAACAGGCGATGCGAAGTTCCGAAGTTATAGACGCCTGGTCATCATACCAATCATGTCTGTTGAGTTGGTTTTTACTGGAACATGACTTGCTTCAAGGAAAACATCTCAAATCTGACATCAATTTTAAAATCGCCCAATTAAAAAACATTTTTTTTTTTTTTTTTTTTACAGCTACATGTTCTGTTAGATTGCACCATTTGAATTCTCAAATCTCATTAGTCAGAAACTGGGTGAAGTTTTCTACCACATTCTCAAAGTTCAAAATGTTTGTGGTTTCTTGGTCACAAGGCACAATGGAATTTTTGTCAATTTAACTTGTAAAGAGAAAGAGAAAAAGAGGATATTACGGGGATGAGTGGATTTTAGCATCTCCTGTATCTTGCAACTTACTAATAAGATACTCAATTTGTTTATGTAAGTTATTTGTTACCGAAGTTATTTCTTGCATACATTACATACAGTAAGTCGTTACATAAGTTACTCATTATGCAAGTCACGAAAGTCAGTTGTTACATAAGCTACGATACTTGTTACCTAAGGTTACTTATTAAGCATGTTATCTGAGTTTGTTTTTACAGAAGTTGTGTTGTGTACGTTACGTAAGTCGTTAGATAAGCTACTTGTTACATACTGTAAGTTACTTATTATGAAAAGTTATGTAAGTTACTGTAGTTGTTACAGAAGCCGTAGTTGTTAAATAAATTAATAGTTACGTATGTAGTCATGAAATGAAATAGTTGTTACCTTAGTTATATAGTTAGCAAATTACTGTACATAACTTACACTGTAATCCCAAAGAGTTGGCACAACTCTAAAAATTTGTGCTAATCAGTTACATCAAATTTTTTTTTACGTAATAAAATTAGTTTCCAATTTTAAGTAAACAGAACCATAAGTTTTATAGTTTGTTTGTTGTACTCATTGATATTAATCGTTCTTTACTTGGGTTATTGAGTAGCCCAACTCATACTATTTCATAGCAATTATATATATATATATATATATAATTATATATATTTTTTTTTTTTTTTATATAAATTGTTCTGGGTCTTTCGGCTGCTCCCGGCGTCGGGTCGCCACAGCAGACGATCCGGTCCGCACACAAGCTTGGCACAGGTTTTACACCAGACGCCCTTCCTGACACAACCCTCCCATTTTATCTGGGCTTGGGACAGGCACTTTTGTGAGCCACCAGTGCCATATTGTCCTGATGACATCAGACACAAAATCGCTAGTCTGAAAGATATTACGTTGGTGGAACTTCGAGGTGACAGTTACTGTTATTTAAGTACTTACAGTTACTTTAAATATCAAATTTGTCAATTTTCTACAAACTCATAAATACCGAAAAGTTCTAAATACTCATCAAGGTCTATTAATATTGAACTAATTGTAATTATTTAAGTTAACAGTACTCAATATGTTTCATTACTTTGAGCATTAGGGTTTATAGTGTCGTTATTATAGACATTACTTGTTGCGTACATTATGTGAGTTCGTCATTAAATAAGTTACTTATTGCTTAAGTTACTGCGTACTGTAACTTACTTGTTATGCGAGCTATTTGTCACTCAATTTCTTACATGTAATTAAGATGCCTTCGTTGTATAGGATAAAACACTTCACAATGTGCTGTTACAGGGAAATTATTATTATCTTCGTTGAGGACCCTGTAACTCTGCATTGTACCGAGCAGCATCCCCATCATGCTTTATTCCTTCCATGTAGAGAAATATATGAATCGATTTGCAAATGTAAGACACGTCATGAAGCATAGCATCATCTATAACACATGCAGACAGCAGTAGCTTTTGTTTAGCATGAAAACGCGGATGAAAAGAATTTGCTTTGGGTATATATTTTCTCTTTATTTGGGGCTGCTTTTAACTGGCCACTTGCTGTTTTTTAACTTGACTCTTTTAATTCTCCGTCTCCACACACACAGCAGCACTTGACGTCTTTTTCGGCACTCCGGGTTCTTGACCTTTCTGGCTCTAAAGCACAGTGCTGAAACGGAAAACGTCACACTGTTCCCAAAAGTTATTCAAGATCAGTGAGAAAAAGGGAAAGTGAGAAAAAAAAAAAGGTGGCCATCTGCCGTGTCAGACCAATAATCTCTTTCTATGGAAGAAGGCAGCTCGTGCTCATATTTACTGAAAGAACATGGCAGACGCTCTGGTGAATTTCTGGTGAAAGCTAGAAGTCCGGCTTAAAGGGCGAGGTTTTGATCAACCTTTGGTGACCTTTCGAACTGGTTTTGCTTAGTCTAAGCATCAGATCCTTTATCCATAAGGCAAGTGTAAATTTCAGTCCATTCATGGCCCCGGTCTTCAGTCTCTTGATGCTTGCTATGAAATCTGAACGGGTTCTTAAACCTCTCAGCTCAATCTTGGTCATGCACCAGCATCAAGCAGGAACAACGAACTTTAAAGGACCTTAGTCTTGGTGTTTAGCTGCAGAACTTGCCAGACTCAAATCTGTCTTGTAAACCCAGGTTTCAATTGGAAATATATATATATATATATATGCTGGACTAGCTTTGATTGACCATCAGATATGAACAACAGGCTGCTTTTTTTTTTTTTACACTGGCAACTCTAGCAGACTTAACTTACGTCGACTTGATAATGACCAGAACAGCTAACCTGGAGAGCTAACTTGAACAATTAACACATGAAACTTAAATAAATCGAGTGTAGAACTACAGTCTCAGGATCAGCAGTTCAAACCCTTTAGTCATTCTGAGCTACTCCTTCAAACTGACCTCGGGTCAGCAGGATTTGGTAACGGGGTGGATGGGAGCCGTGGTCGTCAGACTGATGAAGAACAGAAGTAAAGACCTTTCCTCCCTCTTTTTAACTCTCTCTCTCTCTCTCTCTCTCTCTCTCTCTCTCTCCAGCCTGTCCTGTTGCTCTCCAGACAGCCTGGCACGTGTATAATTACAGAGCAGCGCGCGTCTAAATGCAGGGAGGCAGCTTGAGGCCCTGCTGATAACACACCGCGTGAAGACACCGCCCAAAGACAAAATACAGCCACATACTTTTAGGTAATTACACCTTATCAAAATAGGCAGACTTTGTCCAGTACCTAAACACGGAGACATCATGATTCATCAATAGTTATCATTTAAACATCATCTCAGAGCAGTTTTATCTCAAAGCCATGGTGACAACTAGACAAAACACTGACCTGAATACAGTAAGAAGAGAAAACATGTATGACATAAGCAAGCGAGTTAACAAAACGTACAGAACTAAAACTGGATGAACATCACCTTATATATATATATATATATATATATATATATATATATATATATATATATATATCAGTCATTGTTTCCAACCTGGCCATCACGTGGCTTTTGCTTTTGTGATTATTATCAGACGGAAACCACTTTTTAATGGACCCTGAAAGTTCTTTAAGTTCTTGTTCTTGCACTGTATCTTACCACAGAAGCATTTCCAATCTTCCTAAAAGACGAAAGTGGGAAAGTATTTGTAATATTTATTTTGACAGTGAGACAGAAAGAGAGGGAGGGACACCGAGGCACAGAATGACCAAAAAAAAAAAGACATAAGTTACAGCACAAAGTGTGTTTTTCTGCATCCGCAGTGCACACACACACACACACACACACACACACACACACACACACACACACACACACACACAGACTCCAGTTTTGGCCAGTCTTGTGGAGATGACTTAAACCCTGCAATCTTCCGGACCCATAATTAGATGAGCCAAAGAGAGAGAGAGAGAGAGAGAGAGAGAGAGCACAGAAGGATGGTATTCGGTGGTTGGGCTCTATTTTTTGAAAGCAAAATTATAACTCTGTACAGAGTTTCTGCCGAGTCATGCGTTTCCTCTGGCCATCAGAACTGTTTTTCAGCTCCCGTGTCTTCCGAAGAGCCCTAAAACCCTCGCAGCACCTCTCCGCCGCCCTCGGGTTATTATGCAGCCGTCGATGGCCTTCGCAGATTAAAACTAAACACACGTTAGCGCTTCACAGGCAAACAGCCGCTAAGTAAACTGCCCCGGGCCGTCTCTGCCAACTTGCGGCCTGTCAGGAAATCCTGGAAATCAAGAGCGGAAGGAATGAAAAGTGGGAGGGTTTGGAAATTGCTGCTAAACGTATACAGAGCGCGCTCACACGCCGGCTGGGTTGGGAAACACAAAAAGCCGTTATGATGTTCGGGCAGAAAGTACTTTCAGAACAAAAAAAATCACACTGTGTCTTTTCTTTAAAAAAAAAAAGAAAGAAAAACATTTAATTTAAAGCTTCCTGCATTTCTCTTAAATTGTTTATTCTTGCAAGATGGAGTAAGACAGAAACGTTAACATGCATATTGCTAGCATAAGCTAGCTAAATGAATAACAAACTAAAAAAAAAAAAAAAGAAGGAATTTTCAAGGGTACTAACTAATCAATAAAATAAAATAAATTTAAATACATTTCAAAAATACACTACAATTGTAATTGTTCACAAAGTATTTCACTGTAGTTTATTTTACAGGTTAATGCTAGCTATCTCTTAGCCAGTGATACTTGGTGTCTACATTGCTAGTGCAACATTTACGCTAACAATAGCCGATTAGGAGAACTGGATACTACAAATTGTCCTTGTCGCTGGATTTTCGTTCTTAAAACTTTCACGCGCCACGATCTTTGCTTTCTTCAAAACAGTTTTGCACGTGTGCACTATAGCCCCAGATTCATATTCACACCTTTTTTGTTGAAGCTTATCCTCCTTAAAGATTGACAAACTGTGCATACTGAGATTCCTTTGAAGCCTGCTTATTTCACCTACTGTAGCTTTTCTTTCTAGATATCTGTTTCCACTGCTAACACTCACTACTAGATAAGCAGACTAGCAAAGCTAGCTAACACATTCGTGTCAGATATATCGCTCGTATAAAAGATACATTTCTCTATTAAGAGCTTTAAATATAAATGTAATTTCTGCTTCATCAAACAAGTCTTTTGACCCAGCAGTTGAGCGCCATGGCTAATGTCCTGCCTAGTGTTAATCTGTCCAGAGCTCCAGGCTAAACGTTGACCTTAAGCATTATCTCGTCAACCCCATTCACTCCGCTCTCCCGTCCAGGCCTCTCCCTCGGCTTAATCTCGTCGGAGGCGCCGATTGCATCTCTTCCTGTTTCTCCTTTATTCGATCCAGCTGCCGGGTCACTACAGTTACCTGAGCTTGATCAGGAGGTCTTAATGCTCTCCTGGCTCTCCTCCATCACACCATGACATTCAATAGAGAAATAGTCCATTTACGCAATTTTCCTCAAATGTAATCAGTCAACATGGTGTATGCTGGGTTTTGCGTTTCGGCTGCGAGACTAACGTCACTAATGTGTATATGTGGAGCTTTAGGCCACCAGTTTAGCTCAATGCAAAACGCAGCTTTAAATCCCCACAAAACAGATTTCTCAATAGCACGCATTAGTATAAAAACATTAGAAAAATCTTTTGCAAGATAGAGTAAGATAACACGCATATTGTTAGCATAAGCTGGATAGCTTGCTGCTAACGACAGACTAAAAAAAGCAAAGGAATTTTCAAGGGTACTAATTTTTTTTACTGAAATACCAACACCAACATAATCAATAAAAACGAACAAACAAAAAAAATACACTACAATTGTAATTGTGACAGCAGGACACAAATATTTCACTATAAGATCTTTTACAAAAGAGCATTTCTCTTAGCTAGTGATACTTGGCGTCTACATTGCTAGTGCAACATTTACGCTGACATAACGTTAGCCCAATAGCAGATTAGTAGAACTTAATACTACAAATCGTCTTTGGCGGACCTCCGAGTGGCGCAGTGGGTAAAGCGCTCGCCCTATCATCTGGAGATCGCGAGTTCGAATCCCGGGTGATGCTGTAACCTCTCGCAGCCGAAGGCCTAGAGAGAGCTGATTGGCCGAGCTCTCTCACAGGGGAGGGATGAGAGGTACTCAGTGCTCCGACATTAATCACGGCTCTACAGCCAGTCAGGGGCGTCTGTGAGCTCGCGCAGCGGAGGGAGCAGATAGCGCTGTCCTCCGAGTGTGTTACGTCCCTCCCGGCTGAGTGGTAGTAGTAGCCTTAATGTGGGAGCGCCCCCTAGTGACGGGGAGGAATTGGACACGACTAAATTAGGGAGAAAATCGGGGGAAAATCCAAAAAAAAAACAACAAAAAAAAAAAAATCGTCTTTGGCTTTGGTTTCTTAAGATCTCTTAGGGCTCTAACTCTGACTGGCATCAGTACAGACCACTGATTGATCTGCTGTAATGTAACACGTGTGTTCTGTGTATGTCGAAGCGATGTGAATCGGTCAGACGTCCTACAGAGAGCAAAGTGGAGCAGAGCATGCAGGAACACACAGCCGGCCCTGTTATTAAAGCCTCGACCGCTGGAATGCGGTCCGCCTCATGTGACCGAGACGTACAAGTCAGCTCTGTGTCAAAGGTGTTCAAGTGTGTGTGTGTGTGTGTGTGTGTGTGAGAGAGAGAGAGGGGGGGGGGGTGTACGATGGAGTGTGAGGGCTTGGCTCTGAGGGAGAAAGCTTTGTGTAATTACGAGCATGACGGGACACGATAGGGGACGGTGCGGTGTCGGATGAGGCTAATGCTGTGCTTTGATCTCATCCTGTAGCACTTTTTCACACACATTTTACGAAACCTCTTACAGCAGCCTGTACAACCTGTTGACAGCCTTACACAAAAGTCTTGACATCAGCTTCCAAGAGATGCAGCGGCAAACTTTTAAGTTTACGTTTGTTAGTCTAAATCCTGATGGGAGGGGAGTCCAAAAGAGCAAAATTGGGAAATGGAAGAAATGGGTCGCATACTTTCTGTCAATATTACTCAATTTTGGTATATTAGTAAAAAAAAAAAAAAAAAAAACATAGATGTATGTAGAATTAGGTGGATAGCACTTTTATCATTTTGATCATTTTTTAAAATCATTTTATCATTTTATTTTTCATTCTAGTTGTGAATTTTTTTTTTTTTTACATTAAATTATATGTTATAAATTAATACTGTCTAATAGCACTATTCGTTTCTTGACTCTGATTGGTCATTAGGTGTTCCTTGTCTGTCTTGTTTAAGTATGTTATAATTTTTATAATAACCACCCGTTCACAAGAACATGTTTGGCAAATGTAAAGACTTCAGGACAAAGACGTTTACTGTACACTTTGTAGTTTCTCAGGAACATGACCAGTTGTGTAATTTTGCTTCATGGCTGTTCCACAACATTCAATGTAAATATGAAAGTATATTTAAAGAGTATTACCTTTTTGTTGTTGTTGTTGTTAATAATAGAAAGTGGCTGTGGTGTAAGATAAGATAAATGAAGCACTTTGGGAAATGCCTTTATCGAAAAATAATCACCACCAGGTACGTCATAACATTAACTCCGCTTTGTTTCAGGCCACATCACACCCACCACCTCCTTCTTGATTATTTCCTATAACACCACGCCCTGCACTGTTTTGTTCCAGCCACAGACCAAAAACTAAAACCAAACATCAGTTACATAATTAAAAATATAAACAACATGTGTTCCATCAAAAGTCTTGAAATCATTGTAAGGACTCATTAACGATCTGCTCTTAAATACTAGACTTTAAAAATAAAAGTCATCAGAAGAAGAAACTTTGGTGGTTTCGTGAAGAACCTTGTAATTAATGTGGCACTTAAACATTAAATCTTTAATCATTGTCGTTGTCGCCACAAAGAACTAAAAGTAAATATTTTTCATCATAGCCATTACCATTACGTAAAAGGATATTTGTGCAAAAATGACCAAACGGTTCTTTAGAGCAATCAAACATTTTTAAGCTACTGAAGATTGTTCTTCTGTTGTTCATGTCATGTCTAAAATGAGTAACATACAGTAATATAAACAAAAATCTTGGTTTGAATTTCTGTCACCTTTTAGACAGATTTATGAAAGCTTTTAAAACAAAACCAGATAAATCCATTTTGGCAGTTTTGAGAAAAACATTTTATTTGATTTTATTTTTAAACTGAAAGAGAATCTTATTTTGCATTTGTTTCTAAAAATTGCGAAAGTGTTCAAAAGCACATGCGCAAAACTATCGTGTGAAAATGGTTTTGGTCATAATCAACACCATTTTCTTTTCTTTTTTTTCATGATTTTTTCATGAAACCTCATACAGTTTCGTTTACGGACATGTACACGTGCAATTTAGCATCAAGAATATGTTGGTTGAGTTTTTGGTTGCGGCAAACTGGCAACAAATGGGAGCAAGGAAAAAAGTGTTAAGGTTTCAGTGCTTGCAAACCCCTTTATATGATGAAAATTTTCAATCATGAGCAATACATGAAGGTCACTGTAGAGGCATCATCAGCCTCCTTTTATACCAGTTTCACTTTGGTAGTTGACGACAGCACCTTATTATGGAAGTCCATGACTGCTGGGGAAACTGCAGTGCCGGTAACAGACTGTGAACCGTCTAGCAAACACATTTATTTATCCACAGGAGACACTATTTTGTCCAGCTGGTGCTGTTGCATCACAGATCATATGACAGAAACAAGCCATAAAAAACATTAAAAAAGAGAATAAATTAAGACAAAGGAATGGAATAACAACTTCTTATGAAGATCTTCAGAAAGTCTGGATGATGCTGTTTCCATGTTGAACATGTGACCTGTGGAAAGTATAAAATATTTCATGGGGTGAATGTTTAAAGGTAACAGAGTTGAGTGAATGTGAACAAAACATAAAAAATTTCTAAACTATGATGTTTCAAGAATAAGATATTAAATGGATTTACGTGTTAATGCAAATGTAGATCTTTAGATCTGTAGTTTTAAGGTTTATGTGTCGTGGAGGTTTAATATAGATTTAAAACTTAAGAGAAAGGCACAATAGAGCTGGGTGGTGCTGGCGCTCGCATGGTTTTACAGAGAATATTGCTCAGACTAAAATGCCAACTCGACAAGTACAATCAGAACAATTTAGGCCTTAAAAAAAAAACTCAAACCTGGCTCTGTGTGTGAGTCGCTGTCATCGCAAAAACCTTAATCATGAGGCTGGAAATGACAGTCTTGAAAATCACCCCCTTTGCCTTAAACAGAGGGCAGAAAATGAGCAGCTTCTCTCTCTCCTTGGAGCCTCCAGACTGTTTATTATCTGCAGACGTCGCAGCAGGAAGACAGCTAAATGCATGTAAGGGTCAGGGCAGAGATCTTACCCGATATGGCAAAAGGTTTTTCCTTTAAAATTTTTACAATGTGACCTAGAAGGTTTTGTGAGTGCTGCTGAAACGTGTGCGATAAACATTCGAGGCGTGTGTCGACGTTGTGTAAACCGAATGTCCTGCATTTATCCATTACATCAGCGAGTCAAATTAAGAGTTTTTTTTTTTTTTTTTTGTAGGCAAGAGCTATAAAATGAATGATTTGCCGTTTTTAAATGGTTTAGCTGTCTTTAGAATTTTTGGACTCGAGTACTTCTTTTAATGGAAGTGCAAGAAGTGCAAAAAGTGTAAGAAGAAAACATTAATATAAATGTTTTTTTATATATATATATATATATATATATATATATATATATATACAGTATATAAAACATTATAATATATAATATAATATTATTTTAAAAATTATTTTATTATTATTATTATTATTATTTTTTCTTTTTTATTTTATTTTTATTTTTATTATTATTATTTTATTTTATTTTTTTATTATTATTATTTATTTATTTATGTATTTATTTATTTGTTTTATTTTTTTATTATTATTTTATTTATTTATTTGTATTTATTTTTTGTTATTATTTTATTTTATTAATTTAATTTTTTTTATTCACTTTAGGATGACATTTCGCCAAACAAAAACCCATCAATTCTTATAATAATACCTATTAAAATGTACACTATATGGACAAAGTTATTTGGCCAATGACATTGTATACAAATACTAATACTGCAATATAAAGTTGGACTCTCTTTTGCGACTGTAACAGCTATCACCTTTCTTGGAAGGCTGTCCATTCCAATTTGTGCCCATTCATTCTGTCGAGCATTTATGAGGTCAGGCACTGATGTTGGACGAGAAGTTCTGGCTCGCAATCTCCGTTCCAGTTCGTCTCAAAGGTGCTCAATGGGGTTGAGGTCAAGACTTTCAAGTCAATTTCTTCCACACCGAGCTCATCAAACTATGTCTTCATAGTCCTTGCTTTGTGCACTGGGACTCAGTCATGTTGGAATCGAAAAGGGCCTTCCCCAAACTGTTGCCACAAAGTTGCAAAGAAGCATTGTCCAAGATGTTTTGGTCTTGTCTTGCTTCAGCATCATGATTACCCTTTACTGGGGATAAGGGGTCTGACTGAAACACCTAAAAACATTGATTGTAAAGAAACTAATAAAAAACAAAACAATAGGCTAGTGGAACTTTTCATTTTAAACCGACATTTATGAAAAAGGTCATGTTTAAACTAAGAGAAGGAAACAATTCAGAATTCCAGGAATTCAGATAAAGCCATGCAAGGCTAGTACAGTTTGTTCAATTATAAGAAATATTTGGAATAGTTCGGTACAATTAGATCTCAACCTAAAACCATGTTGAAATTAACATAAGATGCACATTTTCATTTCTTTTTCTTATTATGAGAGCTATAGCTAGAGACTGGTATAAAATTTAGTAGGTACTGTAAGTGAACAATTTAAACAAAGCCAACACGCCTAAGCGCTGAATGTATATTATTATTATTTTAAAGTCAAGGTAGAACACTTTAATCATCATACTGAAAATGGTGCTTATGGGAAGTTCAGAAAATGAACTTTTCTCCTGACACGATCATGCTAGCACTATTTTAGTAGTTGAACTTCAACCTGAGATTTGAGTAAGATACACATTTTTAACACATTTTTTTTTTTTTGCCTGCTTAAAAGAATACACTAAAAATAACAGTTATAAGAAAGACAGTGTATGACTGTGTATGTGACGAATAAAATTTGAATTTGAATTTGACTTCATTTGCTTTAAAAAGAGGACAAAATAAACAACATGATGCTAAGCCACCAAAGATCGTTTATTCAGAATTCCTCACAGGAATAGTACAATACAAAGCATATTCATATCTTAAACTAAAAGATTCACATAAAGTATACCAATGTAAATTTGTAAAAATTTATCTTAGTTTATCCGCTGGGTAGTGGCTTATGTAAACAGTGTTAGCTAAGTAGACTAACACTAAATGAAGCTAAGCTAGCCTAATTGTTTATTATATGTACATACATGGAAGGTAGAACAATTTAATCATCACACTGAAAATAAAAAGTTTAAGATTTTTTTTTTAATAAAAAGAATAAACAAGGAGAAGTTTAATTTTCTCCAAAGAATTATATAGACATGATCCTGCTAAGCTAGCACTGTTTGTTTAGCTAAAACCATTGACTGGAATAGTCCCAAATTTATAATTAACTTAAATAAACCCCTTAGTGAATTATTGTAATTTTTTATTTTTTTTAACACAATCTTTGGGCTGTTATGGTAATCTCAATAAAACATACTTGTTATGCTAGCCAAAACTAGCAAAACAGCTAAAACTTTTAAAACTTCGTTTTCTCTCAGTAAAACTTTTTTAAATCCTTATTCTGATATTAAATGGATGCTAGCATGTCTGACAAATATGTGACCTTGTGCTAGAGTCTTTTAAGCGTTCATAAATTATTAGCAACATTAGCACTGGGATGAGGTATATCTTCCGCTAGAAATGTGATATACAGAAGCATTTTAAATGGTCTCACTGGAGCCGAAAGAATAAAAGAACATTGCATGTGAGCATAATATTTAACATTCTACGGGCATTCATCATGTCTTTGAAATTGCACAGGGGGAAAAACGCGAGCAGTGCTCTTTGCTAAAAAGCGCTGCTTTGAATAGGTATCATATGTCCAGGGTTTGAGACCCACCAACAGACGACTAAGTGTTTCCTGTCTGTCAGCGTGCTGTATGTGCCTCCCGAGTGTGGGTCAGCGCTCTGTGTGTGTGTGTGTGTGTGTGTGTAGGACCATACGGGGGTCTGTAGGCATATTGGAAATGTTTTAGCCTTTCCCACCTCCCACTTTGCAGTGCCTTTTACTCTAACATGAGTTTCTGTATTATTGCACACTACAACAAAAATGATGAATTTATTTAATGTAATGGAGGTTTTCATAAATATCTCACACTTTAGCCAGAATTATAATCCTGTATTGCAAGGATTAGCAATACAATGCTAAGCAGGGCTAATCCATGATCTTTAGTGAGACCCTAAAACCCCTAAATGCTTCTGGGGGGGTAGGTAAAAAAAAAATAAAAAAAACGGACTGACCTTATGCTCTGACCCTGTACTTCCTCTCAAAGTTTCTGCATATCCCCATCTCAGGGAGTTTTTCCCTTGCTCCGGTGTACTGAGAAAACTTTCTACCTTGATGGGTGAAACACTGGGGTATTTGCATACGTGTAGCAGGGGATTATATAGAGAAATAAAGGGAGTTTTTACTCTAATAACTGTGTTCTTTCGTTCTGCCCAAATCAAAAGTCCCACTTGGACTCGAACATCCCTTTGTATGTGTGTTATGATGAAGCATATACAGTTTTTATACTACAGCAGATAATATTGTATTTTGTCAAATTTGGTTTATTGGCAAAATTAGGTTTATAGGAATTTCTGCAAAACAAACTTCTCCTGTATGCACAATGTCATTTCATGGATCTAATCTTATTCTGAACGAAGGATTTTCTGTTTTTCTATTTACTTCAACGATTCCATACGTAATCGATGAAAACTTTGTTCTCACGACATCTCATAAACCCCTCAGCGTCCGCGGCTCAGCTGCCGTGGCCATGGAGGATGTCCCTCGACCTCTCGGACCGCTCTACGCCCCATGAGCTCCTGCATTAACTGCATTCCTCGCACTCCAAGTTCAAAGTGCACGCTCGCTCTGTTGATCAAATCTGGAACAGGCCCGGGAATTTGAGAGCAGGACCTCGCTAAGAGCCCCCCAAATCTGCCGCTTAAAAGCCTCTGTCTCTCACATGACCTGGAGGAATGGAGATAATGGTGTGTGTGTGTGTGTGTGTGTGTGTGTGTGTGTGTGTGTGTGTGGCTGAAAGTGTTAAAGCTGATCCCTGAGACAGCCTGTCAAGATTCTGGTAATTGAGTTAAAAAGACATTTAGGGAAGGCATCCGCCCCCCCCCCCTCCCGCCCCCCTCTTTCCATCTTTCTTCTCCTAACACCTTTCGCCATTGTTTTCAGTGGGAATGGAGCAGTTCCAGGTTTGAAGTCTCTCAT